>CM038110.1:24787214-25083450 GCA_001642375.2 Mentha longifolia | reverse complement strand
GAGAACCACGTTGCTGCCGGAATGAAGATGTACCTTCCTCAGCTAGATTCCCGGCAAATTTCGTAGACCGGGAACTCCGTCTACGTTGACTTCCCTCGTAGGAATCTACAACGGCATGCTGGGACCCGGGATCAGCTCGATGTATACGAGGGCGTTCGTCCACAATGTACGAAGTCTTCGGCACGTGAAACTTCACCAGTAAGGCCCCCGGTTCATGTACCGATTGGTAGTAACTTTCTTCAATCTCCTGATCTTCCGGCTCGATCCTAGTAATACCTCCTTCCGGATCATCGAACGGCGCGTACAGCTCTGCCTCGGACACGCCGGTGAAAGTATTGCGGAATCTCCATCTCAGACACCTCGGGACGTCCGTCGTGGAAGCCCTCTCCGCAAATTGCTCACCGAATCCTGACATCACCTCGTAAGCCCAGATAAGGAGTGCCCATACTGGCCCATAAATGTGATACTTCCTAGACCTCGCCTGAAACGTCCTCAAGTAGTACTGCAAGATCTTGTAGGAGTACGCACCCCAAGGAAAAAAATTGAACTCATCAGTGTCGTCGATCAACTCCCACAACCACTGGTGGGGTCGAGCCTGCCCGTCATGACCGAGGATAAAACAATTGGCCATCAATAAGTTTGCCAACTTCAATCGAAGTTGTCCGTCTGGATCATTCTCAGACGTGAGTGTTCCCAACTGGGAGTGCAATAGTGCCGCCTTCTGACCATGGCCGCCACAGACGTCTTGAAAAAAACGGGATGCCCTTGGCTCCCTCGAATCCTGGGATCAAAATCAGTAGGGCCAAATCTCAACCCCGTGATCAGAGCGTGGTCCTGAACGGTGTACTCTACGTACTGGCCCCTAATGTGGAACCAAATTCCCACCTCCGTCACGACAGCTCGAGATAACACGGAGTGGAGCAGGGGTTTACTGTTCTGCCCCGGCTCCCAATCGAGCAAATGTCTGAAAGGTCCCAACTGAAACTCATCGACCAATTCACCACCTCGATATGTCTCGTTCAGTGCCAACTTTATATCTTCCAAGATTTTAACCCTATAATAGTTGCCGACATCAAATCTCCGGTTGATCAAACTGCTTCTACGGTACCATGGCGCCGGAGAATCCTGTAAAAAAAATAAAATAAAAATAACCAACCGATTATTTACATAATTAATTAATTTAAATAAAATAATAATCAATTATTTTCAAAAAAAATTAATTAACGACTTAATAAAATTACAAAAAACATGTGATTAATTATACATACTAAGAAAAGATAGGGAAATTTTCGGGCATAGCCGGCCGGTCATTCGGATAGCCGAAAAAGTGAATTTCCGGCGACCGGAATATACGACCGGACGGCGAGTTTCCGGCGTCCGATTGACCGGCCGACTATGCCCAAAATTTTCTTTTTTTTTCTCAACCTAAATATAAATTTTAACATTACAAACACTACACATTTCTAATAAATTCGAATTAAATCACAAAAGGGAATTAATTTAAATAAAATAATAATCAATTATTTTCAAAAAAAAAAAATTAACGAATTAATAAAATTACAAAAAATATGTGATTAATTATACATACTAAGAAAAAATAGGGAAATTTTCGGGCATAGCCGGTCGGTCATTCAGATAGCTGAAAAAGTGAATTTTCCGGCGACCGGAATATACGACCGTACGGCGATTTTCCGGCGTCCGATTGACCGGCCGACTATGCCCAAAATTTTCTTTTTTTTTCTCAACCTAAATATAAATTTTAACATTACAAACACTACACATTTCTAATAAATTCGAATTAAATCACAAAAGGAAATTAATTTAAATAAAATAATAATTAATTATTTTCAAAAAATAATACTTAACGAATTAATAAAATTACAAAAAACATGTGATTAATTATACATACTAAGAAAAGATAGGGAAATTTTCGGGCATAGCCGGCCGGACATTCGGATTGCCGGAAAAGTGAATTTTCCGGCAACCGGAATATACGACCGGACGGCGGTTTTCCGGCGTCCGATTGACCGGCCGACTATGCCCAAAATTTTCCTTTTTTTTTCTCAACCTAAATATAAATTTTTACATTACAAACACTACACATTTCTAATAAATTCGAATTAAATCACAAAAGGGAATTAATTTAAATAAAATAATAATCAATTATTTTCAAAAAAAAATAATTAACGACTTAATAAAATTACAAAAAATATGTGATTAATTATACATACTAAGAAAAAATAGTGAAATTTTCGGGCATAGCCGGCCGGTCATTTGGATAGCCGGAAAAATGATTTTCCCGGCAACCGAATATACGACCGGACGACGGTTTTCCGGAGTCCGATTGACCGGCCGACTATGCCCAAAATTTTCATTTTTTTTTCTCAACCTAAATATAATTTTTAACATGACAAACACTACACATTTCTAATAAATTCGAATTAAATCACATAAGGGAATTAATTTAAATAAAATAATAATCAATTATTTTCAAAAAAAAATTATTAACGACTTAATAAAATTATAAAAAATATGTGCTTAATTATACGTACTAAGCAAAAATACGGAATTTTCGGGCATAGCCGGCCGGTCATTCGGATTGCCGGAAAAGTGATTTTCCCGGCGACCGGAATATACGACCGGACGGCGGTTTTCCGGCGTCCGATTGACCGGGCGACTATGCCCAATTTTTTTTTTCTCAACCTAAATATAAATTTAACATTACAAACACTACAAATTTCTAATAATTTCGAATTAAATCACATAAGGGAATTAATTTAAACAAAATAATAATCAATTAATTCAAACAAAAATCAATAAACAAATTACTTTCTAATTGAATCATAACAAAATAATACAATTTAAATTCATAACAAAAAATTAATACTATATTCGCCGGAAAACATACCGATATTCGTCGTGGTATTACTTCAACGGAGATCCCCGATTCGTTTTTCGGCAAGACAAAGTGGTCGTTTTCGATTACGTATTGTGACCCCATCCTTGTGTGCAATGAAGTTTCGGTGGGAGGGTAGTTGCCGGAATTGGTAGAAAATTATGGAGGAGGGTGGTTGCCGGAGTTGGGAGGGAGTGTTGCTGGAGTTGGGAGGAAGAGTGTTCAGGTTTTATATGAAATTGCTTTTCATGCGTATAGTATATGGAGGGGTTATATTAGGGTTTAATATAGAGGGGGGAGAGGAATATTAGACAAAGGAAAAAAAAAAAAAAAAAAATAAAAAATTCGTCCGACACCACAGGCGCCCGACAATGTCCGACATTTGACTCCCTTTCCCCATTTTCAAAGCCCAGCTGTGAGCTGATGTGGGGCCTTTAACATTATTTAATTTTGTTTGGGCAATTTTTATATTAAGAGATATATTAGGGTAGTTTCTACAATACATATTTTAAAAGGGTAGAAAAACGGGAGCGCCCTAAATTAGATGATGCACAAAATTTCACTCAGTTAGTTTCACCCTCTCCTTAAATAAATGGAGTGGCTAGACTAGCTGTCTTCATATTTAAATAATGAAATATGAGGCCATTGGCAGAGCTGCAAGCAGAATAATTCTTCTCATTTACTGTCACAGCTCCACCAGATCTTCACCTACTCACCAACACCAATTGCTATAATTCAATTTCCAAAATTATGTATTAATTCTGTCTTTCACAATATTATTATCCCTTCGTTTCCTGTCACAATGAACTAAGTCATCAAATTTACAGGTAGTTGTGTAGTTCTGCAATAATATGTGTGTGTGTGTGTGTGAAGAGAGAGAGAGAGAGAGAGTATGATTTAATGCAATCATATTATTGTATATGACACATGACTAAGAAAGTTAATGCTATAGTACAAACTAACAAATCTGATACTATAATCTAATTCAGTGGATAATAGACTAATTATTTTCTGGCAATGATTAATGGTTAGCACACTAATCAGAAAATTTTAACAAAGAAATAACATATGCAGACACCTCTAGCTAGATACCGTTATTTAGCCAAATTCGAATTGGTTTTAAAGCACAATGAAAATTCAAAAAGGCTGCATTTTTATTTGCAGACTAGGAAAGCTGAAACTTGTAACTGGCCTATCCTAAAATAGCTTCTTATCTTCTACTCCAAGCTTCACCTAAAGCAGAAATCTGATCTGCTTCGAAGCGTTTGGCATGGGCAAAGACACTCATGCATACACCATAACTCATGCAATAAATGGAGACAGTTAGGAGTCTGTTAGTTAAGCATGTTTATTCCTACACCAAATTCACAACATCTTGCAAAGCAAAGAGTTGAATCTGAAGGACTTGTTCAAAAACAAAGGATATGCTTCGTTTAAGATAACGTGAAACAATGCATTAATGTATAACATGCAATGTGAGGGAGAGAGATGGGAGATTAAATGCTCCAGCAAGACACGCGCACACACAACTAACTAACCTGCTTGTATTTACTCACTCTCTTCGTCTCTCTTTATATACACAGCCTCCCTCCGTTCATCCTCATCACCGTCTTCTCTTCTCTATCCTGCTTCTCTTCTCGTTTCTTGAATTTCTTGAAAGCCGATAACTATGGAGAGAAAGAGACAGTTGCTTCTCCTATGGGCTGCATTGGTGATTCCTGCCATTTCTGCAGTCAGCTTTGAGGATCAGAAGAACTTCTTCTACCATGATCCTAACACAAACACACCTCCCACAGGTAAATTCCATTTCATCTCAAAGATGGATATTTCTTGGCTCGTTATGTAAATCACAATCTAACAATTTTATATTCTGCTAAATGTTCGCAGTCTCATACATTCCTCCACCATCCGGAGGTGAAGGTGGCGGCCATGTAACTCCAACACCTTCTCATGGAGGAGGCAGCTATGGAGGCACACCACCTGCTAACTGCGGCACTCCCCCAAGCAACGGGCATCACACCTCTAATCCTTCAACGACACCAACTTACCATTCTCCTCCAAGATCTAACCCGATCCCACCAGTTACAGTCACTCCACCAAGCATTACAGTACCATCACCACCAACTTATGATCCACACTCTGCACCTTATACTTGCACGTGAGTGTACAATATTCGTGTTTTATAAGCAACTTTTGTAATAAATGGAAGATATCAACTGATTTTGTACTTGTATCAGGTACTGGAAGAACCACCCAACTCTGATATGGGGAATTTTCGGGTGGTGGGGATCAGTTGGGAATGCATTCGGTGTGACTAACGTGCCTGGCTTCGAGTCCAGTATGAACTTGCTTCAAGCGCTTTCAAACACCCATACAGATGGTTATGGAGAAATCTGCAGAGAAGGAACAGCTGCTTTGCTGAACTCCATGGTTCACTCGAAGTTTCCTTACACTTCTACACAGGTGAGGGACAGATTTGCTACAGCAATTAGCTCAAACAAGGCTGCATTGGTTCAGGCACGCCTCTTTAAGCTGGCAAACGAGGGGCAAATCAGACCAAGAGACTAAGTATTAGAGAATTCTTTCGTGTTACAGATTTATCACGGCATTCAGTTTGATTTATGCTTGCACTTCTTTCTCTTGTGTGGATTTCTTATATTGGATGAGATTTTATTTTATTCAATTTTACCTTGCTTGAAAGCTGAAATTTCCATGTCCATGTATTTGATTTATGTTAATGGAATTCATTTGAAACCTTACCAGTATGGAGAAGCATTTGCAGTGTGTGTCCTTCTTCACTAAATTGATTTGAGCATGTTTTTTAGCTGCACAACATAGAAGATCAAGAGTTTTTAAATAATCGAAAGAAATGAACCATACACAATCGATATCCACATAACGAATCTACTGAAAATCTGGGAATAAAAAACAAAATATGAAGTTTTTTGATCAAATTTGACAAAAGTTTTGGAATCCTTGGACAACTACAAGTCTACAAAAATACACAATAGAAAAAAAGAAAAAGAAAGAATTTTGAAGAATCTAAGTGTAGAACCATGATGAATGTCACAAGATCTGTCCAAAAAACAATTGATGAGGCAGGAATTAATTGAAGCAATAAATAGCACGTACTTGCATGAATGCATCTGCTGTTAGTGGGCACACAAGAAATGAAGGAGGGAATGAGGGAACACAGAAACTCTATGAGCAAAGTTTTAGATGCAATCCCAACAAACACTACCATTATCAAACCACTTTATGCTAGCTAGTGGAAAGATTGAAAAACAGAGTACATAACAATATCTACAAACATGATATTAGTTCAATGTAAATCACCAGGAAAAAAAAAAGAAAAAAGAAGCCATATTCGACTAAATTGCAAAAGCTGAAAAATAGAATGCATGCAAGGCGATGAAGGCATAATCATTTATCAATCTCAAGATCATGTTTTGTCAAGAATCATAGATCATGCAACACGCCAACTCACACTCACTCTGCATGCACCCATCAACATAAATATATATATAAAAAAAGTTTTTTATCATGCTAAACCTCGTTAACTGCATGTTAAATACTTGATTTACAATAATTTGGCAAGTATACCCATGAATGCGATCGCATTATATTAGTTTTGGATATTTGATGGTGCACCTGGTCTAGTTCCAAAAATCGAACAAATCACATTTCCAACACCATTCGTTTTTCAAACTCCGCAAATCTAATAGTATAAAAATAAAAAAAAATAAAAAAAAAACTAAAAATGCGAAATTAAATTCAGTTTCTCGAAGCTCCACATCCAACCATTAAAACTTCCATTAATGGACTGCTCCAGTAATCTATCGCCGGCGAAGTCCCTTACATCGCACTGGCAAAACAGAGAAACTGGTATCGGGTGATTTGATGAAACCAATTCAATCAATCAGTCCATTCATTGTCATATTTTTATTCAAAACGCCAATATTTGTGGAGGAGTAAAACCCTAATTCGTCGTCAAATTCATCGGCGAAGAATTGATAAATTTGGGGGCGGGACTCCAAGGGAGCAGTATTGGGCCAACTGGGCTATTTTACGGGCCCACGCGCATTGGGCTTCGTCTTACAAGAATAATTCATAAATATATGCAACAACGAAGAGTTATAATCCGTATTTCATTTGTTGGAAATTGTAATGTTAGTTCGAAATTCAAACATGATTATGTCATTTTATTTTTGTATGCATTGATAATTAATTCAACATATTTGCTAGTAAAGTATGTACTTACGATTATATTATGGACATAAAAGTAAAATTTAGACACATATAGATATAAATTTTAGCCACTGTTATGAATTTGTCTCTATAACACAACTGTATCTCAACCCATATAGAATACATGACCACGACCAAGGAACGGTCGTCGTAATGTATTGCATGGTCAAGATGTCGAGCTTCCAGCTGAGCCAAATACACGACCATGACTTGGGGATAGCCTTGGTCGTATATTGCGTAAGTTTTCTTTTCGACCAAGGCCGGCTATACAATAGTAATGGGTGTGGTCGTGTATTGTGTAAACTCCGGGGTGCGGGTCTTAATATACGATCATGACTAGGGTGATTCCAATTTTCAAGAACTACCACGCATTCAAATCACTCGAGAAATTGATGAGCCCACATGATATTGTGTACTGATCTATATATATATTGCAAGGTTACTTTGTGTAAATACACAAGTATACAACTCGTGTATTGTAAGATTATCATATTTAATACACGAACATGCGACTCATGTATTATGTGCTTGTATATTTATTTGCCTAGGCTAAAAAGAATACGACCGAATTAAAATAGTGTAATTTTTATGGGATCGCAATGACAATAAAATCTGCTAGCTAGTAATTTTTATTTATTTATTATGTTTTTATAGGAGTGACAAGTCTGGATTGATTACAAATAGGCTGTTTTATAGATTAACACTAAACCTAATGTATTATTTATATTTAACATTTATTGAATATTAGACCTCAATACTCGATTCATTTTAATAATAAATAATTAATCTCTCGTATAGTTATACCTTGCAAATATATATAGCAACCTTAGTACTATATATGCCAAATAATATTCAATTCAAAGCACTGGCGACTGCAGGATTTATAATTCGGGGGTGCAAAAAATAATTATATACTCCATCCGTCTCACTTCAATCGTCCCACTTTCCTTTTTAGTAACATTAATAGTGTCATCTTACAATAATATCAATGAATAAAGTAAAATTACAAATATACCTAATTTAAATTTCAACGATGCTTCATTACTTGAAAGTGATCGGCAACATCATCATCAAAAACTCGTAGAAAAAAACATCTCTCTCAGTGAAATTAACTAAACGATCATTTAAAAATTGATTTTCCATGCTATTTCGCAACTTATTTTTGACATAAGTCATTCTGAAAAATATTCTCTCGACACTTATAGTAGCAACCAGAAGAATTAACACCAACTTGATGAGCAAAAGTACTAAAGGATAAGTCACATATCTATTTGTTAACATTAACAATATTATAAAATTTATTCTAATTATTTAAAATGAATATATACACATACATATATATATAATACTAGTAAAAAAAAATAAAAAATTGGGGGTACAACTGTACCCCATTGCACCATGCTGGAGTCGCCAGTGATTCAAAGTAGCTATCTATTAAATACAAGCTTATGACACGTATTATATATTAAATTGTGATACATATATAGATAGTTATTATATGGAACATCGATCGGTAGGTGAAAATGTAACGAGAGCTACATAATATTTAGAACTACCCAAAATTTCTAGTTATGGAGTACGCTAGGTAGTTTTGATTCAAAAGGCATCGTCATAAATTCTATCATTAAATTTACATATATTGTAGTAGAGGAGAGATCACATACAAAAGAAAGAGATGTTTTGTAAGAAATAAGAAGAGATCTCCACCATTACTTTTTTGAGATCTACGGTTAAAATATTCCTTTTAAATTGTCTATTCTAATTTAAGTAGTTATGTGGTATTAGGGATAGTGTTGTCTTTTTATAGTTTGAATGTAACTGATCACATCCTTAAATCAAGGGATTTTTGTGCCGTTACATATTTATTAATCATTTGGATAGTTTTATTACTTGGAAATAATTTCTCGTTGAAATTTTTGATAATTAAGTATTTTTTTTGGACTGAATGATATTTGTATTTTTTTTTTTCCACTGCAATTGTTTATTATTTTCATAATTTATTAGATACTATTACTTTTGTTAATGCACTAATCATATATTCTTAAATGCATTGCACCGAAGTTCGTAATGCACTATTAAAAAAAATAACAAAAATATAATGCATCATGAAAATATTCTTAAATGTATTGTATAAAAGTTCATAATGCATACTTTCAATCGTAATGCACTATTACCAAAAAAAATTAAAATATAATGCATTATGAAAATATTCTTAAATACATTGTATAAAATAGTTTATAATGCATATATATACTTTCAAAAAGAAATTCATAATGCATACAAATATGTAATGCATTATAAAAAGTAATGGTTTGTAAACTTTTTCCCATGTTATTATTTAGTGCATTATAAAATATTCTTAAATGTACTATATAGAAATTGATAATGCATTATTGAAATAATCGCTTGTAAGTAAGTATAATGCAGTAGAGCCGGCCATCGGAACCGGAACCGGCGAACCGAACCGGGAACCGAACCGGAACCGGCGGTTCCGGAACCGGAACCGGAACCGGCGGTTCGGAACCGGCTGAGGAACCGTCGGAACCGGCGGTGCGGTTCCGGTTCCATTCTTCCGGAACCGGGAACCGGCGGTTCCGAACCGGCGGTTCCGAACCGGCGGTTCCGGTTAAAAACCGGCGAACCGGGATTTTTTTTTAATTTTTTTTAATTTTTAATTTCTAGATTTTATTTGTATGTGTATAAATTCCATACTAATTATTTGATCTATCATTTTATTAGTATACAACTATATATCCATTTTAATGAATTCTTAATGTACAAATTATAAAATGAAAGAGATTTTTCATTGTTAAGTTATAATTCAAATTGAAAAAAAGTACAAATGAATAAAACTACATACATATGTGATTTCTATTCATTCAAAGTTAAAATATAGTAGCCTAGTGATGTTGTGCACTTGTGAGTTGTGATAATGTCAAAACTTTAAATTCAAATATTTAAACAAAAAACCAAATCATATAAAAATGACAAAATATTCAATTAACAATGTCACATGATGATGATGAATTGAAGATGACAAAATATACAATTTAGTGATTTACATAAAGATAATAAATTATCCAATTCATGAAGAAGACAAGATGAAGTGTCAATTTTGTAATTTTTCATTCCAATTAATAATGAATTAATGATAACATGTTAAATTTGAATGAACATTGCATATTTAATTATCAATTCATAATTTCATATCATATGAAATATTTTTTTAATCATGTATTAATATTATTTATAACAAAAAAAAAAAAAAAAAAAAAAAAAGCGTGGAACCGCCGGTTCCACCGGTTCCGAACCGGCGAACCGGGTGGAACCGGGGAACCGTGGAACCGGCGCGGGTGGAGCAGCATGGCAGAGGCGGCAGAGCAGGCTGAGCAGCCCATGCTCCATTAATTTTTTTATTTTTATTATTATTATTTTTATTAATTCAAATTCAAATTTAAAAATTTTCCCCCCAATACTCCCACAATCTACACCTATAAATACCCCCCTATATCAAACCATTTCTTCACACCTTCAACTCTCAATCTCTCATCTCATCTCTATCATCAATCTCTCAAGCTCTCAAGCTCTCAATCTCTCAAGCTTTCATACTTTGATTTGATATACTTTCAAGCTTTCATTTTTATCATCTTCATTCTCTACCCTCACTGACACTTCATTTTTTATACTCTTTAGCATACTTTATTTTTTCATCTCCATTCTCCACCCTCACTCACACTCTCAAGCTTTCATTTTTATCATCATCATGAAAAGATTATTTGGTCGTGGATCCGGAAATTCCTCCGGAGCTGACAAAGGCAAGGGTAAGGCGACCCAACAACCCCAACGTATTTCTCGAAGAGCCCCTCGAAAAGGTGTTGTCATCCATGAACAAAATCAAGAAAATGAATACTACTCTCCCTACACTTCCTCTCCAACAGATTTCGGGGGGTACGGCACCCCGACTCGTGAAGATACGCCGTACGATTCTCCACCGTTCGACTTCGAGCAAATCGAAAACGACGCCCGTCTAGCTCGGGAAATGGAGGCGGAGGAACAAGCTCGAGATCGAGCAAGGGGTCATTTCCATGCCGATGCGGTCAACCTCGACGAAGAAGATGAAATGGACGAGCAAGGCGATGGCGGTCTAGGTGCGGATCAACCTCAACACGAAGAGCCGGAGCCGCAACAAGAAGGAGATGCTGAAATTCCCGGCTCGGAGATATTCAAAATTTGGTTCAAGAAGGTGAAATTCGCTGGAAAAGATGGCGGTGCGGATTATATGAAGGCATGTTGTAATTTCTGCGATAAGAGGTACGCATGGAGAACCGGAGGAGGATATGGTACCTTGAGAAAACATGTTAGAACAAAGCACCTGGCTAAGGAAAATGCTCGCGGACAACCTCTCCAACAAACACAGCTTGCCACGGCGGGAGGGTACATCTAACCTTTCTTTATTTAAGTATAATGATACAGTTGCTAGAGAGGTAATGGCTAAGTTTGTTGCAACCGAGTCACTTGCATTTCAATTTGCTGATAGTTTGCGTTTTGAACATACAATGAAAACTGGTTACAACCCTCTTTCTAAAAAAATTTCTCGATCTACTATGACTAGAACCATTATGAAACTCTCTCTTAGGTATAAGAAGGCTCTTAGAGACATGTTTACGAAATTTCCTTACCGAGTTTCCATATGTTCTGATATTTGGTCATGTGCATGGCAGCAAAATTCATATCTTGGCATCACAGTGCATTGGGTCGATCAAAACTGGGTTTTATGCAAAAGAATTTTGTGTTTTAGAAAATTCAATTGTTCACACACTGCAACAAACATTGCACTCTGCATTATTAAAGTTTTACAACAATTCAATATCCTTACAAAATTTTTTCAATCGGTTTTGATAATGCAACCGCGAATACCGCAAGTGTCCCCGAACTCATCGCTGCATGTAATCCCTCTTTGGCTGGAAAATATTTTCATACACGTTGCATTTGTCATATTTTTAATCTTTGTGTTCAAGATGGTCTTAAACTGCTCGAGAAGTCTATAGAGCCCATTAGGAAAGCTGTCCAAATGCTTCGAGATAAAACCAAACTCCATAGGGCCTGGGTGAAGTTCATTAAATCTAGGAGGGGTCATAGTAAAAGCTTCAATGTAGATGTCTGCACTAGATGGAACTCAACCTATGACATGCTTAGGGACACCGGAAAGTATAAAGAGGATTTGTGTGCTTTTTTTCAAGTTGAGGTTTCAAATCACATACTTTTAGAGTCTTATTGGGGGGATTGTGAGAAAGTGACTTCATTGTTAGAAGATTTTCATACTGCCACTAAGGATCTTTCCGGTGTTTATTATCCTACTTCTCCTCGTGTACTATATCATTTTGCCATTATAGCAGTTAAGTTTGAACAACTCAGCCATATTTCTGATCTCAATGCTACCGTTTCTAAGATGATATTGAAATGGTTAAAGTACTTCTTTGTCATACCCGACGTCTTCTTAGTAGCAGCCATCTTGAACCCTAGTCTTAAGCTTGATGGCGTCACCACACTCTTAGATTTCTACTACAACGCCTTAGGTGAAATGAGATTCGCAAACGCACCGGGTAGGGAAGGGTTAGAATTGCCTAGCCTTGATCTTGTTAAAACGAACCTAGATCAATCTCTTAGGTACCTATATAATGACTTCGTAGAAAAGTATGGGGGGAGTGTTGGGAGTTCTGCTTCTTCTGCCCGTAGTAGTAGACCTAGGCCCCCTTTTGATTTAGGAATTACTGGTGATAGTCAACGAGCTCGACAACTCCAAAGTTTCTTCGAAAACATCGGCTCAGGTTCGTTCTCTCAAGGTGATGAACTTTCTATGTATTTAAATGAACCTAGAACTGCCGAACTAACAAGTGCAGGTTCCAAAGAGTCCGATTTATTGAATTGGTGGATGAAAAGATCAGCACAATATCCAATCCTCTCCATTATGGCTCGAGAAGTCTTTGCCGTTCCTGCCTCAACGGTGTCGGTCGAGCAAGCATTTAGCAGCGGAGGATACACACTCGACGAAAGACGTTCGACAATGGCTCCAAAGAATCTCGAGGCACAAGTATTGCTTAAAGACTACGCCTTAGCCGAGATGCGAGAGCAAGAGAACAAATGGGAGGAGGTCTTTCAAGATGATCCACTAAGCACCACGGACGCCGGAACTGACACCGACACCTCTCAAGTAGAAACTGACGAGTTCGACGATGATTTTGATTTCGATAACATGTAAATGTAATCTTTTTGACCGTCAAATCTTAGACGAGTACTCTTTTTCCTCATTGAGGTTTTAACGAGGCTCGGCCTTTGAAATCAAAATGTGATCTTCAAAGGTAAGTTAAGTAAATAAAAAAAATTTGAATAATCGTCTTATTTGTTATATTTCCAATTTTTTTACAAATTTCTTTTACGGTTTTCGATTATAATGCTCTTACAATTAAACTTGAAACAATATAAATGAAGTTTGAAAAAAAAAAAAAAAAAAAAAAAACCGGGAACCGGAACCGGAACCGGCGGTTCGGAACCGGAACCGGGTTGGAACCGGAACCGGAACCGGCGGTTCGGAACCGGGGGAGGAACCGTCGGAACCGGCAGTGCGGTTCCGGTTCCGGTTCGAACCGGAACCGGAACCGTGACCGGCTCTATAATGCAGTATACTAATTTGAAATATAAAATGCATTGCGTAAGTTATACCAAAAATAATATCCATTATTAGTAGTGGCTTCTCATTGATAGACGAAATTATATATATTTGGGATGATTTTATATTTCAATTGTTGTTTCATCCGAAACCCATGAATTCCGCCAATTCATGGTGTAATGGAATGAATTATTTATTTTTGTTCTATTCTACCCTCATACATAAGAAGTCAATGCCCAAAGTATAATCTCAATTTAAATCTCAATCGCCCATCATGGAGTAATCAATGGTCTAAAATGCTTCCTATTTCTTACGCTAATAGAGCTTTTTACGTGAACTCACCCTTTTTGTACTATATTTACCAATTTCATCTATGTATATATAAAGGAGTGGAAAAATGGAAGCCTCACTTTCCTACTCTACGATTACCATCAATTATCGACATTATTGGCTTACATGAATTACACTATAATGTAAATAGCATATGTTGATAAATTATTGACGCGTTGTTATTTGTAGAAACAATAGGATGCAATAATCTACTAACTTCTTAATTAACTACATATAATTGATCGATCATCTTATCTTCATTCATTTAAAAGTATGTTTTCTCGCATTTCTCTACATTAAGACCTATTATTGTTTTACAATATACTCCCTCCGTCCCAAAGATAACGTCCTGTTTTTTTGACAATAATTTCAAGCTATTTTGTCCCATAAATTTAGGCACGAAAATTAAAGAAATGTGTAATCTTTTTCCAATTATGAACAATATAAATATAATATTATTCATAATTGGAAAAAAATTAGACATTCTCTTAATTCTATTACTCAAATAAATGGGACGAAAAAGCTTGAAATTATTGTCAAAAAAAACAGGACGTTATCTTTGGGACGGAAGGAATATATTTTTGTATCTTTAGTCATTTATTATTAATGTACATATTTTATTATAAGCATAAAGTTACTATGAAGTAATAATGATAGGACAACGAAGCGCAACACAGTTGGTAAGACGGTTCTCCTCTAACCAAGAGGTCGGAGGTTCGAGTCACCTCGAGTGTGTGTGTGTGTGTATGAGTGTGTTGTGTTTGTCTGATAAAAAAAAGTAATAATGATAGGAATGGGCATGTACGTCACACATAAATTACATTAAATTAAATATGTACCGGTACATAAAATACTTTATAACTTTGCTTAATTCTAAAAGGCAATATTCTTTAAAAAAAAGGCAATATATTAACTATGTGTCCGAGTCTTCTATAGGTTATTTCGTTAGTTTTTCGAGATGGTCACTTTTAGGTTTTTTCTCAATATATTGATTTTTTTTTCTTTATTTTCTATTTCGTCGAGAGTTGGATCTTGATCCTTCTAGGAATGTCAATTGGGCCAACCTGCTCGGTTTCAGGCTAGAAATTTCGACATTAACCCTACACCTTCGAGGCTCGGGCTAACCCGTCGAGCCAAGAAGTTGACGAAAATATGAAATGTATATGAATTTTTTGATATCCATAATTTTGTAAATACAAATAAGTTACTATGTTATACCATCTAAGGCACCTTGCCGTTTGACTCCAACATGCATAATATTGTAATAAGTAACTACTTGAGATGTGAAGATATTATTCATTTAATGATCATAATAATTATTTTTTATTATGTATTGAAGTACGAAATAGAGAAAATATTATGATGAGTACAACTTAACATAGAAAAATATAATATATTTCACAAGTATTTGAATCCAGACATAGACTCTAATAATTGAAGCAAAATAATGAAATTCAATAACTAAATAATGAGAAACTTTCAGATTATCAGGTTAACCCGCTAATTTTCCGAGTTATAAGCTCTATTAGGTTGTTGGACGATTCCGTTCGGCCTGTTCGGGTAAGAAATATTCGACCCTAACTCGCTTTTGGCTCGAGTTACTCGGGTCAACATGCAAGTTTAGGGCTAAATCGACACTCTTAGATCCTTCTCAAGTTAGTTTGTTTTTTCCGGTCTCCTTTGAAGATAGTACTCTATTTTAGTACTATTTTATCTAGATACTGTATGATATTATTGGAGTTATATAAAGTTTGGGTATCTGCCTAATCCCTTACCTTCCAAGTGTTTTAATTGAAAAAAAAAACCATGTTTCTGAGTCTTTTATTTTTCTTTTTACCTACGTAAATTTATGTACGATTTAAAATAAGAATAATAAATAAAGAGCGGGGGAAAAAAAGAAAAAGACAAGAGATGATGGCATGTAGGGTTTGTGGTGAGTTATCATACCATTTTCCAATCAGTTAATCATTTCGAGAAGGTGAAACCAATATTATAAATATAATACTACTACTTACTCACTCCTATCTAAATTGTTCATATTGTTTTTGGCACAAAGACCAATATAAGTAGAGATAAAGAATTTTAAAATAGCATTAATTGTGAGATAGACTTTTACCATTTTAAAAAAGTGAACTATTATATGAGACAAACCAATAAAGAAATGTAGACTATTTAAGTGGGATGGAGGGGGAGTACATTAAAAAAAAAAAAAAAAAAAAGACAATAGAATAACTTTATTTAATAAAATTACTCATACTTAAAGTGGGTGTTGGGGGACAAGACAAGGGTCTTGGAATGTGCAACCTTTTTTTCCTCCAAACAAGGCAAAGGGGGTTCTTTCAACCTAGGAATTATCAATTTTATCAAAGCTTCATTTTTCAATTTTTATCATCTATTTCCTTTTTATAAATTTAGGAAAGGTGAACATTGAGATGTACTTAGAAAATTTTTATTATCTAATTCCTTTTTATGAATTTAAGGAAGGTGAACATTTAGATGTACTAAGTAACATGAACAAATAGTGATAGATTTTTTTTTTTTATATGAAAAATAGAAATGTCATTCAACGGAAATTAGATACGTGAAGTACCTAATTGATGACCAAAGTTCAGAGAATCCTTTTTCTGTTTACAAATAACTCAAATTACACAAAATACAAATACATACTATTAGTAAAAAATTACCTTGAAACATTTCGAAGGATTTCCGAATAATGAGAAAAATGCTCCTTTAACCAATTGTGTAAAACTAACGATTGCACCATTTATAAATTATCAACAAAATATGTCGCCATTTATAAATTATCAACAAAATATGTCGCGCCTTGGAGCATTTGATGAGGACGTGACTGACAAATTCCTTTGCTTCGCTGCAAATTGCACATTTCGCTTCTTCTTCCGATTCAATCACTTTTCTTCTCCGAAAATTTACTCTAATTTGAAGTATGTCCTATAAGGTTCAATTTTTATTATCTAGTGTAATTTGATCAGTATTCTAGCCTCATTTGATTAAGTCCAAAAAAATACGTATACAACTCGTTACTCTCCCATATTTCAATTAAGTAATCTACTTCACAATTAATTTTAATAATCTTGTATAATACTAGTCATTATTGTTAATTTGTTGGTACCATTAAGTATGATTATGTGAAACGGTGATAAGAAGGTAATTAAATCGTATATTATGGGTCTCTTTACATTTTTTTTCTTGAATATTCAGCATTTTAAGTCGTTATAATAACTTATAAGTATGAAATAATTAAATTCCTACTACATAAATAAATGAACCCACATCATAAATACAATTACGAACACATACAAAAATCAACTTTACCATCGTAATGAAAAGAAATGTGCATCGTTTATAAATAAAGGTCTATTATATATATATAGTGATGTACACGAACAGAGCTACTCGTAAGTTATTCGAAACTCGGCTCATAAAAAGTTCGTTCGAAATTCGTTCTTTTGAAAATGAGCCGAGCTCGAGCTAATCGAGTTCGAATTTTTTTTCGAGCCGAGCTCGTGCTTATATGTGTTCAACTCGAAAGATCATGAACGTGTTCGCGAAAGATCGTGAACGTGTTCGGAACTGAGGCTCGCGAACATGTTCGCGAGCTTCAATTCCGAGCATGTTCGCGAGCCTCAATTCCGAACATGTTCGCGATCGTGTTCGCGGATAATATATATAATATTAATATTATATATAATATTACATATATTCATATAATTTTTTCTAAGTAAATATTACACCATAAATTGAGCTCGAGCCTGAGCCTGAGCCCAAGCTCGGATCCTCACGATCCCGAATACTTACGAGCCGAGCTTGATCTTCACACATATATGTCGAGCCGAGTTTGAGCTCAAATTTTTTTAGAAGAGCCGAGCTCGAACAATTCAAAGTTTGGCTTGATTCGGCTCGTGTACACCTATATATATATATATATATATATATATATATATTAATGAAACTATATGAGATTCGATTCAGAACATGCAACTGCAATAGTATTAAACAGATATTCAGATCAATTTAATCGGTGAATTGTTTTCAATGTAAAGTTACAACCAACCAATTTTGTAGGTCAAGAATTAAATTGTAGGAATAATTACTTTATTGTCCACTTTCAAGAACGATGATGATCGCATTAAAAGTTGAAGCATCTTACGTTGCGGAAGCTTTGACTGATCCTCAATTCGCCTAACGATTAAACAATTTGTATGAAATTAAAACCTGAAAAAAAAATATTTGTCCCAGCTATTTAATTAAATTTGTCTCGTTATAGATGGCATACTTACATTGAAAATTAATTCGGGAGTTAAATTAATTTCAACTTAAATTAATTTCAACCTAAGTTCTTAACACAAAATAAAAATCGGAATTTTAAGGGAATGAACAAAATTTAAATGAATATATCTGAGAAAATCATCGTAATTAACTAGGAATACTAAGGAGAAGTTGTACTGTAGAGAAATTTGTTCGAAGTAAAATTAAGTTATACTGTAGTATTTTATATCAAAATTTGAGGTGCAGTTGTATTAGTTTATTTATAATCTTCTCGTACTCCCAAACGTGCACGTCAATTTTATTTAAAAGTGAAAGCAAATTAACATTTTTATCAATAAATTTGTTAAACTCTAAATCTTTATGATTTGCAGATTTGATTTTTTTATACGTAACTTTTACTTATAGTATTAGTCAAAGTATATTTTATAAACCCTAAATCAAACTAAACCACTCAAATTAAATGCGATTGATCCAAATTAATTTAATTTTGAATCGTACTCTGAACATCCATAATCACTTTCGATAGTCTGTTTGATTCAACGTGCATGATTGATATCCACAGGCCTAATAATGGACCAGTTTTGATGAGCCCTACCTCGCAAGTATATACTACCTTCATCCCAATTACATTAGTCACATTCACTATTTGACACGTTTTTTTATTAAAACTTAGTACGAGTTTTAAAATATAATTTTGTAATATCGTTTTTTTTTTCACCAAAACCTAGTACGGGTTTTAAAATATAATTTTGTAGTATCGTTTTTTTTACGGGATACTATGAGTGTCATAGTATCCTGTAAAAAAATGATACTACAAAATTATATTTTAAAACTCGTACTAGGTTTCAGTAGAAATACGTGCAAAAAGTAAATGTGACTAATGCAATGAGATGGAGGTAGTATCTCAGAACGAAAAGATTAGTTCGACTTGTGTTTATAAACCTTTTTTTTGTTTTGTTTTTTACTTGAATATTAGTAATTTATAAAAGTTTGGCACGAATATATAAACTGTAATATATTCAAAATTTCTTCGTTCCAAATCCCAGTTACACCTAAATCGAAACAGCCGTACTAAATCAAATCGAGAGAAAATTCTATTACTCTTGTAGTGCACACTCACTTCTCATATTAATATTTTATAAACATTATATATTGCTCATGTAAGGGTTGAATATAATGCATGTCAATTCAAAATAGATTTTTTTTCAAACCAAATCAAAAAATCATTTTGATTAGATAAAATTTTAAAAAAATATATTTTTCCGACTCACCCTGCCACATCTCTCTCTTGTTTTTGAAGAGCAAAATACTCTCTTAATTAGTTCCAACCTTATTTGAATTAAGCCAACGACTCAAATAATTTGAATAAAGGCTAAATTATGTTTATGGTACGATCTTTAATCCAATTTGTAAAAATGACAAGACCTTTATTTTTTTGTAAAAATGTCATAACCTTTTGAATTTTTTTTTTTTTTTTTTTTTTTTGCAAAAATGACATGATTTCAAAGAATAATTTAATTGATAACAAATCATACATCAAATGCAAAATTGGACCTACCATTAGAAACCTTTTGTCAGACCCGTCAATTTGAGCGGTTGTGGTCATCCATTAATGATAGAATTTAATTTCATCTAAAAGCTAGAACTTGTAGAGAAGTATGAAATCTATTCATTTATATTATACGGAGTAATTTTTAAAACACCTCTCACTTGCATGCTTGATTTTCAACTCTACTATTTGGGTATGAGGCCCAATAAGTGCAAACTTTTTAATATATGTGGAGTTGCTTTCAATGAGATTGAATGTTTTAGCCAAAAACTCTGATATCATGGTATGATTCCATCTTATCTAAAAGTTCAAACTTATAGAGAGATGTGAAATCTATTCACTAATATTATGATTCTCAATAATTGACGTCCAAAGTTGCCCGAAATCTATCCCGAAAGTTAAATGTTGCAATATGATTATTTTCTTAATTTATGACTAGATCGATCATTGATCATCATGAAATTAAAGTCTAAATTATTCTACACTTATAAAGAGCTTTTTAATAGTATGTCGTCCTTTTTCATCCGAGACAAGCGTTGTGATAGAAATTCAAATTTAAAGTTTTTTTTTTGTTTTATACTTAAAAATTTGGTGAAACTCACGTTTTTTTATAAAATATTTTTAAAGATTAGAGTCTATTTTTTAAATTGAATACAATGATCAAACTATTTTTGAAAAATATAAATAAAAATCGGATCATTTTAACCAAACTAGATCAAAAGCTAGTGAAACTATAAATCATACTCCCTCCGTCCCGGACCACTTGGCCTGTTTGACTTATTGACTTTTTGGCACGTATTTCCACCGAGCCGGGAAACGGGTTATAAGATATAATTTTGAAGTATTATTTCTTTTATGGGATACTATGAGTGTCATAGTATCCCATAAAAGAAATAATACTTCAAAATTATATCTTATAACCTGTTTCCCAGCTCGATGGAAATACGTGCTAAAAAGTCAATAAGTCAAACAGACTAAGTGATCCGGGACGGAGGGAGTAATTTATCATGTGAATAAACAAAAAAGTAGGAGTGGATTATTGGAAGAAGGGGAAATAAAAGTGGGGAAATAGAATTAAACATTTTGTTGATCTGTTGTCGTAATCGAATGGAGAGATGGGGTATCATCTGTTGCCGGTGGGGCCCAAGTCCCTGCTGTCACCATCATAACAATGCATGTATGCCACATGCACCCATACATGCTATTTTGCTAACATACGCCATTATTTATACTAATTCCATCCCATATATTTACACAACTTTATTTTATGCACGTATTTCTACCGAAACCTAATACAATTTTTAAAATATAATTTTGTAGTATCGTTTTTTTACGAGATACTATGACACTCACTAAACTTTTTTTCTTTCTCATTGTTCAATATATAAATAAAAGCTGAGGTATCTAATCATTCCGAAACCTATAGATTCTATAGTGAATTTTTAATTGTTTTCAGTGATTTTTTATTTAGCAGTACCATCAAATGGATGGTCATTCACGTATAATTTGGGCATACAAGCTTACATATACCCTTTATCCCATTCACATTGCTCTATTTTTCTAAAATCTGCTTCCATAAATTTTAGAGAAGTAAAGCAAGACGAGAGAGTACTTGTAATTACTAGCAAAATATACGTGCGTTGCAGTTTAATTTTTTATTTATACTCTTTTTATCCCGTTTATCTAGGTACATTTTTGTAGCATGTAGTTTAAAAAAACAAAGATTATGGATGAAAATTAATGATTAAAAAATTAAAATAATTTTATAATTATGATTGGTGGGTGTTGGGACGCATATGGCTAGTTTATTTATTTATAGTTAGAACATGAATAGGTCTAATTATTGGGTTAATACTTTGTCAAAAATAAAAATGTGTCAGGATAAATGGAACAAACTAAAAAAAAAAAACTGTGACAATATCAACGGGACATAAAGAGTATTACTTATTTATTTTTATTATGGAATGATATATTTGGAAGGCATTTTTTTTTTAATTGCTGTAATTAGAATTAATAATTGTTCAGTTCAACAAAATATTTACAAATATATGGATATAGTCAATACACCACAAACCAAACCATTTGAAATTATTTGAACATAGTTTTGCATTTTTTATTGGTGTTAATTGGTAAAATAGTCATTTCTTGATTGCAATTATAAAATGTATCGTATATATTAAGTAGAATTATTTTTCTCCTTCAAAAAATAATAATTTGTCATATTTTTTAAGATTTTGCAGTAGTTCGCTTTGTATAATTACATCGTGCCACATCCATCGCTTTAGGTATAAAAAAAGAAGAATAAAATATGGAGGAAAATACAGACTTTGTAAAATAGAGTCTAACCGATCCATAAAGCGGTAGTGACAATGGATTTAAAAGAAGGGATAATTACCACTATAATTTTAAACTAATCTCCCTTTATCAAATATCTCTCTCTCTCTCCGTTTTTTTTTTTTTTGAGATGATATCATAAATATTTGTGTCAATGGTTAAATATACAAAAAAAGGATAACTATATAAGTTTTATACCCAAGCAAATAAAACTATAAGTTTTATACCCAAATGTCATTTAAAAGACAAAAATAACCTCAACTTTATCTCACTCAAAACAAAACAACAAAGAATATGGGCCCCACATTTCAATTTATTCAAAGAAATAAAAAACAAACCCTACCCCACCCCATTCTCTCTCTCTCGGCCGTCACTCTCCAACCTCACGATTTCTCTCCCTCTCTCTCCCAAAGGAACCGTGAGCCCTAACCCCCAATTTTGAACCGTGAATTTTTTTTAATTGCCGGCGCCGGAGAGGAGAAACCATGGCCAACGACCACGATTCTGGTGCTGAATCCGAAGGAGTTCCACAACGTCGCCCAATTCCGATGAGGGCCGAACGGGAGAATATTCCGGAGCCGCCGGCGCCGGTGAGTTTTCTAACCTTCATTATTTTTTAAAATAAAATTATTCAATTTACGGTTTAAATTGTAAGCATGTTTTTCAGTTTTTTGGATGAAATAGTTTGGATTTGTATGCGATTTATATGAAAATGACACAAATATGTGTGTGCTTGAATTGCGATTTATGTGTGTGTGCTAGGTTTGAACTTGAAGTTGAATTTATACAGTATAGGTTTGGGCATAATTCAAGGTTTAAAAGCAAAGAAACCGTGAGCTCACGGTTAAACTAAGCTTAAACCGTGAGAAAAGGAATCCTCACGGTTTGACTTAAGCAAACCGTGAGAAAGGGCTTCCTCACGGTTTGAACTTAATTCAAACCGTGAGCTCACGGTTTGCTTAAGTCAAACCGTGAGGATTCCTTTTCTCACGGTTTAAGCTTAGTTAAACCGTGAGATCACGGTTTTTTTGTTTTTAAACCGTGAATTATGCAACATATAGATTAGATACACTATATTCGATATATTTAATTTTAATTTAATTAATTAATTCACTTCATTTGCATTTTTTGGGTGATTACAGCCTAGGTACCAATGGTACAGGCCTCTCATGCAAGGATTTCCGGGTGAAATCAATGCCTATTATAGAGACTCCGCAGCTGTGTCAATCGTAAACCATTTACTGCGCATTGGCGGACGTGATCTGTTGGCCCGATTTAGCGACGAATCTCTATTCGCAGTCATCTGCACAATTAAGAAGATTGGGAACGCGAAGCGTGCCTTGCACGAGCTTTTGTCCCGGGAGCTATGGAGGGGCAACGACCATGATTTTGAGAGGTTGTTTCACGTGAATGGCCAGGATATTCGGTTTGGGCCGCAAGAATTTTGCCTCGTGACCGGATTGAGATTCGGTTCCTCGACCTTTAATCCTCACGGCAAGAACCACGTCATCCCAAGGATGAGCCTCTTCTATACTTACTATGAGGGGCGTAAGGTGCTAGTGAAACAGTTGTTTAACGATTTCACGAATGCCGACGTAGTTCTAGGGACGGAGGATCAATACATGGCTGCCGCTAACCTCCTCGCCTACTACTACTTGCTATTGTGTCGGGACTACAATAGAAGCATTGATGCTTGGGCATGGACTTTAGTAGAGGATCCGGAACGATGGGCTACATTTCCGTGGGGCTCATGGTCGTTCCAAATACTGTGCCACCAACTAGGAGTGGCAAAGAAGGACCCGAGAGAACTTGGAGGCTCTGACACTAATGCTGCCTACCATCTGTATGGCCCCGTCTGGGCATTGTATTTTTGGGCCTTCGAGGCCCTTCCGGATTTAGGAGAGCAGTGTGCCAACAAGTTGAACCCGCACGCGTTCCCTCGACTAAGGAGATGGGAAATGGGACACAACTATAGAGATATCCATGATTTTTTTAACGATCCAACGGTATGTCATCATTCTCTTAATCTGCAATTATACATCATTTGAATTATTAATTAAATTCAATTAATATTGGCTTAGTTTATAGTTTATAGTATATGGTGATTGAAATTGAATTAATTCGAGCGTTTTTATGTAGATTATCAGTTAATTGTTTGAACTATAATTAATTTAGTTAAATTTATTTATTTATTTATTATGATTATTTATTTATTTAGAATTAAACCGTGAAAGCTGTTGTCTCACGCTTTGGGACTACATGAAACTGTCAGCTCACGGTTTGATTTAAGTTAAAACCGTGAAAGATCATTCTCACGGTTTGAACTTAAATTAAACCGTGAGCTCACGGTTGATTTAAGTTCAAACCGTGAAAGATCATTCTCACGGTTTGAACTTAAATTAAACCGTGAAAGATTATTCTCACGGTTTGAACTTAAATCAAACCGTGAGATTACGGTTTGATGTAGTCACAAACCGTGAGGCATCTGCTTTCACGGTTTCATTTCACGGTTTGAATACTGATTTTGATTTTTGATTTTTTGTGCCTTTGTCTTTTGCAGCTCTAAGTAAACCCGATGCTCGAACCTTCGATGGAAGAAATGGCTCAGTTATACTATCTTAGCCTCTTCGAAGAGCAAGACCCCTTGATGGTTCGATTTAATCCGAATACGCGTCATGCTTGGAAGAAAGCGCCTATACCGCAGAGACAGACGAAGGAAGCGAGAACTATGGCGAAAGTTCTCGACAAATTGAGGTGTCGGGATGCCGGGACTGCAGCCCAGCCCCGTGGTCGCCAGCCACGTGCCACCAGGGCAAATTCTGAGGGTCGAGGGCCTCTCCCAAACCCCAGAGCTCGTGCGAGTACGTCGAAGAGGCCGAGGGTGGAGAGTTCACATCCCGAGAGGTCCTCGGGCCTTGTTTGCTGCGTGCATGGGCATCCGTGCCCCCGAGGATGTGATAACGATGCGTGGGCCGACAAGATATTGGAGAGAATGGCCCAAGACGAGTCGGACACCGGGGTGATGGCTCGTATCGCCAAGTTCATGGCAGGGCACCTGAAGGGGATCTTCAGCAGGTCGGGGAGTTCGTCGGGTCATGGTGTTTATTCTCATCGTCGAGCACCGTCACATGCTAGCCATGTTGGCTCTGCTGGATGACATTTCGTTGACCGGGCCTATGAAGATCGAGACGATCGAGAGGCTCCCTACATTGAGCACATATCACCTACCCCTATGGGCGCTCCGGGTTTCGAGCACATGGTGGGGTTTGTTACCGAGCCGGTAGCACGGGAGAGATCAAGGACGCCTCCAGTTCGAGAGGCTGAGGTCGAGGACGCAGAGTCGTCACACTCATCTTTTTATAGGGACTTGGAAACGATGCCCCCATATGATTGGGTGCATCCCGTACTACAGCCTGTCATTCTTCATCCGTAGATGATTCCCGTTCCCGAGAGTCAACAGGGACACGGGGGTGAGTACAGTGATGCAGACTCTGACGTGGCAGGACAGACGCCTGTGCGTCGGATTCGTATTGGGGGACGGAATGTGAGGCCGTCGGCTACCTTACAGAGCCCATTTGTTCCGATTATCCCCACACCATATACTGGCTCGACGATCAAGGAGATGTTTATGGCATTCAGACGAAGCGGGCCGGATTCCTACGCAATGAACATGCAGGACCCGCCCTATAGGATGACGCAGTCGTTGTTCGATGATATCGAACACCCCGCGATACAGTTCAACGCTGAGGTTAGACCGGACTTTATTTTGTGTTATTATTTTTGATACTTTGTCGAGTATTATGTTTTCATAATAATCTGTGTTTATTTTAGGTAATGGAGCTGTATGTGCTTTACTGGTGGAGTCGACTCCAAGATGGACTTTCTTTGTGTCCGTCTCTGCAGGAGAGAGACACCGTTCTGCTTGGATTGGGCGTCTACGTGAGTTTTTATTGACATATTTAATGAATAATTATTTTATTTATTTTATTTTGTGTGTAATCTCTAAACGAATATATTATTTGACAGTACGACTTGAGAACAACTCTGATGGCTTTTCACGATGGAGATCAAACGGCAATGGCAAAGTCGAAGCTAAAGTATCGTGATTACAAGCTGTCAAAGGATCTCGAGAATTGGTTTCACGGCGTGGGCTCGTATGATGTTTGGATGAACGCAACTTGTGTAAGTTCCTTCAATTTAACTTTTTCGTTTGAGAACGTTTATTATTAGTGCTTGAAGAATAAGTTGAGTCCTCGACCCTTCTATACAGTTTGTGTTTGTTTGTCATGTCTCCTCCGACCACTGGGTTATCTGCCGGGTAATGACTGACGAGTGGACAATGGAGGTATATGACTCACTTCTACATACGCTCCCTAATGCAGCCGACAGAATGCATCGGAAGGTCCAGCTCTACCCGATCCTAAAACTGTGGCCCAGAGTCTTGCAGCAAGTTGGGTATTGGGATCAACATCCACGGCTGGCGAAGAAAAATGATTTCTTGCAGATTGTCTGGGCCCCCTTGACGCAACAATACATACAGAAAGATGATTATTCATGCGGCCCATTCGCTTGTATGTATATTGATCGTATCTTCGCCTCGAAGAAGCCGCGCATTGAGAGGGTTGGTTTGAGGTATCTCTCCGGGTTTCGGTTAGAGGTGGCGAAACGGATATTTTCACTTTCACAACGTTATGTCGAGTTGTGAACATTATATTTCATTATCTTTGACGTTGTGTATATAATATTATCACTTATATATTTAAACAACAATTCATAGACAACAATTAGTTAAAATCATAGTTTCGGCATTAATTTTGGCCTAATCATGAAATTAACGGTTAGGGTTCACGGTTAATTTAAAATTCTTACGGTTTAAACGTCTATTAAACCGTGTGGTTACACTATTAACGGTTATAGGGTTAACGGTTGTTATATAATTTTACGGTTTTATTTGCATTTAAACCGTGTTTGCTCTCTTTAAAATAAATAAATATAAAAAAAAATTAATAAATAAATAAATTTATTAAATTTAAAAAAAAAATATTATCACACTTCTCTCACGGTTAGATTAGCAGTTAAACCGTGATCTCACGGTTAGCTTGCTAATATAACCGTGAGAGTCCCATTTTTTATGGTTTAATTGGGGTTCAAACCGTGGGAAAAAATAAAACAAATTTGAAGTCGAGTCGAGGAAACCCTCTTTCCGCAAGACGAAGTGGTACAGGCCGAAGCCGAAGTGACTAAGCCGAGGCCGAAGTCAAAGACCGAGGCCGAAGCCGAAGTCCGAGGACCAAGGCCGAGCCCGAGGCCAAAGCCGAGACCGAGGCCGACGTCGTAGATCGAGGATCAAGGCCGAAGTCGAAGACCTAGACCGAGGCCGAGACCGAGGCTGAAGTCGCAGACCTAGGCCGAAGCCGAAGTCACAGACTAAGACCCGAGGCCGAAGCCGACCTCATCCACAACCACTTAACTTACACTTCTTTCAAGAAAGAAGTAACTCTCCACCAATCTTTTAACATTTATATCTCACTCACCCAGGGGCGGACCCAGGATAAAATCACCGAGGGGGCTAGTCTATAGAAAAAAAAAATTCGACGTGAAATGAACATAAATTTTTGACGAAACATACACTAATACATAGAAATTTCGTCGACCACCGTGGGGGCTTCAGCCTGCGCTTTCCCCCACGTAGGTCCGCCCCTGCACTCACCGGAAATCGGTTTGAGCATATAAATACACCACGTTCATCTACTCCGCGAGTAGAACAATAATATAATATTTAATTTAATTAATAAATTAAATATTAATTATTATTTATTTGGTCAAAACACCAAATTTCCAACAAGAAATGAGTATAAGGCATGCATACCTAATGGCAGCACAAGCGTGTCGACACGGCACCATGTCCCCCTCCCACTCACGGCAATCGCACGTTGCATTCTGCATGTCCACTAGGTAAGTCCCGTTGTCACCCTCGACCCTGTACACGTGGGGAATTGTTGTCCCACTAGTTCTGTAGTGACGGGCCCATTCAGAAGATACGGCCATCTTCTGGTATGTTGTCTCAGTCACCTTTGGGTCCCACGTTGAGCGGCATTCCGATGCTCCTCGAACCATCTGTCGACAATAATCCTGTACGCCTCAATCATGGCACAGATGGGTAATCGACGTGCCCATAGGAGTCTGGCGTTCATCGTCTCAGCGGCATTCGAAGTCATGAAACTCGTGCGCGGAACAAGGCACTTGTTACGCGACTACCGATGCATGCCGATCTCACACAACCTCTGATATATTCCAGAACCCATCAAGTTTTCCATGTATTCTTCGAATTTAGAATCTGAATATGAGTATGCCGCAGCTTCGAATATGCCGACTGTGTGCTTCCCAAATGTGACCATATTCTTGGCCAGATGATGCCAGCAAAGACCGTGATGCGCACCGGGGAAGACATCCCTCACTGCATTTCCAATGCTGATATGGCCATCGGAGACTATCAACAGATCCTGAGGATGTCCTAAGCAGTTACGCAAATTCGTCAGAAACCAAGTCCAGGAATCATCGTCCTCGATCGGGCCAAATCCAATGGCAAGTGGAAACACTTGCTCGTTCCCATCCTTCGTGCAAGCGACGAATAACGTCCCCTTGTTCTTGCCCTTGAGGTGTGCCCCGTCGACTACGATAACAGAACGTAGTAAATTGTTCTGAAATGCATGCAAGGACTGTCCTAGAGCGAGGAACATATAACACAGTCGATCGTCGAGGGGGGATGTCGAGATACTATACACGGTACCCAGATTCTTCTGCTGCAGTAAGTACAGATAAGATGGGAGCCTCTTGTACGACTCCATAAATCCTCCATACATCATCTCGATAGCGATGTTCCTCGCTCGCAGGGCGAAGCTGTAATCGATCTTAATGCCGTACTCAGCTCGCATTTCGTCAACCATCTCTTTTGGCTTGAGCATGACACCATCAGTGATCAACCTCTTTGCGTAGAATGCTCCAAGAACATTCGCGGGGTACTGCCGCGGTGTAGTCCCGTCTAAATCGACGGAGCACGTATGGCTGCCATTGTATGTTCTGATGCGCCACATAGTCCCCACGTTCTTTGCCCGCACAAGGTACTCGCACCCCTCCGTCCTGCATTTGAACCCGACACGGCCCTTGTCCGAATTCTCAACTTTATACTGCTGCCGGTTCTCCATTTGATGCAATCCAACTGCTACCGACACATCTAACTTCCTCTTGAACAAGCCGCCCTCTCTCAATGCACCAGCTACAGGCGTGTAATAATCTGGATCTAGAACCCCCAAAGGCAACGCAGTGTCTAGGTGAACGTGAGGAATCAACCAATCTCGGATAACCTCAAGATCGGCCCTGGCATCGTCGTCTTGGGTAGGTTGGGACACTGAATGAATGTTGCGATGCCCAACGATCCTATCAAGCCGTCTCGGCTCTCGGATCCATGCACCGAACTCCTTCGTAAGTGACTCAAATAAGTCGGTGCGATCCGCTGCGTCCATTGCTTCCTCAGCCATATCTTCCGCGACCTCTTCATCCCCATCCCTCTCCTCGTCGTATTCCTCGCTCCTTTCTTCTTCAGAATATGGAGCCTCCGAGCTCGGCTCCTTAATATTCACACTCGTAAAAATCCTAGAACCTTGTGTCGTCGGAGTGCTGCGGGCGATTCCCTTATCTTTGCTGACAACGTAAACAGTTGCCTTCTTCATCTGCTCCACAATCAATCGCAACAAATCGATGTCGCTCCTCAAAGCGATCTTATCTTGGCCACCATCGGCATTACTCACGTAGTAGAGCAAAAAATTGGATTCTTCGCCCACTTGATCACGAATCTCTTGTAGTAGATTTGCATATGTAACTTGGGTCATAGCCAAATGCACCAAAACACGATCGCCCCCTACGTAACGAGTTTCCTCCTCAAAATACCCACCGTGACGAATATATACTTTGACCGTAGACATATCTGCATAAAAACGATCAAGAAATTCAAAATCTGAAGAAAATACACTAAAAATGTAATAAATCGTGTTTACACGGTTTAAAATATATAGCTCACGGTTCTTTAATTGAAGTTAACGGTTTAAACTTTGATTAAACCGTGAAAGATGGGCATTTCACGGTTTAATCACAGTTTAAACCGTGAAAATATTATAGATCGTGAGCTTAATATTTTAATTGAAAAAGGATATCTCACGGTTTTCCCTATAAATAACCGTGACATGTCAAATATAAACCGTGAATTTAAATAAACCTATTAAAAATAAAAATTCATTTTTTTCAAGCTTAATATCGAATCTAACAGTTTATAAACCTATTACATGGAAGTAATTACTTTAATTCTCGATAAATAGGTTACCAAACATGTAATCTAATCACTCTTCGTATCAAAAAAGTAAATAAACCATGATTTTCTAGAAAAAAAAAAATCAATAATTACTAAATTCCAAATTCATATGATTTTTCCCAAATTTACACAATAATAACAACTAAATATGAAAAAATAAACGGTGCGTACCTTCAATATGATCAAAATATCTTCGACAGCGGACCAAATGCGGTGAATATCTTCGAGAATCAACCAAATTCGAGGGGAAATTTCAACAAAATTGAGAGAGCTTAACTCAATTTGCGTTCAAGATTTCAATTTTTTGTTGCAGTTGAAGAGTTTTTGTTCAATTTCACTGTTAATTCAATTAATGAAATGTACCTTCATCTGATTTGGTTGTTGGTGAATAAATGCATTTTCGAATTTTATATTTTTTTCCTCTCAAAATCAAATTGAAAAGTGACTTGATAGAGGCAAAACCGTGAGCTCACGGTGTTATACTTTACTCACGGTTTTTGGACCTTATAAACCGTGAGGATACATGCAAAACCGTGAGCTCACGGTTTAACAATGATATCACGGTTTGATATGTTGTAACCGTGGAAAGCAGTAACTTTTTAAGGGTAAGTTTGTCTTTTTATTTGATTTTGGGTATAAAACTTATACTTTTATATGCTTGGGTATAAAACTTACATACTTATCAGTTTTGGGTATATATAAAGTTCACTATTAATAATAACAACTTAATCACGAACTATCGATGTCAAATTTATTATGGCATTTCGATGGTTCACAGTGTGTGATGCGAATTAACATTATATTAGGATTATGCTTATTATTATTTATAATATTTAAATTTGAAAAGTAAAAAAATGTTGGATATCTTGTTCATAAGTACTATGGCTATTGTATCTCTTATATTTTCTATTATGTGTCTAATTCTTTTTTTCGCTTTGTTTGTTATGGCATTGCTTGGATTGCACAACTTAGAACAAGTTGTACACAATGATCTCTAATCATATGAACACCTAAAAATCTATGTATATATTACAAGAGATATTTATGTATTACCAAATTAATGAGAACTTAAACATAATAATATGAGCATATCAATCATATGATCCAAATAGAAATCAATCAATCATCACCTCAATCTTTTGAGAGAAAATGTAAGTTAAAATTCATAACACCTAAATAATGCAAATATGAACTAATGTAACTTGCATCAATGCTACATAAAAAAAAAATTACATGCAGTGAATAAGAACTTTTCGGATGATCAAATGGCTTAAGCTAAATGATTAAAAGACATAAGCATATATGTTCCCCACGAAATTCTCTTAATATTATTTTCTTATAGTTCTGAAATACTATCAATAACATTCTGAGATAATATATTCATCCATGGCCAAAAATCATACTCTCTCCGTCTCAACCAAAGTGACCCCTTGTTTATTCATATATGAGATATAAAATAATAAAATGGATCACTTTGACTAGAATAGAGGGAGTATTTTCTTTTGGTGAAGTATAAGATCAGAATTTCAATTTAATATATGTACTTGACTGGAATCAACTCATCTGATGCAGAAAGTATAAGTGAAAAGATGTGAAAAAATAAATTCATTAAACTAATCCCTAAACTAATCATAATTATAAAATAAATATCAAAATTTATTGAATTTAAATATATACCACAACACAGGATTAGGATCGGGACAGGTCAATCCCCTGCCACTGTGGACACCGTTGACTTGTATATCTATGATGCAACTAGAATTGCTAAGTAGATGGAAGAGTAAGGATTTAATAATTTTTTTCAACCCTGTTAAGAAAAATATATGGAATTATCACATCGTTATTACTAATATATATATATATATATATATATATATATATATATATATTATTGTTATTATTATTGTTATTAAATGCAAGTTACAATGGAAATCGAATAAAATTGATTCTATTTTAGCTTGACACTGCATATGCATACCGCTATGTATAAAATTGCAGCTACGTTAACAAAATCATATACGGAGTAAAATCTAGTGCAGATATATTGTTAGGTATGGATATTGCAAGGAACCAATAAATCTTGAAAGCGCGACCATAGGTACTACCATAATTATAATTATAATTAAATTAAGAATTGGTGTTAGGTATATATTACTGTAATTATTTAATATGCATTAGGATATAATAGGCAATCTACATTTGGTAATAAGCTCTTTTTATATAAGTATAAATATGTATAAAATATTTTGCATGTTAACTAGCTATTGATTATAGAATTAATCAGGGATTGTTTTTTATTTAGCTAGTAAACTTTTTAATTGCATATTATTGCATCAAGGGTCCATTATGAAGTTTGGGTGTATTCTGCATCAAGAAGAGATTTATTTTTTACATATAATTTATTTTCTAAGTACTAGTACGCATTTTAGGCTTGCTTATTTCAGTAGTGATTCCTGGCTTGTTAGTGAAGAAAAAATCACACACTATCGATCATGTGATCGGCCGGCCGGTATGTGCTTCGACGGGCGGAGCCAGGAATTCGAAAATGGTCTGATGAGATTTAAACAAATATATATATATATATATATATATATATATATATATATATATTAGAAATATATATATATATTTTAGAAAACAACAAGTTCTTCTTTAATGCTCCCTCCTTCCACGATTTGTTGGCAAGCTTTGTGATGATAAATTTTAAATTAAATTTTTGGATTTTAATTTTTTTTACAGGGTACTACGATTGTTATAGTATTCTGTAAAAATAACTAAATTCTAAAAACTCAATTTAAAATCTATCATCACAAAGCTCTGAGATCATTTAAAAATTATTTTTTGCCGACAAATCAAGGACGGAGGGAGCATCAAACACCGTATTTGAAGCAATGAACCAAAGTAAAGCATACAAAATGTAAAAGAAACTCATGTTTAATTGTAGGAAAATAGATTGGGGCACAAAATATAAAAAATAGGAGGGCAGAATAAATAATAATAATAATAATAATAATAATAATAATAATAATAATAATAATATATATTATTATTATTATAAATAAATAAATAAAAGTTTGACCGGACGACCGCTGAGTCGTGCTTGGCATGTGGCTCCGTCACTATGTGCTTCTATACTAGGCCACGTTCTTTAGTGAACTTAATTAACAATTTAATTTTAGTGGCATTGAACAATAGCGGAAAGGCAAAAACTTCGGTGAGGCGGCCTCATAGTGTGGTCGGGCCAAAGTGTCAATTTTTATGCAGAAAAGTGTTAATGTACACGAATAAAAGTGTTAATCTTTAACCTAATTATTTAAGGAATGAAAGTGCCAATTTTTAAAAGTGTCAATCTTTATGCAGAAAAGTGCTAATCTACACGAATAAAATTGTCAATCTTTTGAAGTCACTCACCGTACGGCCGGGCTGACCCAAGTGTGCCCCTAGGGGAAATGAAACTCATAGAAATGCTCTCGTACACCGTTAATATGTCTATGGTTGACGTGGCAGTACCACGTTAATGATTTTTTCATTTAGGGTTTAGTTTTTTTAGTAGGGTTTAATTTTTTTTTATTATTTTTTTTATAGAATTTATTTTTATAAAGTATAATAATAATAATAATAATTTTTAAATATATCATCGCTGAAGGAACCGATCAGCGAAGAACGATTCATGCGCCCAAGGATTCGTTTTCGGATATAGTTATTTCGATTTAATCCTATCATGCTCCTATGAAATTAATTACATATCATAGGATGTTTAATCGATATTACCTTTTGAATTGATCTCGTGTGATGGAGCTAGCTTGAAGATCTTCCGATCTATTCCCTTGCTTGAATTCGATACTGGATGGACAACACGCTACAAATTCAGCCGCGAAGGATTCCGGTCACCACCAAACCGCCGCCGCCGTTCTCCCTTCTTCTTAAGGCCGGCCGCTATGCTTCTTTCTCTCACACTCAACCCTAGCCTCTCTTATCTCGTGGTGAATTATGAGACAATCCAATCATGATAATAAGCTAGGGTACATGTATTTATAAGAGAGAATATGGGCTTAAGCTGCAGGCTTGGCATGCAGCCCATATGTTGGACGCCTGGGCCTCATCATTGGCGTCCATACTGGGCTTAATGATGAGCAGCCCAGTTTTCCTTCTTACTGTGGCCTATTGAGCTTTTTGGGCCAGACCGGTGATCTACTAGCAGATAAAACTGGGCCTCCCTGTTGGGGTTGTTGTGTATAGCTAAAGCAAAAACGTGTTTTAATATATATGACATGTATTCCACTATTTATAATCACCTATCTGATTAAATACATTAATAAGAATAAGCCAAATATCTCATATTTTAGAACACGTGGACGGCTCGGGTGTCAGGGAGATCACGCAGCGTTCAATAATAATTATGAGATATAAACAGTGTCGCAGTCGAGATAGTTAGGGCAAGCTATTGGCTTAGACTGTAGCATTAACGATAGTGGCGGGTCTCAGTCACTAGTTATTGCAGGTACCGTGGAACGTACTGACAAGATCGAGTGAGATAATGTTCTTCTTATACTGACCCTAGCAATAGGTGAAGAATTAGAGATCTCGGCATTTAGAGATATGATCTTAATCTCAATAGGCTATTAGATATATATGTGTTGTTCATTGTTACTTTGATTTGCAAGATAAGGGTCTATCGCAGTATCCCCGATGACTTGCCTCTTGGGTAACATGAGGGCACATAGTATGTCTAATTAGTTGTATCGGGATACCATGTCCGTATTAGGTTGAGAGATATCCCATCAAGGAGTCACAAGGTGTATTATAACAAGTCATGCATACTGATTAAGTTCAGGTATAATAATAAGGGGTGAACGGGTACTACTTGAGAAAAATAAGATATTAATTAATTAGGAGCAGTCAGATGAGCTCTAATTAATTAATGGATATCAGAGTTATTAAACACGGGGATAACTCTAAATAAAGTATCAGCCCCAATCTACAAATTAGGACAGAGCGGTGATTCAGTTGTGACTCTTTAGTGGAATGCGTCACAGCTCTAATGAAATAAATGCTCTAGGTTGATCATGGAATTATTTCATTAGGTAAGACTAAACTCTGTCTGGTACATAGATCCCTGGGATGACCCAAGAGCTCTTCAGGAAAGGAATTCAAGGTATTATTGATGGATATTAGTTTTGGACTGAAAAGAGGTATTATGAGCTTGAGCCCATAATGTGGCACCTATTGTAGTGTAGGGGACGCCTATTTCCTCTTTTGGTGTCCATCTGGGCTCAATAATTGCACTCTGGTTAAATATGTAATATGAAATAAATTAATATCTAATTAATTAAGATTTATTCTTAATTAAGGAATTAGATAATTAATTTAATGTTTATATATAATATTTTCCTTATAATAATTAGGATTAATTCTAATTATTATTTAATTAGAATTTGTTTCAGTAATTATTAACTAAATCGGGCTTAATTAATTAAGCCCATAACTTAGTGGGAAAGAAAGTAGAGGCGCCCCTCCTCTCATAAATAAGGAGGAGGAGATTCTAAAAACCTAATCTCATTATTGAGAATAGGCGTCGGTTTTGAGAGTGCAGAGGGAGTTTCAAATTCCAAAGTTCCGAGAAGCCCACACAGTCAGAGAACTTCGAGGAAAGGGATCACATCCCAATAATCTAGACCTGTAGATTACTCCATCTGCAACTATGAAGGTATAACTCTCTAAACTCAAATGTATGATGTATTTGCATTTAAATTATCATATCCAATTCGAAGATCTAGTGGGAAAAAGGAACGCTTTCAAGCAGCAGTTCCATCACTCCCAATGTCTGGATTCTCTATACTCAGCCCAGAGTAAAATTCAGATCATAAGTATTAAACATTCCACTAGAGTAATAATACTGAACTACCCATTTTATCCCTGTTGAGCTTAGGGCTAGTATTAGACTTAAATCATCCCCGTATTTAAGATGTCCCGCATCCGTTAATTAATCTAAAGCTTCTGACTACTTTCGTTAATTAACTTATTATTTAATTCCTGAGTAGTAACATTCATTCCTTATTCATTATACTGGAACTTAATCCACCTGCATAGTTTAGTATGATAATCCTTAATGAATTCCTCAGGGGATGTGATCAACCTGTTTTACCAGGATACGATGCTCTATTGTAGATGCACTAAGGATCTCACTAGTTATAGTTGTTGCCCAAGATACGGATCATATTGAGTTACAAGACATAACCCTCAGTCAGGGACGAAGCCAGGGGGGGGGGGGGCAGGGGGGTCCATGGACCCCACTGGGGTTCATAAAAAATTCAGGGGTATATTAGTCATTTCACGTTTTTATGTATAATTTTTCTATTAATATATAAGGACTTACAGCCGAAGTAATATTGATAGAAATATGCAGACCAGCGGACAATGGGATTAGGTAAAAATCTCTTGCTTTTGTGTGAGGTCCAGGGTTCAATTCTCCTTGGCCTCATTTGTTTCATTTTTTTTTTCCTTTTTATTTTTTTTCCTTTTTATTTATTTATTTATTTTATTAGTTACTCTTCAATGCACATTTATTTCTTTCCTTTCTTTCATTTTTATCCTCTAAATTTATTTAGATTTATCGTTTTATTATTTACTCTTTAATGCACATATATTTCTTCCCTCTATGTTTTAATAATTACATTTCTTTCATTTTTTTTTCTCTAGATTTCTTGTTTTTTTTTTCATCTACTCCTTATGGACAAACCACTATTTTTTTCCATTAAATTTTTATTAATTACATTTCTTTCAAAAAAAATTCTTCCTTTCATCTACTCCCTAATCACATTTATTTTCTTTCATCTAATTATTTTTCAATAATCACATATTTTTCTACTAACTTATTCAAAAGAGAGCATTTTTTTTTTCCCTTTCATTCATTATTTAAAAGGATATTTTCCTTTCATTTATAATAATTTAAAAGGATTTTTTTTCTCTATTTAATTTTTAAATAATTATTAAAAGTCCCGGTATCAAAAATAATTATCAGATCACTAATGCATATCACCCTTTTTTTTTCTTTTTTTTTAAAAACAATTTTAACTATATACTACGATTTTTTTTTTATGTTGTTATAAGTTGGACCCCCCTGAGCCATATTCCTGGCTTCGTCACTGCCCTCAGTCATGGTAAATCAAAGCAACAAACTCTAACTATACACCCTTAGTCACTCAATTAGAGTTAAGGTGTGACGTTAAATAACATTTAAGTCCCCGAGGTCTTGATTCTTCTACTTAGGTCAGAATAGAAGAATTCACCTCACCGTGATCCTATCAATACGATTAACGTACTAGCATAAACAAGTAACCAAGACAAGCTACTTATCTATTTATGCTACAGTCTAAACCGATAGTTTTATCAAAACTATCTCAATTGTGATAACTGTTTATATCTCAAGAGACACCGGCTACTACGGTCTTTCGTGATCTACAACACACCATATAGCCTATAACTTTGAGATAATGGATATATGTTTAATGCTTAACAAACAATTCATACATAATCAGATAGGAAATTGTTAGTGAAATATGGAAACCACATGTATACAAGCTAAAATGCCTGCTTTCTAATATACAAATCCATCAATCGCTACCGTAGACACATTAAATATACCTACAGTAGGTAGGGGAACATTCTTCATGAAACTTAATTACTATCATCACTAGTTTTTTTAAAGCTTACTATAATAGTTGAGATGCAAATTAAATAGGGCAAATTATGATTTATGGCTTCACTTTAAGTCTAATTTGCATAAATGGCTAGATCTTTATTTTTTGCAAAAATGTCTTGACATTTATTTGCTGATCAAATGTAACACTAAGCATAAAATTAGAAGCTTTATGTCAAACCTATCAGTTTGGGTGGTTGTGGTCGTTGAATTGACCATTAGAGTTCAGTGTTATAGTGTAATTATTGTTTTCATTTATAACTAAATCGATGACCGATTATAATGAAACCAAAATCTATATTATTCTATACTTAAAGAGCTTTGTAATGGTACACATGTTGTTTATCTCTATACGGCGAGCGATATAACGGAAACTTCATTTAAAAATTATTGTTGATTTATTGTTATACACTTATAATATAGGTGAAAATCAAAACTATCTTAAAAAAAATAGTAATAATAAAAATAAAAAAATCAAAGATAAGTCTAAAAATCATAATTTAGCCCAATTAAATATTTGCTTTAATGACCTCATGGAATTCAAGTGATGATGTGCGTCATTGCTAACTACAACTCTCTTCCTCTCTCGTTCTCTTGATCGATAAAAGACAGAACCTTCTTCAGTGTTAGCATAGCATGGATGATCTAGAGGCAAAATTTCCGTTACTCCTCGAATTTTCGAATTATTTAACAATAACTAATTGTAGGGATTCTTCTACTGTTCATCAAACATTTCCCATCATTAATTAATTTAAAATATCCTATATGTTTTGGAGTACACTTGTCCAATCATGTCAGCATTTTTGGCTGTAATGGTTGAAAAATGTCGATTTCATAATATATATGGCCATGAGTGACCATAGTCTTTTTCTATGGGAGACCATACATACATACATATATGTATATGTATGTATGTATATATATATATGGTCATAGTCAGCAGTACTTGGATATTCTCCCACCTCATCATAAAAGGCCAAAAGAAGCCCCACATTCTGGTGATGAGCGCTGTGTATTTCACTCGCTCACAACATTAGGGTTTGGTCATGTGTAATTCACAAATACTTCCTCCCTCCCGTTCAACTAGACCTACTTCTTAATAAGAAGCACCTACTTCTTGATAAGAAGCGAGTTTATTTGAACGGGATGGAAAAAGTAGCATAATGTCAAAAAAAAAAAAAAAAAAAAATATTTCGACTAATTATTTTCACATCTAAACAATCAAATGTCACTTTTCCTAATGGCAAAATTATTATTCCTCATGTTCAGGATTTTTGAGCCATTTCTTTTGGGCACAAAGTTTAATACGAGAATGTTTAGTGTTTTAAGTGTATTATTTAGGGTTTGAGTGTTGTTTGTGTATTTAGTATTTTTTTGTATATATTTAAATAAATACTGGAAATTAATATTATTTTTTTGCTTAATAGTAGTAATTAAAATTAATTACTGAAATTAATTAAATACCGATTTTTTTATTATTTTTTTTTCACAAATTGTATGAAACAAAGCAATACTCACAGCAAACAAAAACAGTATAAATCTCAAAATTAAAAACAAGATTTCAATATTGGGCCAACAAGAAGAGGGGTTGCCCCCGGCGTGCTAGGCGGCCCCCACGACGGCGATTCGCAGTGACTGGGGTGCTGCGAGTAGAAAACCAGCCGGCCGGAGGTGAGAGGCTTTCCGATTTGTGAGAGAAGGCATCCATGGCGAGAGGGAGAGATGTTGCGAATTGAAAATCGAGAGTTTGAGAAATTAGGGTTTTCTGGAGAGGCCGATGTACTCGGCGTCAGAGAAGTGAGAATGGGGGTTCCAGAAATTAGGGTTTTTGGGTGTATTGGATGATGAATGAGGTGTAGTTGGGAAAGTGGGAGGAATTAATTGGGGAGAAATTTTAATTTCTGTTTTTTTCGGTTTTTTTATTAAAATTAATTTTAAAAATATTTTAATTAATTATGTTAATTGTAATAAGGAAAAACTAATTGTGTAATTAGTGTATTAATTATTTCCCAAAATAGAAAGCTATCAGAAATCATGAACCGGACTAATAAGGAAATGGGGACAGAAATCATGAACATGAGAGTATTTTTTAATTTGTGGCACATATTGATACAAAATATTCCAATTAAATTCGCATTGTTTTATAAATGGCAATAATAATATTAATATAACCTTTAGTTTAATTAAAAGTATAGTTTATGATGAAGCGCAAGATGCTTTCCTTCCAACCAAGAGGTCGGGAGTTCGAGTCACCTCGAATGTGTATGTATGTGAGTGTGTTGTGTTTGCCTAATAAAAAAAAAAAAAAATCTAGTTAGTAATTAAGTTTTTTTCTATTGTTGCTAATTATCAGCAATAAACTAATAAGTTTGGATAAATATTTCAAAGTTTATATCGCAACCGTAAATGTACCAAATCTTACATACAATAATCTTTTGTTTGGATGTAATTCTATTTTTTTAGAAGGGGTGTAATTCGATTATTATTGCATCAAAAGGATAAAGATTGCAATCGTAGCGTAGCGGATGCGAATATTTAGCTGTAAATAGGGACATAAATTTATATCAGGCTATTCTCGAGTCGGCCGCTGAAGTGGGACATGCTAACTTTCATTTTTATTTTTTTATTTTTTATTGAGCTAACTTTCAATTTTGAGTCATAATTCTTTCTGCAAAAATCAATTCAAAATTAATGTTTGATCTTTTGTTCATAGTACTTATGATGTATTCTAAATTAAGCCGAGTGTCCGATCTAACCTCAACATGGCCAAACCTTATCCTAACACGTACAACTAGGTTGGAACTAAAAGAGAGAGTTGGTTTTGCACTTTTTCAAGGAAAAAAAAAAAAAAAAAACCTTTCCGTCTCAATTAAAAATAGAGTATAATGTTTAATATTTTAATGCATATATTTTTTTTAAAAATAGAGGATCATAGATCTATAAAAACGCTGTGATAATCGATCATAAATGAAAGACCATATCGAGACCTTTAATTTAATATAAAAATGGTAAAGTTGAAAGATAAACGAACAAGTTATGATAACTTAATTTTAATTGTAATTAAATTATATTAACCCAAAGCGAATAATCTAATGGTTAGCGAGATAGAGTTAACCCTAAACCAGATAGATTGATCCAATTGACATTAGCATCTAATGACTATAGATGTTGTTTAACTACCTAAGACAAATAAATGCAAAAGTAAACTAGAAAATAACAACAAACAAGGACCCAATGGAAAGAAGTACTCATAAGGATTAGAGATAAATAAAAATGCAATGTAAATCACATAATTCTATCAACTTATCTAGGGCGATCTCTTGGTCGTTCTAGCCTAATATCAGACAACGTAGAACCGTAAATTACAATCTATGATCGTAGTCTCCTATCGACCTATAGCCTTTTAACTCCTAACATGACCTATGATCTTAAAGACTTATAATTACTCTCACCCTCTCATTTTACAAGTAATTATGCATCTTGTTATTAATTTCATTTCTATTCTCACCTCTCGGACCTCAAATCAACACCAATTAACATGTTTAAATGGTATCTAAGCATCAAAAGATCCATACAAAGAAAGAAAATCAAGAGATAACCGAATACAACCATAAAATGATAAGATCAATCCCTTACATAATCATCTAGTCTAATCCCTAGAACAAGAGATCTTAGCAAATCATAGTCATGTTTAACATAAATCCCAAATTGAAAAGCAACATATATGACATAGGAAATAAAAAAAGGTGGATTTAAAGACAAATACAAGGGTACTTGATCTTCAATCTTGAGCTCTTGATTCCCTCTTCTTCAATGCTTTTCAAGATAGAAATTTTCCAAAGATGAATGATGTATGTGTGTGTGTGGAGAATTGGTATGTGTTTGTGTGTGTGGATTGTGGCTTAGCTTGTAGGAGGAGTTAACCTAAACAGTTTGTGTTGACAGTTATTTATATGTTAGGAGTATTTATTTTGCAATTTAGGGTGGGTCAATTGGGGGTCAATTGGAATATGTAAAAGTTGAAAATCGAGATAGAAGATGGGCAGTGGGCATGGCCGCGCCCACGGTCAAGGCCGTGGTGGTTGGCCTTGAAAAATAGCTACGACCGCGGGCAAGGCCGCGCCTGCAGCTTCTTTGTCCGAACTCCGAATTGATCTCCATTTTTTTGCTATGGACACCTATCCTCTTCAATATTCCACTTCCGTTTCATCCCAAATGTATTCTCATTTTACTGAAAATTCACCAGAACAACATCAAGGTGACCATTTTAAAATATATTCTCCTAAGGTTTGTTATAAACAAATGACATCAATTGCAACCAAAAACATATAAAAGAAACGTGTTTGTCAATACTACGGAGTAGTTGTCAATTTGAAAAATTATCATTTTTCTTTGCAATGATTATTACTTTTGTAGAAAAATTAATGTATTTTTTTTCATAAATAAATATATGTGGCACCGTGATTAGAAAAAGAAATTTCTCAAGTTATGTTCGTCTCGAATGCATTTTTTTAGGTTTAAGCAAGTTTTTTAGGATAGAACTACAATAGATATTCTACAACTCTTTTTTTCTTTAAAGATATATTAAAACTTTTAATACCGAACCTGATCGATAGAACCTGCAAATGAAACAACACATGATTAATTAGTTTTAGCCGTTTAGCTTTTCAAGAAAAGTGATCTAATATTAAATTAAAATCTTAAAACAAAAGACCTCTTCAGAATTTTTTTTAAAAAAAAATACTAACACGAAATAAGGCTTGGCATGTAATGACGCGCCCGCTCGGGCGCGTAGGTGTCTGGTCATATATTGCATGTAATAAGTGCATATCTAGAAAATTGCCCATTTTAAATACATAAATGGAAAATATACCCCTTTATATAAGATATTGGTAAAAATACCCTTTTGACTAATTACACCCCAAACATTTTGCTATTGACAGAACACCATTTCATTTGATTTTCTATCCATTTTTCAACAAAAACCTTGAAATGACCCAACGCTTCAAAAATGGTATCAGAGCCCTAGGTTTATTTGAGAATTATATTTATTTATTATATAATGTTTATTACCTAACGGAGGAGACATCAAGTAAAAATGGAACCAGACTATTGTCTGAGTTGCGAGTGTTACAGTTCCTATCTCCTAATTTTGGAGGGGAATAAAGAAAGAGACCTTGCTAGAATGCGAGGAAGACAAGAACGTCTCGAACAGGCGGTTCGAGATAACCTGAGTCCAGGAGTAATCCAGGAACTAACCAGGGAGTGCAAGCACTTCTTAGACTGCCTCATGATAAACGCTTATCTTGAGGGGAAGCTAAGACGACTGAGGAGAACGGCCCATCAAGATCATACCTGATGGACCCAAAGATTGGCCCTAATTTCGTAGAGATTACGCCAGATCCGGCCAAAATCTCTATGGATCTACGAGAAATCCAAAAGACGGTGCAAAATTATGGCAACAGCCTATATGGAGTACCTCAAAAGGTGGAAGAAATATCCAGTAAACAGGATGTCATCCTTGCATCCTAAAGGATATTCAAAGACGAGTGGAGAAACTGGAAGCACATCCAAGTTCCAGTCGAGCCAAGAAGGGTTTCTTTTGGGACGAACCAAAAAGATACCCGCTACCAGTCAAGGAAGGCGAGAAACGCGATCCAAGATTGGATCTAATTTCTGGTACGATCCGAGGTAAAAAAGATGAGTAACCTCGAGAGGATCGGACTAGAAGATCTACAAGAGTTAGTAGATTCTTTTGCTAACATGAAGGTGGTTGATCTCAAGATGGCTAAGCCAGAAGATACATCCGGCGGTGCCACACAACCACCCCAAGGTCATTACGATTTTGAAGCTGGTTCCTCCTATCATCGAAGAACGGAGGGGATTGCAGATGATCAATTCAAAATCAATTTCAAGTGAAGGACAAAATGGAAACAGGATAATCCTTCAGAAAAGAAAACGCTGGAGCCCATCCATCCATATGGAGTTACTCTCGACATCGATGAAGTTAATTTCAAAGATCGAGAGAGATTAATTGATGACTGGGCTGCAGCAATGAGAGTTGCAGGGTCAACTCTTGATATGAATGACGAGGGATATCTTAGGTTCCTCGAGATGAGTCTTGCAGGAGTTGCAAGGGCCGCATGGGAAGATAAAATAAGCACCGAAGTAAAAAATGAGTGCTTTAAGATCACGTCCCACACGAAGAAGGTGATCCAAATGGCGGACATCCTCAAGAATCACTTCTTGGGAGTTGGTTATTTCGGAACCTATGACGAGGAGAAGAAGAAGAAGTACAAGATGGCTCTTCTTAATCTAAGACTTGCTGTCTTAGATCAAAAATCTCTCAACAAGTTTTTACAGCTCTTCACAGTCTACCAGCATCAATCCAAGACGGATGAGAGTTTTGCGAAGGAGATTTTCTTCTTAAAATTTCCTAACCCATGGAGAGAAATGTTCATCCGAGACTACGTTCCCGGAGAATATGATGGAGTAGGCAAGAGAATGTCTTTTGTGCACACCAAACTGACGGAGTGGTGTCAACAAGCCACAGCACAAAAGAACATCAAGAAATTAAGAAGGATCAACAAGGAAGCTCCTCTTAATTGTGAAGACAATGATCTCCCAACGGTCATTGGAGAGGATCCTGCTAATTACAAGAAAAGCAGGAAGAATAGGTATCAACCCTATTCCAAAAAGAGAAGATCTTGGAAACCAAGAACGATGTGGTCCAGACAGAAGGTTGGATCATACAAGTATGGACGGCGGAGCGGTCCATCGAGAAACAGGTTTCAATCCAGAGGTGCAAGCTCAGGCAGACCTCAGGAGAGGACACCGACAAGGAAAACTTTCCGAAAAGCTCATACTAGAGCTAATGAAAGTTTCAAAGATTGCAACTGCTGGACGTGCGGTGCAGCTGGGCATATCTCTACAAATTGCCCAAAAAACAAGACGATGAGGAGGTTCGAGTCAACCCCAGACATCGAAGACGCGATCTACTTCCAAGATCTCGTACAAGTCTACCAATTTGAGGATATTGCCTCAGATGAGAGTATTTATGAACAGGATGAGATCCTGACAAGTGAAGAAGATGGATCAACCGATTCAGAATCCGACTGAACCAGAGGTCCATCATCAAGAAAGTGAAAATCGAACCGGTTTCTCAAGCCGAACGATGATTTCACAAAGCCAAATCGACAAGATCATGAAGAAAAGCCTCAACATACAGAAGTATCAAGGCTTTACGGCAGGGAATATTGATTATGCCCTGAGGAATTTCAGTCTCAAGACTCGGAAGCACCATATTGTCTATGGTATTACGAGAAGAGAAATGTCACTTCCAATCGAGCTCACAGGGAATCAAGTGGAAATGCAATTGATTCCAGCAAGCGATATCCGGGAGGATCTGGAAAAGATGAAGCCGGAGATTGCAGAAAAGATGAGTTGGATACATATTGGAGCAATCCAACTTGTACTCAAATCTGCCCTTTTCGCTGGTGTAGATTCCCCAATTGACATCGCGATTTGTGACAAACGAGTCAGAAATCTGAAGGATTCCGTAATGGGAACCATTGCGGGAAATTTGTGTGCTGGACAAGTGGTGGGGATTATATATCCTAAGATTGCATACAATCTTAACGACACCAATTTCAGTAGAGCCCTGACCCTATATCAGGACTTCAAGAGGAAAGAGCTGGTGGAAGAAGGGAACAGACCTTATTCCATCACATATCAGGTATCATATGCGCTTTCTAACTCACATCATACCGAGTTATTCCTCGGAAAGCAGTTCATAGAGATACCAGATATCTTCAAGAAGGTGACAACGGCAATTTGTCCCGATAGAATGGAGTTTCCACGTTTGAGAAACGTGGATATGCAAATTCAAGATAGAGTGGTCATAACTCATGACCAAAGTCTCAGGATACAATCAGGAAGATTGTCATTCCAAGGAGATAGGATTACTTCTCAACCAATGGGAAGAAATCTTATTCAGCAGAATCAAGAGTCTCAGAGTTCTTTGCCTACTCTGAGTTACAAGAAGACGGCTATTACCATCAAATGTCCGGAAGGATGGAGAGAAGTAATTGCCAGATTCGATACTACAAGATGGGAAACCAATTTCCCTTGCAACGTCTTGTACTATCTCGAGCAACCGGAGGTCCATCATTACAAGGGAATGATTGAGATTGGAGGACATACGGTTGAAATCAAAGGCCGAGCAGGAAGAGAGGAGAATATCCTCATCTTAGGTTTGGATTTCCTTGAGAAGTTCAAACCATGGAAGAAAAGAGAAGAAGGAATGGAAGTCACGATCAATGAAAGAAAAATATTGATATAATGACTAGCCCCTTCTCAATATACATTCCTATTGGAGTGTTATACGAGAAATATAAGGCAGAATACTTTGCTGCTTATATTGATTCCGGAGCAGGAATATGCACGGCGAAACGAGGAATCTTTCCTACAGAGGTCGAAGAAGATCTACCTCGGATTGCAGGAAGAGATTTTTCCAAGAAAATCTTGATTCTAACAAAGGGAGTCAAGACGGTAGAAGTTCTAATTGGAGGAGCAGGCCAGACACTCTGGTATAAGGTTAAAACTCCACCAATTTATTTTCATGATACAGGAGCAGATATCCTGTTAGGAAACAATTTCTTGCAGATGTTCAAAAGATATATGCAGGATAATGAGAGGCAAAGATTAGTGTTCACAACCCAATGTGATCACAAAATCATTATTCAAAGGCTAAAAGGGGCATTCAACAGGCAAATGCCATTAGTCTTTCGCAGCAAGCGTGGTGATGAATGACAACTTCGAAACCCAAAAATGCAAGATCGAAGAAGGTTCAATGAAGCTTTATTGAACTACAGGATCAGAGGAGAGTTGACAGACAGCAAAGAAGCTGAGATTCAACTCCTAAAGGTATCTTTAATTTCTAAAGATATTGAAAATGATACGCAGGTGTCATTAGAAGATGTCAAAAGGAAAATTGTAAGGTGTTACAATGAGAATCCTTTGGCATGGTGGGAGAAAAACCAACTCAGAGCAACCTTAAAGGCGAAGCCAGACAAGGAGAATGAGTTTGTTAGATTCAGACCAATCCTGATGAATCTCAAAGATCAACAGGATATGAAGGAGATAATCAAGGAACACCTTGATATGAGGTTAATCGAACCAGGTAACTCGCCCTATAGCAGCCCAGGCTTCTTGGTAAGAAATCATGGTGAGATTAAAAGAAATAAACCTAGACTCGTTATTAATTATAAAGGAATTAATGACGTTTTAGAGTTTGATGGTTATTTCATTCCGAGTAGAGAACACCTTATTAACTGCATTAGGAATGCTAAGGTTTTCTCTAAGCTTGATTGCAAGTCAGGGTTTTACCAGATTCGCATGGATGAGAGTAGTAAGAAGTTTACAGCCTTCTCTACGCCGCAAGGACATTATGTTTGGAACGTAATGCCGATGGGGTTAGCTAACGCACCTCAGATTTTCCAGAGAAAGATGGATAATCTTTTTAAAGATTATTTCTCTTTTATGTTTGTTTATATTGATGATATTCTTATAACATCAAAAGATATGAATGAACACGTTAAACATCTCGAGATTTTTACAGATGTTTGTTATAAGGAAGGACTAGTGCTTTCAGAAAAGAAGACAGTCATTGCAACCAGGAAAATGGAATTTCTGGGAATCGAGATAGATGAATCAGGGATAATCCTACAGGACCATATAGTTCAAAAGGTTAAGAATTTCTCTGAGGATCTAAAGGAGAAGAAACAACTTCAAAGTTTTCTAGGAGTTGTCAATTTTGCAGGAGTATTCATCAAGAATCTTGCAAAATACAGAAAGGTCTTCAGTCCGTTACTGAAGAAGGATGTTCCGTTCATTTGGACAGATGAACATCGAAAAGGAATGAGAGATTTAAAGGAAGTTTGCGAGAACCTCCCGAAGCTCTCGATACCACAAGACGAAGATGACCTTGTCTTGTACACTGATGCAAGTGATCATTGGTGGGCAGCAGTGCTAACAAAGATCACTCCTAATGGAGAAGAACCATGCAGATACTGTAGTGGTTTGTTCCAAGAAAATGAGGCCATCAGATGGCACATTAACGAGAAAGAATTCTTTGCAGTTCGAAAGGCTTTTAAAAAATGGTCTCTCTTTCTTCTTGCAAAGAAATTTGTTTTGAAAGTAGATAACACTCAAGTTAAAGCTTTCTTAAAAAACAAGATTGAATCGAAACCTGAAAAGGCTAGATTACTTAGATGGCAAGCAGAATGTCAATATTTTATTTTTGATATTGTCATTGTGAAATCTCACAAAAATGTTCTCGCAGATTTCTTAACAAGAGATGGAGCCAACTGAAGTTAACTCTATCAACAATGCCATGAGACATCTCAGGGAAGACCTTGAGATGCTTCAGAGGGAATGAGACGAGTGTGTTTTGAAGGCTGAACAAGCTGGAAAAATACAATCTGTTGACAAGACGAAAGTCTCAAACAGAATACAAGACTGTAGGCTGGCACAAACTAAGTGCTGGAATGCAATACAAGAGCCACTCCTTCAGGCTTCTAGAGTGACTCCGGTTACTCCAGAGAAAGAAGCGATTCGGTTGCCGGCCCCTATAACGGTAGCAGAGGATTCAAATACCTCTTGCACTAGTCCTAAGTTGGTAGTATCAATACTATCGGCCCAAGGAAAAGATGAGACTCAGGAGTCCAATCCTGAGTTATCATTTCAACCCGGCACCTCCGGGGTCAAAGAGGGAGAGGTTAATCTTAGGCCATTGAAAGACATTTCTAAGATTAACACTGACATTATTCAAGTTTCTCCTATTTGGCAGGCTAATCAAGCAAGCTGGGAGAAGTTGATGACGAGAAGAGGGATCAACCCAAACAAGACATTGGTTGATGTCTCAGGAAAGTACCCCCGAGTGTGGATGATGCCAGGTGTTCATCCACAAGAAGTCAAGGAATGGTATGAATTTGGGGCACTTGCCTCGGTTTATACGGTTTCTCCATCGTTCACAGAAATCAAGAATCTACCCAAGTGGATTTAAGAAGCTGTTTACGATTCCTGGTCCAACAATGACCAGCTCAGCCGAGGAGATGTTTTGGAGCTCTACTTCATAAGTGCAGCACCAGAACCAGTGGGAAAGGGGAACCACGAAGCCTTTCATTACATAAGGCTTAGGCGAACCGACGAGAGGAGCCGTTGCAACATAAAGGTTCCACATGGAGAAGTACCACTTGTATCCATGATCACCGAGGATGAAATCTCAACCCGCAGGGCTTGGGGTTTATGGGTCTGTCTTACCGAGATGGACAAAGTCAAGTATCAGTTCAAGTTCTTCCAGAACTCAGTGAACGGATCATTCCTGTTAAACACAATGACAGGAAAAACCACGAGATTTGCAGAAGAGGCTTTCGAAAGAAAGAGGAATCTGCTATGGGAAAACAAGCTTGTGACGAGCAAGGAAACTCATCGCAAGTATTGTAACATGGCGCACTATGGGAACTGGATCAATCACATTTGTCCAGCATGCCCAAGCCAGAAAGAGCTGGAGTTCGGCAAGAAGTTCATGCCAAGAGCAGGACGAGCCCGGGCTCAGGACCAGAAAGAATCAAGGGAGCCACCGAAAGGAAGGATGCCCAGGGCCCCGCCAAAAAAGTAGTTGGCCGACACAAGAAGATAGAGTCATGTGACTCTATGAAAGATGAGCCTCACCCAAAAAGAAGACGACAAGGGTGAAGAAAAGCAAGATTCCCACTAAAATAAAATGACAAAGGTGGGAGGACCGTTCATTCACGATCCAAAAACAAGAAAATGACATTTCACCAATTTCGTTCGGTGGAATTCAATAATGGAGGACCCCAGTCTCCAAAAAGAATCTCAATTATCATCTCTTTCGGTGATAATGGAGGAGGTCCCATGCAAGCTGGCGTCGGTAAAAAGCATCCGATGCAATAATTCAAGAGAAAGAGGTGGCCAACCTCTATAAATAAAGACGAGCGAAGGAAGCAGAGATCATCGATCATTTTCTGAGCTTTCTTCAACATTAGCTTTGTAATAGTTTCAAGTTTTTTAGTGTATGCGAGTTTTCCATTCCGCTACCATAGGTAGCTAAACAAGTTTGTCTCCTCCCAAAAGGGGATAAAATTATGTAATAAATAGTTTATAATTTCCCAATAAAAGTTTGGGCTTTTGCTCATTACCTTCGTATTTAAATTTCTGTTTACCAACAAATTTTAGCCCGCAGTGAGTCTTTGCTCAGTGTTCTGAGCAGTTATCGATAGTCCTGGAGCGTGGCTCGGATTGATAATCGACAAAGGCGAGGCGAGATCACTGCTAAGAAATTCGTAAGAAAACCATAAGGTGCTCCTGGTGGTTGGACGAAGTCCGTAAAATTTCTCGCGAAGATCTATAGCAGTTAGCTGAGGAAGGAATTCAACAGAAAACCATAAGGTGCTCCTGGTGGTTGGACGCAGTCCGTAAAACTTCTGGTGAAGGAGATCGACAGCTACGTTTAAGGTATGAAGTAGGTATGCATTAATTTTATTTACGGAAGAGTGATGGGCCTGATTATTTTTAAAAAGGTGTTTCATTTCTAAGGTTGTTGAAAAAAAAAAAAAAAAATTAATTAAATGAATAGTGTCAGAAATAGTGCCGACCCGGACACTGTTCACATGAATAGTGCCGACCGGGACACTGTACATTCGACTTGTAGAGTGTAAATAGAAAAAGAGGACATTTTTACAAATAAGTTATATAAAAATGGTAGATTCTCTATTTATATATTTAAAGAGGGTAATTTTATGGATTGACACATGTAATAATGTATCTGAAATTCTAAATCCTCAAAATCTCATCTTCATGTACACTTGTGCTGTAATAAGTGCTTTTGTAATGTCACAGTAACAATATCGTAAACTCTTTATATTTCAAAATAAATATTTCAAGGCGGAGCTAGATTCGAAAAAATAAACAAATTTAATTTAGCCGTCGCAAAATTATATTTATACAATTTTATTTATTTATATATTTATTATTTATTTGGTGATGTTTCCCTTCGTGTTGTTTTCAAGTATTTAAAGGTTTGCTGCACCCATTTCAATTATATATACACCATCTTGACTTTAATTTGTTTTTTTTTTTCAACGTGAATTGAAAATTAAAAACCAATTATATACTACGCTTTCTATAATATTGCATGCCTTTTTCAAAGTAGTATTTGCAGTTTTATACTTGAAAATATGATTTTAAAAGTAGCATTGATATATCAAAACAACACTATATATTCGAGACGTCCCAAATGGGAACAATATGGACTATATAATTATGATGTACTCCATCTGACCCACTTTACTTGAACTATTTGATTATTATAATAAACTCAGATTAATAAAAATGGATTCAAATAAAGTGGGACGAAATGATTATTATAATAGACTCAGATTAATAAAAATGGGTTCAAATAGAGTGGGACGAAATGAGTAAATATATAGAAGATCAAATAAAAACACTTTCTTATGTAACTAGGTTTAGACGAGTATTTGAATTCTTGATCTTTGTTATATATATACAATTCAAATTAACGGGCCCATCAAAATAATGCATAAAATAAGATTATCCGACATGAAAATATATCTTCATCCATTCAGTGAATATCTACGGACATATTTTTGTCATATTTCCTACCTGAAAAATAACTCCTATCATAAACACTTCATCAAGATAGATATATATGAAGCATATATATTCATTTAAGGTGTGTTCTCTTTGATAGAAACTAAAATGAGAGAGAAAAATGGCGGAAAATAGTATTCCACAATTTAGTCCTCACTTTTATTTATCTCATATTCTCAGTGATGGAAAATATAGTTTACATGTGAAAAAAGAATTATCACTTCAAGTTGGGATGAAAATTGTATAGGTTTAGAGTGAAAGGGAGGAAAAATGGTTGTCTGGCCGGGAAAATTTTCCTTCCCTTTCCTTCAAAGAGAACACAATCTTAGAGGAATGCTCCCTTACCCATGGTAAACATACTTAATGTGCCCACGACTGACGTGACAAAAATATATTTAATAAAAAATTTAATATACATTATAAAAATAAACATAAAAAAATTAAACCTACTTAAAGAAACTAAACCCTAAATTAAAAATTATTTACATGGCACTGCCATATCAGCCGTGTGCACATTTAAGTGTGTCTATGGTAGGTAGAGGACAATTTATGTATACACTTGTACTTCTATTAAGGTTTTATGTTTACTGTTTACTTTGACGTAAAAAGACATAAAAAAATGTATAAGGGAGTACACAAGTCTATTTACCACTATATATATAACTCATTTACTATAATGTATAAAAATTTTGGCGGCCTTTAAATTATATTTTTAAATATATATACCATGAGTCTAATATATACTCCCTCCGTCTATAATCTTTAGACACTAATACTATATCCGGACGTCTATCATCTATAGACACTTTTTTTTTTAGTAATATGCCACACAACTTTATCACTTTACACTTTAATACATTAATTTATTAATATATCATCACAATGCATTAAATTATGTGCCAAAAATTTTGGGTCCAAAGATTGTGGAGTATATATATACCACGAGTTCATGCTAAATGCATCATCAAATAGTATCAGAGTTTAATGATCACTCATCATGCATAGTTGATGATACTAAGTAAATATAGTATCAACAAAATAAAAATAAGCATGGCGTAATTATTAAATAAAAGAAAATTAATTAAATATACTATTTGCTAAACTCAAGTTCATGGAGTGATATCATGTCTCCAAATCACACTTATTTAATCTTTTTTCTAGGTTGGGTTGTCATCGTAGATGCCTATATGCTATTACTTTTATTAATCAAAGTAATAAATTTTTATTACACATTGTGATAATCAGGTCTATACATTTTCATCTATGGCTTCAAAATTCAGTTGGTTGTTAATAATTGAAGAACCCCACGATTTCTTTGGGATTGAATCATCTATTGTCAAATGGTGTGATATCTCCTGTTGTACCATTAGATGATTGTCATATGTTAAAAATGTTTCCAAAACCACTCATTTGTCATTATGAAAAATCTTAATTATTGCTGATTTTGGAAACATTAAGGATACGTGACAATCATCTAATAATGCAATATGAAATGTCACAGTGTTAGGCAATATATGATCTCAATCCAGTTTCTTTAATATTACTACTAATTGGACTATATAAATTGTTCTGTTTCGGTTCTTTCTATATTTGATATGAATCTTGAATGATACTATCATATTAATTCCGGTCATGATTATACTATGAATAAATAGAAAGTTATGGCCCAAGCCAAAAACCTTAAACATAACTTTCACAATTTCAATATTATAAATAAGTAGGGTTAGTGATGGAAAATACCTGAAAATGCAGGTATAATTGTATGCATACGTAAATGTTGGTATTATACTACTAGTGTTTTTCGTAGGGGGTGGGTGGTGAGGAGGGGGGGTGGGTGTGATAGGTCACTTTCAGTCGTAAATAGGAAACTGAAAATGGGGATTGACACCCTCTTCTTCACACTCCACGCCCTCTCCTCTCCTCTTCTGTACCTTTCGAGCGGGAAACGCATAAACAATACAGTACTAGTACTACTTTCCCCCTTTTCTTTTCCCCACACCCTACTACCCTCTCTCTCTCTAAAAAAAGTGCCTCAAGAACTCCAAATTATGCTCTCTTCCTTCTCCATTGCCAGCGTTCTTGTTCTTCCTTCCAATCTTTGCGTGTTGTTTCTTGTTGTATTTCTCTCTGATTTATCTATCTAGTAGCGGATTCTGCCTAGTTTCTCTCTCTAGGTGGCTGTGGTTTCTCTCTCTTGTAAATCTGTTGCTTTTACCTCCCACTCTCCCCAGATTTTAACTGGTTACTAATTTCCCTCTCCTTATCTTCGTTTCTTGTTCGTTTCACCTCTTAATCGTTGCGTATTTGTTTGTATTCGAGCTGTCGCTCCTTTTCTCTCTCTTTAGAGGAGCGAGAAAGCGCCGAGTGTGGAGATGCAAGGGGGTTTTTCCATTCGGTGAGTCGTTATATACGGTTAATTTAACGGCTTTTCCTTTCATTATATCTGAGTTCTGGGTTTTCTTCGCACACGTTTATTTAAGAGCTACGAATCGATTTTTATTTGTTTTTTTTAGGGAATATGCTTCGAGGATGAGAAGTATAGACGTGGTGAAGTGCTGGCCGTTCGATGAGACTTGCAGTGAAGAAACCGTGAAATCACTGCTCCCCCCTATCGTCGTCAAGAGATTCACATGGTGGCTTCATGAGCTCGAGCAAACTGCAGAAGAACTCCAAATTTCTGAGATAAAGTCGAGGAAAGTGTCAGAAAAAGGCGAAACATCTTCAAGAAACGCAGGCGCAGATCTGGAGGATGCAGAAGAAGGCGTGAAAGCATCAAAACTCAAGTCTTCCAAGGGGAAAATGAGAGCCACCAAAAAGAGGTCGATTGTGGAGATCTTCGCGGTGGCGCCGCCGGTCATGGGGGAGGAGGGAGAAGAAGAAGAAGAAGAAGAAGACGACGGTGCGTATTGTAATGTGGGGATTAGTCGTCGAGCGTCGAAGAAGAAGAAGAATACAGATGCTATCTTGAAGAAGGCGCTGAGAGTCGTCAAGAAAATCAAGCGCAAGAAGGCGGAGGAGAGAAGAAGCAAGGTACATATGTCGATTTATATCCTAAATTTAATTGCATTTCATTGTTGAATAACATAAATTTCCGATCTGGGTAGAGTCGCATTCACCATAAAATATAAATGGTCTCGACTCGCAACAGTTTCTTGAATGATTTATATAGCTGGATTCTTAATTTTGACTACAGTAGTTCAGACCATACTGCAATTTTTGGGTCAGTTTTGATAACGTTGTGCATAGAATCAATCGCTGAAAAAGCTGGTTGAGAGACTGTATATCTTTGGAGATGAAAGCAATAGCTTTATGGGTTCTATTTGATTGAGATTAAATATATATATATATATATATATATATATATATATATATATAAAATAAAAAATGGAAAACAGGAGAATATGGTTCTCTTGTTAGGAAGATTAGAGCAAAGAGATTATGGTACTCCAGCTGTGCTGTACGAATTGGCCAGAAATATTTTATGAGGTTGAAAGCGTTGGGGCATTAATTATGCTGTTTTTTCTACTGTTGGCTTATGGTTCTCCTGAGCAATCATTGTCATGTCATGGGTGGAATGCCCAATTTTGTTTTTTAATCTTTGCTATTGCTATAGATGTAAGAATTTAAGGATTACTGTTTGTCTTAGGCCCTTTTGTTGAGGTAGAGACAACTTTAAGTTAAGGACTGCTTTGTTTGAGCAAGGGTTTTTTTCGAAGATAATCTTTAAGATTCGTGAGGCCTTGAATGGCTGTAACGTACTCATCCAGACATTAGAAAGGTATTAAATCACCAAATTTGAATCTTTAACTTCTAGATTGAAGTTCTTAGTGCAGTGACTCTAAGAAGTCCAAATTCTTGGTATGACTTGAGAGGAAACACATAATGCTCATTGGAAATTGGATGGCAGTGCTAGAGAGACAAGTGATGTATGATAGGGGATCATATGGTCAAGTTCGATTTCAGTAATGCAACAGACAACATTCGATCTTGCATTTATGTGATTTTATGTAGTGAGCTCTATCTTTCTTGGATCAGAAAAAGAGGACCATTGTGAGATACAGTCTTAGAGAGATACTGTGGTGGGAAAGAGAGGATGGATATGTTTTCCTTTTTTGAACTGTATTTGAGAAGCATGTATGAAAAACTAATAGTGTTAAGACATCATCAATATCCTGTATACTCATGGAAAGTCGCAGACTGGAAATCGTACACCATAAATATATATATGTTAGACTCATGAGAATAGTCAGGCATTCTTGAACTACATTGCAGTTTTCTCCAACATGAGATCCTATAACTCTTGAGTACATTTATATGTTGTGCTAATCGTGAAGAAAGTGTTAGTTTAGATGTTTGCCTAGTATGTGAACTTATCTTTTGGTTGGCCGGCTTCTTATGACAGCTTGATAATATATAGATAAAAGTTAGAGTATGATCAAGTTGACACATAAAATAATAGGCCTGAACAGAAAACTATCAACAAGATAACTGTATAGTGTCCGTGTATTATAATGTAACGGTTAATGGTAGGAGAAAATATTTCTTTTGTGGTTACACATACAAGAAGGCTAAACTTTCAGTGGGTTCACAAGGTTTTGGAAAGAGGACCTTGGAATAACTGAGTTGGCACGATGACTGTATAAAATATTGAATCATGCATGTTATGTCATGCTTTTGTCTGATACATGGTGACATTCTAAATTTGATAATTTGTACGATTGGCTGGAGTGATATTTTCATTTCATAAATATGATGTTTCGCCTGAAATAAAAAACATTTGCAATCACATTTTTATCCATAGTAGGTGGCATATACATGAAACAATATCATTTAAGATGCGGTAGTAGCACTAAGGAATAAGAGATTTACCTTTCCTTGCAAGAATTGCAAAATCTTGTGTTTGTGTTAGTGTGGATTTGCAGGTTTCTTACTTCATTTGGTTGCTCCTAAGTATCTTTGATTTCAAATACTTTTAAGTTGAATTAGTTCTGTTGTAATTATTAATATGCATTGAATTCTTTCACATTTTTGCTAGCTGTTTCAGGAGAATTGTTGTAAACTCAAACTGCGAACTCAAGAAAACTCAAGTTTAGCATGCAGTAAGGAAGTGGAAAATGAAATATACGATTTTGCATCCAACCCCAAGAGGAAACCAAGACTGCAAGATTTAGGTCCGTACAAGAAACGTGTGCCATGTACATCTAGATTGATTGAAGAAAACCAACATCCGGAGCTTCCTATGCGTGGTATTTTAAGGAATCGCGACAAAGAATTTTCCCTAAAGGCGTCAAAGAAGCATATCTTGCATGAGGCAACAGTCCAATTGAGTAACTGTAGTATCCAGAAGGCAAACAAACATGTCTCTTTCTCAGAGAATTCTGAAAGTCTTAGATTTAGTAGAAAAGCTTCTCAAGCTGTGGAATGTGTCAAGTTGCAAAAGGACTTTGCCTCTGAAATAGGCAGTGATGCTGTGGGTAAGGATTCATCTAATTCGGAGACCATCGGAAGTGAGGATGCTTCTACTCGAGAGGAATTAGGCGCTGGATCAACATTTATTGTCGATTCAACTACTTTCGGGAAGCTGAAATTCGAAGGTGAACTTTCAAACAGATCTGGAAATTCAGATGGAAGTGCAATGTATACTGTTAATCAACTTTGGCCCGAATGTAGCCTTGAAGATGCTCCACATAATTCAATGAATGTCTACATGCCCAGTAAAGGGTACTATAATGGTCCAAATATGAAGGTGATAACCACTTCATCGGATACTCCTTGTCCCTTATTTCCTCCACTGTGTTTGGAAGACTATCTGAGAACACATAATGATGTATCAATGTCGAATATGAGAGGGGCGTACGAACTAACTCAAGCTTCTTCAGAGAACACAGCCACGGATTGTGCTCATCCTCTTCATTTTCAAGCATTTCCACATGTTTCGCCCAATCAACTAAATGGCAGAGATGAGGAATTTGTTGGATTGCCACTCAACTCACAAGGAGAGTTGATCGCGTTGAATTCATGTGGCAAGAGGGAGCTTCACCAAAATATGAATTCAAATGTGAGTGGTGCTCACTGTATTGGCCATCATTTAGAGTACAGAAATTTGGATAGAGGAACGTCCTCAACAAGTCAGTTGAATCTGTTCCCTGTAGAGAGGAGCTACATGAAAGAGAATGCTGCTACTATTGCTGTTCTTCCTTCAAGATTGGGCATCATCGAATCTCAAAGTGAAAAGGCAAATCTTGACTCGGATTTTCTTGAAATAGACTATCATCCCTTTCACAATCCGGAGAAAACCAAGAGTGGTGAAAATGAGAAGTTTCAGTCGACAATGCGTTTGATGGGTAAGGAGTTCGAAGTAGGTAGGAGAGGATTTGATAATGGCAATGTGTGGAAGGATAAGCAGATCATAGAGGAGCTTCATTTTTTGCCAAATGAACCATCTTTTAGGCAGTTTACAGAAACTCCGTTCTCTCCATCAGAAATAAGCAAGTATAATCTCCCTCAAACTAACTCCACATACTCGAGCGTGTTTCTTGCAAGAACAGTCGATTGTGGTCAGAAATTATATCCAAGATCTGAAGTTTATAATACCAAGTCTTTATTCTCGGAGCCCTACTCAACTGGATATGACTCTCAGCTTAGAAACAATCAGAATCTGCATTATTCTCCAATACCATCCATCAGATTTCCTTTCATGCATCCAGATTTTGATAAGCCTCAAAGATCGTCTCCGATCCAGCACCCTTTGTGTTTAGATCCCTCAGAGAAGGCAGCACAGTTAAGTAATCATCCATATGTGAACGAATCAGTGTCTTTTCAACATGATGATTTTAGCACATTCAGTCCTTTGCAGTTTATGGCTACGGCTCCCTTAGCTCCGGTGTCTTACTATTCTGGGCTCTTACCAGTTTCTGCTATGCAAAGACAACAGAACAGAATCAAAGAAAGGATCAAGTCAAGAATCGGTGTCAGAGGCATCGACATTAGTAAGAACTCGAAAGCATCTCTTTTGAATGCTCCCTTTAAGCCCTTCAAGAGGCCTGCCTCGGGATTTCATGAAGGTCATCAATGCAGTTGTTAGAAATATGGACGGTGCAGCATTCGAATCATGTCCTGCCACTAAAAATCCAAGATTTGTGAGTACTAAGGATGGAGTTGGACAAATCTTACCATGGCCGGATACTTACATGGAGACTGCCAGAACGGGTCCCGTTAAACTGACTGCTGGAGCTAAGCATGTATTGAAGCCCCTTCATCAACAAGATCACATGCCTGCAGATACTAATATCGGTTTCAGATTTCCAGAGTCTGAAAATTCTGCAGAGATATACCAATGTTAAAGGTACGTAACAATCATAACGGCCGATCTTTTGATATATGAGCTTGGTTTGTTGTAATGTTAAATGCATCTTCAACTTAAAGCAGGAAAAGCTCCTATCCTTAGGCTCCAAAAATGGTGGATCAAATTATGCAGGAAGCTTCTTGAGATGCGCGGTTTTTTGTCTTGTCGACTAGGAGGAATAGTTCAAGAAGTGTTTAAAGAACATCATAAAACTAGCAACCGGAGAAATCGATCGCGGTCAAGACCATGGAGCTGTAATTGAATCATGGTATTTGGTTCTGTCTTCAAGGTGGAGGGAAAGCTACTTCAACTGTTTGATTTATTTCCACTGAATATGTTTTGAAATAAATTTAGGTTGCCAGTGTGACTAATTAACCTATAATCATTGTAAATTAATTAAGAAACTGCTTGAGGTTTTTTGTGCACTTTCGTGGTTAGATGTAAAGTGTTGAAATCTTTGATAATGGCTGCTTTTGTATCAGACTTGTGTTGCTATGTGTTAAATTAAATGATAGTTTGTGGAATATTTTAACCCTTTTAATTTTTAGCAGCCTTGATACTTTTTTAAATGTGTAGTGTTTAGATATTCATAAATTTTTTCCGTCTATAACGATGAAGTCGTATCAACCTGGTGAGAGAGAAAATGGAGATTTTCCATTAAAAAAAATTACAAATAGAAGAGAGGTATATCGCAAAGATAAAAGAAAATTCATGTCATTTAAAGAATTAACAAATATAACGTGTATTCACACGCAGTGTTCTAAAGAAGGCGACTAGGCCGCCTAGAAGGCGTCTAGACGCTAGAAGGTGCCGGACCGTCTTGATTAATGGCAAGACGGTTTTCTCTAGGCGGCAGCGAATTAATCGGCATCTAAGCAAGTGCTTAGGTGGTCCTAAGCATGTATAGGCAGTCCTAGAGTGTTTAGGTAGGCTAGTCGGGGCCGGAAGGGCTGTAAGATTAAATTATATTTGAAAAATCATGAATTTCATACTCTAACTTATGAATATTATATTTAAATATATAAAAAATTGACCTAGACTTTGATTTTTATGTGAAAGACTATTAAGTTTATGGAATTTGAACTATTAATTAGCATATTATATAATTTTAACTTTTTATATTGTTTGTACTATAGGACATAATGTAAAAATAATACATTATAATTCTAATACGCCTAGCCCGCCTAGCCGCCTAGACGCTAATCCCCATCCCGCCGCCCTACTAGCGTTTAGCGTCTTTTAGAACACTGTTCATACGTAAACGAATGATTTTTTTTTTATATTTTAAATACATATATAACGTGTATTGGCACGTTAAATGAGTGATTTAATAAAGAAATTTTGACAATCTATTCTACTATGGTAATACTAGTTTGGTGCCCGTCGAAATTCGACGGGAATCACATAGTTTTGTGATTTTTAATTAAAAAATTAAAATAATATTATGATTATTTTATATCAAAATCATGACTGATGAAATTCATTTTAAATAATATTAGCATTGATTTGTGTTGAAAAAAATTCAATTGGGTCAACTCCTCATTTTTTTTACACATTTAAAATGTCACGACGCCCGTTATTCACAACGATAAAAAAAAAATTAATAAAAGGTTCTCGGATAGTCTTATTAATTCAAATTTTGAATGGCAAGATGTCACTTATACATAAAACAAAAAAGTAGATTAAGGAGAGAAATTACTTATCAATTTAAATAGTTTTATTTTGAATATCAAGTGACTCATTAGTTCAATGTAATAGAAAAATAGGTTACCTCACGCATGTTTGAATGTCAAGTCATATGTTGTTTATTCAAATAATAATATAGAAAAAATAAAATAGGCCGTCAAGAAGGATTAACATTTTTTGAAGAGTTATATTCGAGCCAACCATTGCAAAAAATGATTCAAGATACAGTTAAAATAAATACAACTTTTCGACGAATGCTACCTTCAACGAAAATCACTTTATTTAACATATTGTTTAAGGAAGTAAAACATAAAAAATAGCATAGTTATTCATTTCAGAATAATAGTGTAGTATTTCATTAGAAATTATAATTGTATTATATTAGAAAATAAAATTGATCAATGAGGGATAATATTTTTCATTTAGTTTTTTATGTTTTGAATGCCAATTTACCCGTTATTTACAATGATTGAGAAATAGGTTAATGAGGGATGCATTGTCTCGGGTAGAACTCATTCGAATTTTGGATGTCAAGCTGCTCATTATTCATAGTAATTGAAAATAGATTAATGAGTGTAACATTTTCTCAAGTAGGATTATTCATTTAAATTTTGAAGTGAAGTCGTCTGTTGTTGACAGTAACTGAAAAATATGTTAATGAGGGCACAACTTTCTTGGATAGTCGTATCCATTCAATTTTATTTGTGAAGCCGCCCGTTATTCATAATAATTGAAGAATAATAGATTAATTGAGTATTCATATTCATTCTCTCAAAAATAAATTAATTAAAATGGTTAATATTTTTCAGATATTTGTACTCTGTTTGATACGACCCTGCTCCAGGATAGTATCGGTCGCACAACTTCGAGCTTGTGCCTTCCTATTTCCCTCGACTTTCGAGAAGAACATAATTCATATTTTCATTCATTGAATAAAACCCTAACTTACAACTCTTTAAATAGTAAACTAGATGCACCTTGATGGGCTCGACTCAATAACGGGCCGATAAACATCACAGTACCTATTTTGACAATTATTTATTAACTAAACTACTAAATAGAAATATCCTAAATATAATAGGTGTATCACTGTTTGTATGTCAATTAATACCTTATTTATTGTAATAAAAAATTATGTCATGCAAGGAGGCGTATCATTATCGGATAGTTGTATCATGTCCCTTCGAAATTCATTTTGTTCATTTATAGTCATTCTTAATTTCTTCCCGATTTCAAAATATACAAACTAAGAGTAGAATAAATTATTTCATTCATCCCATAAAAGATGATGCATTTCATTTCTTAGATAGTTGTAATCATTTTACATATCAAGTAGTGTATTAGTTTTGCTTATAATAGGATTATGATTCGTATCGTATACAAAATGTCAATAAAAAATATATATATAATAAAAAATAAGTTAAGAATGAGTATCATTTTTTGGATAGTTGTACTCATTTTAAATGTCGGGTCGCTTGATGTTTTGAGTCAATGCGCGGAAACTTGTTGAGTTGGTCAAGGTTCAAACTTCAAACTCAATTAAACAATTATTTTGTTTTTCTAATTGAAGTTAAATTACCTCATTGAGGATTGACTATGAGATATATAACTCGTACAACTCTAAAACGAATGCATATTACATATCTTTCTATTATCTTTTTTTGAACTTTTACTTAAAAATTATAACATTAAGTAGAATTTCGGTGGAATGAATTAGAAAGGATTTTATATTAATATTATCTTTTATTTTCTTTAACTTGATGGCCAAACGTTTACTTTTCAAAAGAAAAACATATGGCCTCAGAGGAAATAGAAAATTTGGTTTTCTTTGTAATCAAGTAGTAAATCTACGGAGAATAAATGTGGGTTTTGATTTTTGATGGTGATATTTAAACACTTGGGAAGATAAATTATTTTGTAAGAGAAAAAATAGAGTCGAATTGTTGATTTTCTCGTATAAAATATAAAAAAAAGTATATTTTGAATTTTAATTGGATACTAATTATAATCTTTTATAAGTGTGACATATCTTTTATATTAGTTATTTATTGGTGATATTTTATAAATAATTGATATGAAATAGTTAAAATTAAATAGAATTAATGAATTATAAAGTCAAAGCTATAAGAATTTAGGAAAATATTCAAAAAAAAAATTCATAATTTTAGTATATATGTTTCATAGTTGTTCGATTTAGTGTATGATGATATATATATATATATATATATATATATCTATATATATATTGAGAGAAAAGTGTATGATATGTTGAATTATTTATAACCATATTTCCGACATATTTTATATTACTTATTTTCGATGAATATATTTTAATATGTCATGTATTTTGTACATATAGTATTTCATAAATTCTTAATTGGAGACAAATAATTTCAAAGTATGGTATATTCTTTATATTGACGATTTATTAGTAATGTTTCATAAATAATCAATGTGGGATAGTTGTAATTACATAAAATTAATGAATTATAAAGTAAAAGCCATAAAAATTTAGGAATATATTCATGAAAATTCATAATTATGAGGTGGTTGGAATTAAATATTCCTTTTTAATTAATTATAAAATCAAAATGTCATGTAGGATTGAGATCCTTAATCTAATTTTTTTTAATAAAATTCAATGTTAACATTTTTTAATGAATTGTTCAAATATTATTTTTAATATATTTTACATGAAATTTGTGATAAAATAACGGGCATTAAATTAATTTATTTATAGAACGTTAATTAACGTTTTACATGTTCTTAAAATTATAAGGTCTATCGTTTGATTTGCTTTATTGGATATGCATCTTTTATTTTATTAGATATGCACTATGAAATAATTAAAGATATAATTCAAATTAAAGATACATATGATTATTGTTAAAATTATGAGAATTTAGCAAAATATTTGTTTCACCTAAAAGTGCTAGCAATAGAACTAGGCCTATCGTAGAACTAGTAAGTTAACCCAATGTCGAATCTCAAGGAAGACTTAGCAGGGGATTAATCGTATGAAACACACACACTAAACACTCTACGAAAGCAAATAAATATTTAAGGGTTTTTGGTTTAATTATTAAATCCTAGGCTTAATTAAAAGAAAGCAAATAAATCTAACCTAGACTTGAAATTAAAGAAAGCAATCAAGAGCAAAGAAAAGAACTCCTGTCTGTCACACGGGAGAAAGAATTAAACTAAGAGGAAAGCAATAAATCTATCTAGGCATGAATTGAAAAGAAAGCAATAAAAGAAGCAATTAAATCTAAACTAGAGCAAATAAATCTTAACATGTTTGAAAAAAAATCTAAGAAACTAGAAAGCAATTAAATCTAATCTTAGCAAATTAATCTAAACTAATGAAAGCAATTAACCAAAGCAAGTAAAGAAAGCATATAAAATTAATCTAAAAGCATAAATTAAACTTAAGAATCGAAGACGAAAGAAAGAACGAAGAACTTGAATTAAACTTGAATTAAATCTTGAATGCAAAAGCTATAATCTTCAAAGCAATATCTAAAAGCTAATCTAAACTAATCTAGAGTTTTTTTTTTTTTTTTTTTTTATCGGGCAAAATTAGTAGTTAGCGGTTAGTACATCTCCCAGACTCCCAGATTTACTTCTCCTAGAATTCGTTCCCTTTTTAAAGGCTGAAAATAAGAGAGGAGAAATTGTATTTTCGTTCCCCAATGATTATATATATATAGAGTCTCAAAAACCTACTCAAAAAAAGGAAAAATTTCTCAAACCTGTTGGACTGAGCGGGCGCCCAACCCTCTTGGCGGCCGCCAGGTGCGGCTTGCGGTCCACTGCGCGCGACTTTTTTGTTTTGGCCATATCTCCCTCGTCCGAACTCGAAATCGACCTCCGTTTTTTCCTACGCACTCCTATCGAACCCCTCTTCGATGTTATGCTTTTATATCATCCAAATTTGATCTTCACATTTCACTCATTTCTTCAATCTTTTGCTCATTTTCTTCATTCTCTTCCAAAACTCCTCACCAACTCAACTTTGACTAAAACACACGAAACGAACACATAACAACGAACAAAACATATGAAAACAAACTCATATCAAACCATATAAACCACACAAAAATACACTAAACAAATCCCCCACACTTAATCATTTGTTTGTCCTCAAGCAAAATCATTCAAACCATTTACAAACACAAGCTTAAAGAGTGATAATGACTTGGCTTCAGAATTTTTTTCAAAAACAAGATATACCATGCAAAACACTTCACTAGAGCCGGTCACGGTACCGGTTCCGGTTCGAACCGGAACCGGAACCGCCGGTTACGGTTCCACCCGGGAGGAACCGGAACCGGAACCGGAACCGCACCGCCAGTTCCGACGGTTCCTCCCCCGGTTCTGAACCTCCGGTTCCGGTTCCGGTTCCAACCCGGTTCCGGTTCCGAACCGCCGGTTCCGGTTCCGGTTCTCAGTTTTTTTTTTTTTTTTTTTTCAAACTTCATTTATATTGTTTCAAGTTTAATTGTAAGAGCATTATAATCGAAAACCGTAAAAGAAATTTGTAAAAAAATTGGAAATATAACAAATAAGACGATTATTCAATTTTTTTTTATTTACTTAACTTACCTTTGAAGATCACATTTTGATTTCAAAGGCCGAGCCTCGTTAAAACCTCAATGAGGAAAAAGAGTACTCGTCTAAGATTTGACGGTCAAAAAGATTACATTTACATGTTATCGAAATCAAAATCATCGTCGAACTCGTCAGTTTCTACTTGAGAGGTGTCGGTGTCAGTTCCGGCGTCCGTGGTGCTTAGTGGATCATCTTGAAAGACCTCCTCCCATTTGTTCTCTTGCTCTCGCATCTCGGCTAAGGCGTAGTCTTTAAGCAATACTTGTGCCTCGAGATTCTTTGGAGCCATTGTCGAACGTCTTTCGTCGAGTGTGTATCCTCCGCTGCTAAATGCTTGCTCGACCGACACCGTTGAGGCAGGAACGGCAAAGACTTCTCGAGCCATAATGGAGAGGATTGGATATTGTGCTGATCTTTTCATCCACCAATTCAATAAATCGGACTCTTTGGAACCTGCACTTGTTAGTTCGGCAGTTCTAGGTTCATTTAAATACATAGAAAGTTCATCACCTTGAGAGAACGAACCTGAGCCGATGTTTTCGAAGAAACTTTGGAGTTGTCGAGCTCGTTGACTATCACCAGTAATTCCTAAATCAAAAGGGGGCCTAGGTCTACTACTACGGGCAGAAGAAGCAGAACTCCCAACACTCCCCCCATACTTTTCTACGAAGTCATTATATAGGTACCTAAGAGATTGATCTAGGTTCGTTTTAACAAGATCAAGGCTAGGCAATTCTAACCCTTCCCTACCCGGTGCGTTTGCGAATCTCATTTCACCTAAGGCGTTGTAGTAGAAATCTAAGAGTGTGGTGACGCCATCAAGCTTAAGACTAGGGTTCAAGATGGCTGCTACTAAGAAGATGTCGGGTATGACAAAGAAGTACTTTAACCATTTCAATATCATCTTAGAAACGGTAGCATTGAGATCAGAAATATGGCTGAGTTGTTCAAACTTAACTGCTATAATGGCAAAATGATATAGTATACGAGGAGAAGTAGGATAATAAACACCGGAAAGATCCTTAGTGGCAGTATGAAAATCTTCTAACAATGAAGTCACTTTCTCACAATCCCCCCAATAAGACTCTAAAAGTATGTGATTTGAAACCTCAACTTGAAAAAAAGCACACAAATCCTCTTTATACTTTCCGGTGTCCCTAAGCATGTCATAGGTTGAGTTCCATCTAGTGCAGACATCTACATTGAAGCTTTTACTATGACCCCTCCTAGATTTAATGAACTTCACCCAGGCCCTATGGAGTTTGGTTTTATCTCGAAGCATTTGGACAGCTTTCCTAATGGGCTCTATAGACTTCTCGAGCAGTTTAAGACCATCTTGAACACAAAGATTAAAAATATGACAAATGCAACGTGTATGAAAATATTTTCCAGCCAAAGAGGGATTACATGCAGCAATGAGTTCGGGGACACTTGCGGTATTCGCAGTTGCATTATCAAAACCGATTGAAAAAAATTTTGTAAGGATATTGAATTGTTGTAAAACTTTAATAATGCAGAGTGCAATGTTTGTTGCAGTGTGTGCACAATTGAATTTTCTAAAACACAAAATTCTTTTGCATAAAACCCAGTTTTGATCGACCCAATGCACTGTGATGCCAAGATATGAATTTTGCTGCCATGCGCATGACCAAATATCAGAACATATGGAAACTCGGTAAGGAAATTTCGTAAACATGTCTCTAAGAGCCTTCTTATACCTAAGAGAGAGTTTCATAATGGTTCTAGTCATAGTAGATCGAGAAATTTTTTTAGAAAGAGGGTTGTAACCAGTTTTCATTGTATGTTCAAAACGCAAACTATCAGCAAATTGAAATGCAAGTGACTCGGTTGCAACAAACTTAGCCATTACCTCTCTAGCGACTGTATCATTATACTTAAATAAAGAAAGGTTAGATGTACCTCCCGCCGTGGCAAGCTGTGTTTGTTGGAGAGGTTGTCCGCGAGCATTTTCCTTAGCCAGGTGCTTTGTTCTAACATGCTTTCTCAAGGTACCATATCCTCCTCCGGTTCTCCATGCGTACCTCTTATCGCAGAAATTACAACATGCCTTCATATAATCCGCACCGCCATCTTTTCCAGCGAATTTCACCTTCTTGAACCAAATTTTGAATATCTCCGAGCCGGGAATTTCAGCATCTCCTTCTTGTTGCGGCTCCGGCTCTTCGTGTTGAGGTTGATCCGCACCTAGACCGCCATCGCCTTGCTCGTCCATTTCATCTTCTTCGTCGAGGTTGACCGCATCGGCATGGAAATGACCCCTTGCTCGATCTCGAGCTTGTTCCTCCGCCTCCATTTCCCGAGCTAGACGGGCGTCGTTTTCGATTTGCTCGAAGTCGAACGGTGGAGAATCGTACGGCGTATCTTCACGAGTCGGGGTGCCGTACCCCCCGAAATCTGTTGGAGAGGAAGTGTAGGGAGAGTAGTATTCATTTTCTTGATTTTGTTCATGGATGACAACACCTTTTCGAGGGGCTCTTCGAGAAATACGTTGGGGTTGTTGGGTCGCCTTACCCTTGCCTTTGTCAGCTCCGGAGGAATTTCCGGATCCACGACCAAATAATCTTTTCATGATGATGATAAAAATGAAAGCTTGAGAGTGTGAGTGAGGGTGGAGAATGGAGATGAAAAAATAAAGTATGCTAAAGAATATAAAAAATGAAGTGTGAGTGAGGGTAGAGAATGAAGATGATAAAAATGAAAGCTTGAAAGTATATCAAATCAAAGTATGAAAGCTTGAGAGATTGAGAGCTTGAGAGCTTGAGAGATTGATGATAGAGATGAGATGAGAGATTGAGAGTTGAAGGTGTGAAGAAATGGTTTGATATAGGGGGGTATTTATAGGTGTAGATTGTGGGAGTATTGGGGGAAAAATTTTAAAATTTGAATTTGAATTAATAAAAATAATAATAATAAAAATAAAAAAATTTAATGGAGCATGGGCTGCTCAGCCTGCTCTGCCGCCTCTGCCATGCTGCTCCACCCGCGCCGGTTCCACGGTTCCCCGGTTCCACCCGGTTCGCCGGTTCGGAACCGGTGGAACCGGCGGTTCCACGCTTCATTTTTTTTTTTTTTTTTTTTTGTTATAAATAATATTAATACATGATTAAAAAAATATTTCATATGATATGAAATTATGAATTGATAATTAAATATGCAATGTTCATTCAAATTTAACATGTTATCATTAATTCATTATTAATTGGAATGAAAAATTACAAAATTGACACTTCATCTTGTCTTCTTCATGAATTGGATAATTTATTATCTTTATGTAAATCACTAAATTGTATATTTTGTCATCTTCAATTCATCATCATCATGTGACATTGTTAATTGAATATTTTGTCATTTTTATATGATTTGGTTTTTTGTTTAAATATTTGAATTTAAAGTTTTGACATTATCACAACTCACAAGTGCACAACATCACTAGGCTACTATATTTTAACTTTGAATGAATAGAAATCACATATGTATGTAGTTTTATTCATTTGTACTTTTTTTCAATTTGTTATAACTTAACAATGAAAAATCTCTTTCATTTTATAATTTGTACATTAAGAATTCATTAAAATGGATGTATAGTTGTATACTAATAAAATGATAGATCAAATAATTAGTATGAAATTTATACATATACAAATAAAATCTAGAAATTAAAAATTAAAAAAAAATTAAAAAAAAAATCCCGGTTCGCCGGTTTTTAACCGGAACCGCCGGTTCGGAACCGCCGGTTCCCGGTTCCGGAAGAATGGAACCGGAACCGCACCGCCGGTTCCGACGGTTCCTCAGCCGGTTCCGAACCGCCGGTTCCGGTTCCGGTTCCGGAACCGCCGGTTCCGGTTCGGTTCCCGGTTCGGTTCGCCGGTTCCGGTTCCGATGGCCGGCTCTACACTTCACCATTCACTAAACAAGTCATAGCAAGTTTCAACTTCCAACCCCTTGAACATAAATCCTCACAACATGGATATAAATGTATAAGTGAACTCTCATCTCTCAAGTGTTTAGATTAGGACAAAGAAACACTCAATTCAAGTCACACAAATTGCCTACCCTATGCTTGCATGTTGTCTCACCTCTCCACTACTTAAACGTATGCTTAAGACAAAGATCAAATAGGACTTTCTTTTTTGTTGTAATCTAGGCTCTTTGGTAGGTAGGTAAAGAAATTTGGCTAAAGTGAGTTAACAACCCCAAAGGCTTATTCACTCTCATTTCACACTCAATCCTCCCCCACACTACTTCAAGCCATATCACAATAAAGCTCAAAACATAACCAAGCACAATTACAATCTCATCTTTTCTTTCTACCTACTTATGCTCCTATTCAACTCTTCTTCTTTTTTTTTTTACTTTTCTTTTCTTCTTCTTTTTTTTTTTTTTAAATTTTTTTTAAACTAGAGCTTATGTAGGTAGACAGTACTAACTAATAGGTACCAAGATAATTTCTTCTATCTCCCCACCCAATATTTTCTTTTGAAATTACACACCTCATATCATTCACAAGTTAATTCTCATCCCAAGGCTTTTTAAAGAAATATTAGGTCTAAAATAGACCTTTAGGCTCAAAGGGGCTAACTAGGATAATATGAGTGAATTTGGACAAGGAAAAAGGATAAGAAAGGCTAAGAAAAACGGCCTAAGATCCTTTCTTCGTCATAAAGCACACTACGTAATCTCAAGGGAGAAGCCAACGCAAGTTCTAGAGACAAAATTGCATGATTGAATATTCACACACTCAAAAAAATATGACTAAATGTAATAGTCAAAATAGGCTTAATGATCCATGTTCTTAAGAGGCCAAAAGTCTACATTTACCATGAAATACTTAACAAACAATAGCATGCTTCACATTTCCTTTTCAACTCACATTTCTTTTTCAATCAAAATCAAAAATCATATCATTAGCTCATCATCACAACTATCACTCATGCTTGAAATGACTCAAACAACAAGTTAAGACACAAAACAAAAGGATTAAGCATGCTTCGCAAAACAAGAAAATAAATAACATCATTAAAAAGTTTCTAACCCCCTCCCCCACACTTAAGAACAAGCAATGTCCTCATTGCACCAAAAATAAAAGAGAATGAGTTTAGAAAACTTCACAAAATGACGACACAATCGGCACCAATCTTCACGAGTCACACGAAATCCAAAGCTAAGTACCTACAACACAAACAAAACACACAAAAGCATAATATCTACTAGCACACTAAAACTAAAACCAAAAACACAAAACAAAATAAAACGAGAAACAAAAGGAAAACGAGAATAGGAATAGAGCGCAATATGGAGTGAAATCGAGAAGAAACTTGAACAGCCGAAACTGCTTGTGGGCGGTAGCCAAGGGTGGTTGCCAGCTCACAGATCTAGAGATTCTTCTTAAGCCTACATTAGAAAATGAAAAAAATAATAATATAATTAACAAAAATCACAAAGAAAAATTACGAAACCGTGGGTTGCCTCCCACGAAGCGCTTGTTTAACATCATTAGCTCGATGCGTAAAGCATTTTTCTCAAGAAAATCCCGTTGCAGTAGCAATGGGTCGAATCCAATGGTCTCCTTGGTGGCCTTTGTGAAATGGAAAAATTCATCGACCATCTTCGATCCATTATTAAGGTAATCCTCTACCTTGACTTGAGAGTGTAGAACGGGATCGTCTGCAACACTCGTCTCCCCCACACTTATTCGAGGCTCCCCCATTACTTGAATCTCATCATGCAAGGTAAGAAGCACGTCGACAATTTGTTCCTCTTGTTTCAAAATTTCCAAACAAGCCTCCTGTACCTCATCTACTTCGTTCAGATTGTGTAAGAATTCATCAATAATGGCCTCATCTTCATCCACACAACTGAAGAACTCTTCTTCCAGGAACTCCTCTTCTAGGATTTCAGCTTGTAGGGCTTGCACAACACTTCCTTTATCCAAATCAATAGGAGTATGAACATAAGAACATTTAGGAGTAAAAGAAACAGAAGTTGGAGGTTTCTCCTCAAAAACCGAGAATGTGACCGATCCTCCTTTGCCGGCCATGCTCAACATCCCAGAAGCAACATCTATGTGAGTTTGCGTAGTAGCCATGAATGGTCGGACTAGCAAGAGAAGATGACCTTTCATACTCCTAGCTCCTCGTCCCTCATCAAGCACTACAAAATTAGCTAGAACTCGAATGCCTTGGACAATTATAGCGACGTCTTCTGCAATACCTATATGACGACTCAGAGTACCATCTGCTAACTCTATACGAATGTCAGTCGCATTGAGATTCTTGGATGTCATCTATTCAAAAATCGAATGTGGCATCAAGTTCACCGCTGCCCCTAAGTCCATCATGCCCGAGACAATCTCTCTGCTATCCAAGGTAACCTTAAGTTGAAACCCCCGGGATCACCTCATTTAGAAAAAGAGTCGAGATAACAAACCGACTTATGATCCTCCTTCACCTTCTTCACCCTTCTTGGAAAAGGAAGAGGTGGTTTATATGGATTGTTAGCTTTGTGGAGAGTAGATTCCGGCTTGGGTTGAACATGGAAACGAATGCCGGACTTGTCGATGTTGAGTGGTCACTCAATATCACTGAGTGGCCGCTCACTGCCCCCTGCTGATGGTTTGAGCGGTCGCTCAGTACTGAGCGACCACTCACCCTCTCTTGCGGATTTGCTCATGTTAATGGGATTTCTAATCCCGTTATCCTCCATCTCTTCGTTCCGAAACATAACTACTGCCTGAACTTGGTGAACTTGCGTCCCTTGGCCCGGACTCTTATTCTGCTGCAGATTCTGTTGAATTTGAGTTGTCATTTGACCAATTTGCATCTCAAAGCGTTTGTTCACTGCTTCTTGTGTCTCTTGAGGATGCGGTGGCAACACTTGTGGGTTAAGTGGTAGGAACTTGAGGAGGTTGGTTTTGAGGGCGAGTGTTTTGAGGATGATGTTGTTGAGGTAGAGGAATAGGGTAGTAAGGTTGTTGTGGAGGTATGTATGGTGGAGGTTGATAGAATGGCATGGGTTGGTAGAAAGGGGGTTGTGGTTGAGGATAATAGGTGTTTGGTGGAAGATAATATGGTTGAGTTGGGTATTGCGGAGAATATGAAGGATATTGGTAGTTTTGAGATGGTGATCTATGGGACGGGTAATTAGTGCCAACTCCATTACCTTGTTGTTGGGTACGTCCTGTTGCGGCTTGTTGAGGAGGAGCTTGAGGATAATAACCTTGAGCTGCATAGACTTCAGCTCCTCCTTCATAAGTGAACTCCCCCATGCTTGGGCAACTATCGGCGTAGTGCCCGAACTCATGGCAAATGTCACACAACACAAGTTCTTGTTCTTGCTTTGGCTCTTGCACTTGTGGTTGTGTTTGTTTGAGAATCCTCACGGGAGGAGTAGGTGGTGGGGCCTCGGCTTTCATCTTGAGTTCTTACATCTTTCTTGCCATGGCCGCCACTCGTTTTCTCAGATCGGCGCTAACATCTTCAGAATTTACAGCACTAGCTTGCTTCCTCCTCGGTCGAACCAATTTAAGTCGAGAGCTTGTAGCGAGGGTCTCAAAAATCTCATTCAGCTCGTCGGCCGTCTGGACCGTAATATTCCCTCCAGCAGTACTATCTACCATGAACTGGCTCGTCTGATGTAGACCTTCATAGAAGTATTGATAGAGCATTTCGGGAACCAGTTGGTGATGTGGGCACTGCTACAGCAACTCTTGAAACCTTTCCCACGCTTCGTGGAATAGCTCGTCTGCTCCTTACTCAAAGTTCATTATTTGCGACCGGATTTCTTGTGTCTTCCGGTTGGGGTAGTATTTGAGCATGAATCGCTCACAGACGTCCTTCCATGTTAATAATGAATTTGCCGGAAGAGTAAAATACCACATCTTGGCTCGGTCCTTCAGTAACAAAGGAAAATACTTCATCTTCAGCTGATCCTCTGAAATGTTCCCCAATGGAAAGAACTGCATAGTCGAAGTGAACTCTCGAATGAAGTTGAGAGCATCTTCATTGGCGATGCCGTGGTAGGTGGGCAGCAAATTTTGATGTTGAGGTTTCAGCTCCGTGTCCCTAACCTCTTTAGGGAGAACAATCGCCGACGAAGATGATGGAAAAGTGGGACGGGCAAACTCTCCAATGACTCTGGCCATGATCCTTGATTTCTCTGACTTAGTAGACTCGTCAGAACTGGAACTAGCACCATCGTTGATGCTCACGACGTCTACTCTCTCCGATGCTTGAATAGACCTTTGCGCTAAGAACTCTGGGCTTGGGGACTTTTCAAAAATTGGAGAGGCAATGAAACCGAGACCTCTCCTCCTCTCGCACTTGCCAGTACTGCTTTCCTCCGATTGATGTTGTCTATGAATGGCGAGAGATCTTGTTGGAGACTTCGACGACCATGCATGTACAACACTCAACAAACAGGTTAAAAACACCAATGGAAAGCAGAAAAGAATACCCAAGTAAAAACAGAAAATTAAAAGGAACAAAAAAAAATATTTTATTTTTATTTTATTTTATTTTATTTTATTTATTAAATTAAATACGAAAATAAATAAAATTAAAAACACAATCACACAATTAATCACCTAAAGCCTTCCCCGGCAACGACGCCAAAATTTATTTCACCTAAAAGTGCTAGCAATAAAACTAGGCCTATCGTAGAACTAGTAAGTTAACCCATTGTCAAATCTCAAGGAAGACTTAGCAGGGGGATTAATCGTATGAAACACACACACTAAATACTCTACGAAAGCAAATAAATATTTAAGGGTTTTTGGTTTAATTATTAAATCCTAAAAGAAAGCAAATAAATCTAACCTAGACTTAAAATTAAAGAAAGCAATCAAGAGCAAAGAAAAGAACTCCCGTCTGTCACACGGGAGAAAGAATTAAACTAAGAGGAAAGCAATAAATCTATCTAGGCATGAATTGAAAAGAAAACAATAAAGGAAGCAATTAAATCTAAACTAGAGCAAAGAAATCTTAACATGTTTGAAAAAAAAATCTAAGAAACTAGAAAGCAATTAAATCTAATCTTAGCAAATTAATCTAAACTAATGAAAGCAATTAACCAAAGCAAGTAAAGAAAGCATATAAAATTAATCTAAAAGCATAAATTAAACTTAAGAATCGAAGACGAAAGAAAGAACGAAGAACTTGAATTAAACTTGAATTAAATCTTGAATGCAAAAGCTATAATCTTCAAAGCAATATCTAAAAGTTAATCTAAACTAATCTAGAGTTTTAAAGGCTGAAAAATAAGAGAGGAGAAGTTGTATTTTCGTTCCCCAATGATTACACATATATAGAGTCTCAAAAACCTACTCAAAAAAGGAAAAATTTCTCAAACCCGTCAGACTGAGCGGGCGCCCAACCCCCTTGGCGGCCGCCAGGTGCGGCTTGCGGTCCACTGCGCGCGATTTTTTTGTTTTGGCCGTATCTCCCTCGTCCGAACTCGAAATCGACCTCCGTTTTAACCTACGCGCTCCTATCGAACCCCTCTTCGATGTTATGCTTTTATATCATCCAAATTTGATCTTCACATTTCACTCATTCTTCAATCTTTTGCTCCTTTTCTTCATTCTCTTCCAAAACTCCTCACCAACTCAACTTTGACTAAAACACACGAAACGAACACATAACAACGAACAAAACATATGAAAACAAACTCATATCAAACCATATAAACCACACAAAAATACACTAAATAATAATCAAGAAAAATCGTGGTTGATCGACCTTTATTTTGCTATTATATATATATAGATTTATGTTTTATATGTTTTTCAAATATGTTCCAAATTTTTTTATATGACCAATAATAAAATAAAATAAAGAATAGTCAAAATCAATTATTTGGTATTATTAATCTTTCCAATTTTCTAATAAGTGTAAATAAAATGTCGTACCATTTTTTTTTATTATTATTATTTATATTCTTATGCTACTTAGTTTTTATTGATCTAATATAATATATTATAAACTGTTTACAACCTTATGATCCAAAATAAAATTAATTTCATATAGTATGTTAATATGTTAAAATGCACATGTTACTATTAAAGCTCGAGCTTGACACGTCTCCAATTTGGCCGTAATCCAATCCTTAGAAAATGTAGAAATAACTAATTTACATATTTTAATTATTTATTATTAGAAGTTTAATTATTATTTGTTATTCTACTTTATTGGTTTGGAGTAGTTGTTAAGCCCGTAGATTAGGCCAATTATGAATATGATTCTTAGAGAGTATAAATAATTGTTAACTCTCATTATTTCATTTCAAATCAATGATATTTGGTTCAAGAACTTATGATTTCTTTAGGCTTCGCGTGATCATCAATAATAGAGCTTTTCACGGGCTTATTGTGGATTATCAATTCGATCCTGAAGTATGATCGTATTAGAAAGTTTAGAGTTTTGTAACATAAGCTATAGTTTATAAGAAACACAAAAATTAGTATGAAATGTATGGATTTTAGAGCATATTAGTCCAATTCAGTTATTATTTACTTTGTATACTATGAATACAGAATACTTATCAACAATATAGATTCATAAGTAGGTTGATAATTCCTATTTAAAGTGATATTGATTTGCTTTCTTATCTAACAATAACGCTAATAATTTTTAAAGATCAAAACGACGTCTTTTCACTACAATAAAATTGTCTAGCAGTGACACAATTTTGGTGACACCCAAGACACATACCACAAAATTTATGACATGTATAGTGCAACACAAAATACGTTACATCTACATATGCATCTATATGCTTTTGCGCATGTAAATTGTAACAATATGAAGCAATGTCATAAATTAATTCCACCATTAAATGTCACTAAAGTTTGTTACATGCTTTTATTTTTGTGTCATGCATAATAGTTACTCATTCGAATGTGTTAATATTTGACACTTACAATTAGTGTCACAATTCTTCAATAATTATGTCGCCTTTTGTTTGTTGTAGCGAATTATTGATCTCGTCATCTTCAAATTTTGGCATCATTCCAAATTTCATCATTTGACCAAAATTCGATCTAACAAGATATATTTGGATTTTTCTTGATCGAAAACAATATCAATTTAATCATGTCTTATGCACATGAATCATGTTTCCGCTTACAATTAGAAATTCATATTTTCGAATTGAAATTAAAGTAACAATGAAGGTGATCTTAGATTTAACAACAATAACAACAACAATAACATTGATCTTTCTACGAAGAAACCAACAACATGTTTAAAAATAATATTACCTCTCCATAAAGATGAATTTTAGCACACATATGCATGAAATTACGAAGTATAAGTTGATACCGACTAAATAAGTTACCAACTGAAATTTTAATGACTTAAGTGGTTGTATCTCTAAAAAAAGTTCGCAACAAGAACACTGGAAATTTAGTAATACAGTAGTCCATATTTAGTTTGTCAAATGTATAGTTAATAACTTACCCTAAATTTGCTAAAATGCTATTTTTATTTTGTATGTAACTATCCCAAATTTTACTAAGTGAGAAATTGAATGATCAATTCCCTGTATGACATTTTTTTTAATTTAATAAATATAATTCTAAATCTTGGATTATAAAAGTTACAAATTCATAAATTGAAATTCTAGTTCATTAAATATTTAGCTTAACTATTGACCAAACTAACAACATTAATTATCCCAAGTGAATCTGTTATCTCAATATCTTCTCGATTTAATTATTAAAGACAAAGTAATAAACCAAGAACATACTCCCTCTGTTTTTTTAAGTGTCATCATCATCAATTTACACATACCAAGAAAATGTGTAAATTTATATTTTAACCTCATTCATTATTCTCTTTTTTTGAGCACCAACTTATGTATAACATTAATTATAAAGGTTGATAAATCTGGGTCTAAGATCTTCAACGAGATCCATAAAGGTCGAAACCCAAGAAGGATCTAACATTCGAATGAAAACACTATAAGTGTTGAAGAATCAAGTTCTTGAGAATCTAATGAATTATCTCCGATGAACCCAGCTTTGCTTTACCTTCGATAGCCGCCAAATCCTGCAAAACAGCACCGGAGGAGGGGTTGGGGGTCCTCTGAGAAGGACCTCCGACGCTCAAGTCAGTTTTTGACGTGAAAATGATAGAGGTTTCCAAGAGAGAAACCTCCTAAGTGTGTGAATGTGTAATTTTAGAGAGTAAAGGAGTGTACCTTATAATGTGCCTATCACCTCCTATTTATAGTTGGGAGATGGACGTGATGATAAGGTAAATATTTATTGATAGAGGGTATATTTGTCTTTTTAATATAGGACCAAATCATCTCGAAGGATATAATATATTCGTATAAAGTTAATAGCTAATAAGTGTAAGACGCGTGTAAAGGAATATAATTCCGTTATTCAATTAGTTAGAACTAACCATCTGCATTCTTCCTAGTCAGAGGCTAGAGCAGATTTGAATCTGCATGAAGAGGATCTGACTTGAGCAGATCATGAGCTGCTGTTATAATGGGTCTTTAATGGGCTTATAATTTGGACCTCACAAATAGTTTTATTTGAAGGACTAAATAATATATTTAATCCTTATCAACTATTCCCCCTGCTCCACAAGTTTATTTATAAGAGAAAAAATTTGTGAGAGCAGAAGTCAATGCTTCTTACCTTATTGGAAAGTATCCTTATATATACTATATATTTTATTATCATTTACTATTAGGTTAAAGTTTAAGATTAACCAATTTAGCTACTTCTCCGGATTAGATCCTTAATCAAAGGATGATTCGTTTTGTGTTCTAATCAATAAACTTCGCATCCATAATTTATTTTGAATATACATCTCTTTTCGGATCTGCCGTCCTTTTTCTTTTTGAATTTTTATTTTATTTTATTTATTTTTATGCGCAATATTCATTGAGTAGTACCATGAGGTAATCCACCAGATCCTTCCACCTCTCTCAGAAGCATTATTATTTCCCCATTTTTCTAGTTTTAGAACCGTCCCCAACCCCTCTTTTAATTTCTCTCTATACGCACTTTTAAAAGTGCTCCATCCTTTTTATTCCAATTTATTTGAAGGGTTTGGGGGAAATACAAAAACAAAAACCCTTCTTCGTCTTCCTCTAATTCTGGGCGATTCTCGCCGTTACATGTACTTTCTTTCCCTAATTTTTCCAATTTCCCTCTTTTATTTGCTAGTATGTCGTCTTTATGGAGTGTACCTCCTTCTCCTACGGAAGATGAGGCTCCTCCTCCCAAGAAGTTAAAGAAACCTAGTCCGCCTCATGTCCCTTTGGCGAATTACAGTCAATCTTCTTTTACAAAAAATGATTTAAATAAGAAATTTTTAGCGAAAATGGGTAAAGGATATACTTTCAATGTTCCTGGGGAGAGGAAGCGTCCTGTGATGCCTTGTCCCCGAGGGAAAATATTTTGGGTTGCCCAATTAGAAGCGGGCCTTCGATTTCATGTTCCTCCTTTCTTTGTGAGGTTATCTAAGCTATATGAAATTCCTATGAATCAATTGAGTCCTGCCTCTTTTAGGAAAGCCATAATTTTCCATATGATATTGACTCTTAAAGGTATTAAGGATACCACCTTCCTTTTCTTCAAATGTCATTACGTTCAGCCTAGGGGTTATCATCTTCATTTCTCGCCAATGTCTTGGTTTTCTAAATTCTATGGGAAGTATCTTCTTTTGATAAGTCCTGGCATCTTGCTATATAGTGGTTCTTCCTCCTGATGATAGACCTTGGGAAATTTTTCAAGCTTCCTTATACCGTGACCTTTCTTTGAGACCTGCACCTCCTGTAGCCCCAAAATTGACTGCAGATGAGTCACGATTGCTAAATGCTTTGCTGCGCGTTTATGGCAAGGATCATCTTCTTCTCAAGGGTGAATAGTGAAGAGGCCTTGTCCTTTTTCGGTTTAAAACCAGGGACTCCCTGGTCCCAAAATATGGATAATTATTTGTATATATCTTTTACTATCTTCTTGTGATGCCTTTGAGCATCTGCATCCCTTATAGGGATAGAAAATACTGTTGTTTTAAATTCTCCTAAGAGATATCTTTTTGTTGAAACAAGTATTGATTTTAGCGATGAATTAAGTGCACAAGCTAAGGAGCAAATTCAACAAAAAAATGGCTACCGATTTAAGTGCACAAGACAAAGAGCAACTTCGATAGATCGATAGCGGCAGCTCGCAGAGCGCAAAGGGAACAAATCCCCTTGCAGATTCCTATCAATCCTGCTGTTTCGAAGCCGCATATCTCCTCACCTCAGTCTACGCCCTTGAAAGGGCAAGGTTCTTCTTCTAAGAAAATCCTCCAACTTACTCTATTGAGGAATCCCCTTTATTGGATGCGGCCCCTGACTTTAGAGTAAACTTAGCTGCTGTTACTATGGAGCCTTCCCCATTACGAGAAGAGGATTTTCCTAGCCTTTCTCGCAAGAGGGACTGCTCCACTTCGTCTCAAATTTAAAAATATCAATCAATAAAGATCACTTGTAAAAAATAGTGAAATAAAAAAGAATAGGGAGAAGGTTATACCTTCAGTTCACAAATGGCGGCTTTATTCTCTAAATCTGCTGAAGAATATTGATCTAGTTGTAGCCAATCTTCAGCCCTGAGGAGGCTAGCAATTAATGAAGAACTAGTAGGACCTTCAGCTTCAATCAATTTCCCGGGAAAGTTGATATTGATGGAGTTGGAAGAGTAAAAAGCATAGGAGCAGGCTTGACCCTTATCTCTTAAAGTTTTGACTAAGGGAGGAATTACCACAGGAGTTTCCATGGCGCCCTTAGGGGGATGAGGGATATTGATTGGTTGAAAAAGGTTAACTAGAGCTGGTAAGTATGAATATTTCTGCTTAGACAAATGAAGGGAAGGGAGGCAGGAACTAACAGACAGAGATTTATCAGAAGTAAGTTGTGGAGGAGTAAAAATTACAACATAAGCAAAGCTTTATCTCCTATTTTCTTACTTGTGCCAGCAGAAGGGTGAGATTTGTTTCTCTTATAAATTTGAGACGAAGTGGAGCAGTCCCTCTTGCGAGAAAGGCTAGAAAAATCCTCTTCTCGTAATGGGGAAGGCTCCATAGTAATAGCAGCTAAATTTACTCTAAAGTCAGGGGCCGTATCCAATAAAGGGGATTCCTCAATAGAGTAAGTTGGAGAAGGAGAAGGAGTGAAAGGATCAATACCCAACGTAACATCTACTCCGGGAGCTAAAGGATGGGGGATTTTCTTAGAAGAAGAACCTTGCCCTTTCAAGGGTGTAGACTGAGGCGAGGAGATATGCGGCTTCGAAACAGCAGGATTGATAGGCATCTGCAAGGGGATTTGTTCCCTTTGCGCTCTGTGAGCTGCCGCTCTCTGTCGAAGTTGCTCTTTGGCTTGTGCACTTAAATCGGCAGCCATTTTCTGTTGAATTTGCTCCTTAGCTCGTGGACTTCATTCATCGCTAAAATCAATACTTGTTTCAACAAAAAGATATCTCTTAGGAAAATTTAAAATAACAGTATTTTCTATCCCTATAAGGGATGCAGATGCTCAAAGGCATCACAAGAAGATAGTAAAAAATATATACAAATAATTATCCATATTTTGGGACCAGGGAGTCCCTAGGTTTTAAACCGAAAAAAGTCAAGGCCTCTTCACTATTCACCAAGCCCTTTAGAAGAAGATGATCCTTGTCATAAACGCGCAGCAAAACATTTAGCAACCGTGACTCATCTGCAGTCACTTTTGGGCTACAGGAGGTGCATGTCTCAAAGAAAGGTCACGGTATAAGGAAGCTTGAAAATTTTCCCAAGGTCTATCATCAGGAGGAAGAACCACTATATAGCGAAGATGCCAGGACTTATCTAAAGAAGAATACTTCCCATAGAATTTAGAAAACCAAGACATTGGCAAGAAATGAAGATGATAACCCCTAGGCCGAACGTAATGACATTTGAAGAAAAGGAAGGTGGGTATCCTTAATACCTTCAAGAGTCAATATCATATGGAAAATTATGGCTTTCCTAAAAGAGGCAGGACTCAATTGATTCAGAGGAATTTCATATAGCTTAGATAACCTCACAAAGAAATGAGGAACATAAAATCGAAGGCTCGTTTCTAATTGGGCATCCCAAAATATTTTCCCTTGGGGATGAGGTATCAGAGGACACTCCCTCTCCCCAAGAACATTTAAAGTATATCCTTTACCCATTTTTGCTAAAGTTTTTGTATTCAAATCATTTTTTGTAAAAGAAGATTGACTGTAATTCGCCAAAGGGACGGGAGGCGGACTAGGTTTCTTTAACTTCTTGGGAGGAAGAGCCTCATCTTCCGTAGGAGAAGAATGAGGTACACTCGATAAAGACGACATACTAGCAAATAAAAGAGGGAAATCGGAAAAATTAGGGAAAGAAAGTACCTGTAACGGCGAGAATCGCCCATAATTAGAGGAAGACGAAGAAGGGTTTTGCTTTCTGTATTTCCCCCAAACCCTTCGAACAAATTGGAATGAAAAGGATGGAGCACTTTTAAAACTGCATATAGAGAGAAATTAAAAGAGGGGTTGGGGATGGTTCTAAAACTAGAAAAATGGGGAAATAATAATGCTTCTAAGAGAGGTGGAAGGATCTGGCGGATTTCCTCATGGTACTACTCAATGAATATTGAGAAAAAAAATGTCAAAAAAAATAAGGACGGCAGATCCGAAAAGAGATGTATATTCAAAATAAATTATGGATACGAAGTTTCTTGATTAGAAAACAAAACGAATCATCCTTTGATTAAGGATCTAATCCGGAGCAGTAGCTAAATTGGTTAAGCAATCTTAACCTTTAACCTAATAAATGATAATAAAATATATAATATATATAAGGACACTTTCCGATAAGGTAAGAAGCATTGACTTCTGCTCTCACAATTTTTTTTCTCTTATAAATAAACTTGTGGAGCAGGGGGAATAGTTGATAAGCATTAAATATATTATTTAGTCCTTAAAATAAAACCATTTGTGAGGTCCAAATTATAAGCCCATTAAAGACCCATTATAGCAGAAGCTCATGATCTGCTCAAGTCAGATCCTCTTCAAATCTGCTCTAGCCTCTGACTAGGAAGAACGCATATGGTTAGTTCTAACTAATTGAATAACGGAATTATATTCCTTTACACATGTCTTACATGTATTAGCTATTAACTTTATACGAATATGTTATATCCTTCGAGATGATTTGGTCCTATATAAAAAATACAAAAATACCCTCTCTATCAATAAATATTTACCTTATCATCACGACCATCTTTCAACTATAAATAGGAGGTGATAGGCACATTATAAGATACGCTCCTTTACTCTCTAAAATTACACATTCACACACTTAGGGGGTTTCTCTCTTGGAAACCTCTATCATTTTCACATTTAGTTCAAAAACTGACTTGAGCGTCGGAGGTCCTTCCCTGACCACTAATCGAAAGGTGGTTAAAGTTTAAACATTAAACTATAAATATTAACAAAAGAGCATAATAATCCATGTATTAAATTAGTAATATTGGTAATTGCAACAGATAAAAAAGTCGAGGAACAAAAATTAAAAAACATGTCGAAATTTCATGAAATTATATTAATTTAAGATGAAGGTTTGTTCTAAGTTAGTAAAAATTCAGTGCTTGGATATCCTTTCGGTGTTAATTGTTAACTCAACGTCTTTCTTTGGACGATTCAAAATTTCGGAAAATGATGCAGTTTTTTTTATTTAGGGTTTCTTTTTTTTTTCTTTTTCTTTTTTAAAGAAAAGAAAGAAAATGAAAAAAATTCCACTATTTTCCTTTTTGCTCTTATTACTTAGGCAGCATCGGAAAAAAAAATGAGAGCTATTTTTCATATTTTCACTTATAATATTTTTTACCCATTTGAAATAATAATATTTTGTTCTCTTTGAAAGAAAAGAAGAAAATGAAAAAATTTCAACCATTTTCCCATTTTCCCTTATTTTCCGGGCAAGAGAATTTTTTTCTTGAGCAACCATTTTTCCACATTTTCACTTCAAATCATGATACTCCCTCTATCTCATATAAGATGTCCCATTTAGTTTAGCCACAACAACCAATGCATTATTGATTTTGTGAATGAAGTGACGGGTCTACAATCATGTAGGTAAGGAGGACTTCTCATTTTTTTTCCAATTGGGAAAATTGAACTTCTTCTATGGGGAATCCCAAATTAGAAAATGAGACATCTTCTATGGGACGGAGAGAGTAATATTTTTTACCCATTTGGATAGTAGTATTTTCTCACTCTTTCACAACCTAGAGAATATATGAAAAGATAAGTGTTATGAAGAAATAGGATAATTGAGCAATCAAACAAACAGAAATGTAAATAAGACACGGATTTACGTGGTTCACCAACATTGTGTTGGCTACGTCCACGAGCAGAAAATGGAAAACATAGTGTATTAGACGGTTAGGTTACAGATTACAAAGTTTGTGCTCAGCTTCTATATAAATAAAACACACCAGACGGGTTAGGCCCAATACGACAATTAAGGGTCAACTCAACAACATTGCATACTGTCGGGCCAGGCCCCCCCCCCCCCCCCAAGCAAGGGGCGTCGCCCCCTTTGACCCCCGACTCGCTGACTGGGCAGCAAGACTGACAAACTCTGCATAGCGGGAGATGGATTCAAGGCATCTCAACAATTAGTGTGAACCACACTATGAAATAGTAGTAAAATTTTCCATCTTTTTTTATCCTTCATTTTCTTTTTTCATCAAAGATAACACACTATTACACAAAAAAGAAATATAGAATTTATTTAAGCTACTTTAATATTTTAGCCACGGAGTCATATACATATATATATATATATATATACATGCCTCGATCACACGACGTATCAAGGATTATGCTTCGAGTGCGCAACAACTTCAAATCTTCTCCAAGAGAAGCCAAGAACCATAAGGTTTCAATTATATCTATACTATATATAAAAGCTAACTAGTTGATGATAATTATATTAATGCCATTTCCCTCCAAAAGTAGCAATCAATTGTCCAATGGTTTCTTAAAGATGATTTAATTTAAAGAGCTGTGAATTGTCCAATAAATTTGGTAATAAATATATTTTAATTTATAAATAGTGTTACATTGCTTGTTAATATATCCATTTTTGCATTAAATTTACTATATTAATGTGCTTACGATTAATTATATACTCCCTCCGTCCCTAATTTAGTGACTATTTTTTTGGCACGCATTTCCTCGCTTCTTGATGATGAACTTTAAAATAAATATATACCTTAAAAATTAAACCTAACTTAACAAAAAAAACTAAACCTTACAAAAGAAAACCTAAACCTTGTTGAGAAATATTATTGATATTGCACTGTTACAATCGCGGTGGACATATAAAATATGCCCAGACCACGATGAGTTGTGGAACATTTATGTACATATTATCTAATATCGAAATTAAATTTGTATATTAAATTATGATTATTATTTTTTTTGTTTATTCTATTACTATTTTAATAATTCATATCTTCCGTGTAACGCACGGGCGCAACACTAGTTTCATGATAAAAGTGAGAAATACATCATTTGTCCCCTTTTAACTAAAGGTAATGTCAACCCTAGTAAAACTAGCAAAGTACTTGGGTTTGGGCCTAATAAAACTAGCAATTAATAATTACTATGGGTTTAACACTTAACCCAATCAAACAAGCAATAAACCTGAATAACTATAATACAGTCCATAAATGATCATATCAACTCTTCACCCCTTCAAAACCACCTTATCCTCAAGGTGGAGATTCAAAGATTCAACATAGACCTCCTTGAGAGCATAAAGCTTGAACGTTGTCCTCCTCCGAGCCACGTAAGCCTTGTTCTCCTTGCCCAATCCGAGTTGTTCCACAATAAAATTGATTTTCTCACCAATTTCTTGTCTAAGCACTAGTGGCAAGTCAGCAAGCTCCGAAATTCTTTTACTTTGCTTTTCCTCATTAGCAAACTTATAGTTAATAGGAGTGATATCTACAAATGAATGAATCATAGGAGTATCGGTAGCAAACTTAACATCTAGAGTCTTTAGCTTTTCTTCCTCAATAGTTTCGGTCTGCACCATACAACCAGTGACTATGTCCATCTTGCAATCAGTTTCTTTAGCAACATTTCCACTAGCTTTGGTCTCTGATGCAGAGCTAATCAATCAATCAGCAGCCTCCTCACCTTTTGTTTCCAATTCAGAACACTTCAACTCATCACTTTCATTATTCATCTCAAGCTCTGAGTTCTTCAGTCTAGATTCATGAAAATGAGCAGAGGTGAAAACTTCTTTCGATGTAAAGGCCGATTAAGCTGCGGTGCTTCGAGATCTTCAAATTTTGATCCAAAACAACACTTAACCATTTGTAAGAAGTTGCTCCAACTTGTTAATAAGCAGTTCATCTCAAGCCACTGAACCCACGTAAGTGCCTTTCCATCCAAGTGATAAAATACTAATGAAAGTCGTTGCTCATCCGGGAGACTGCAAAGAGTGGAACATTTTATCTATTTGAGACGTCCACTCATATCATATAGATCATCGTCTTTCCCACAAAATCGAAGTGAGTCAAATATTCTAAACATTTTGAAGCAATCACACAACTGAAAACACAAGTTCTGCTGCACTGTGACGCCCCCAATTTTTTTTTCAATGAAATCAATTAACTTCTACTCCATGTACAACCACCGCCACCAATTCTCTCCCTCTCTATCTCTCTCTTTTTAATTTTTTTATTTTTTCAAAATCTCCACGCAATAGAAGCTCTGCCTCAAAAAACCTAACTTTAAAAGACAAAAATGCAATTCCTTCTGTTATTATCCCAAATCTGCCATAGCAACACAACTTCTCGTGCACTTAAATCCCTCAATTAAACCCAGGCACAAGAATCACAATCAAGCAGCCGCAACAATTGAAAATCGCAATAATCACAACCAAGCAGTCAATTAATAAACCCAATTATCCAATACTCTCAATTCAATTCTTCAACAGAATAGCCCCACCACACACCAACGAAGATAACCGACGGAAGACACGAACAATTCAATCTTTTTTTTTTAATGATAATAAAATAAAGGAAAAGATTTGATACGACAAAGAGATCTCGCTTCGATCTCTCGATGAAAGCACCAATGATCCGCCTCGATCACGCGACGTATCGAGGATTACGCTTCGAGTGCGCAACAATTCCAAATCTTCTTCAAGAGAAGCTAAGAACCATAAGGTTTCAATTCTATTTCATGATAAAAGTGAGAAATACATCATTTGTCCCATTTTTAACTAAAGGAAATGGCAACCCTATTAAAACTAGCAAATTACTTGGGTTTTGGCCTAATAAATTATCAAATAATAATTGCTATGGGCTTAACACTTAGCCTAATCAAATAAGCAATAAACCTAAATAACTATAATACAATCCATAAATGATCGTACCATATATATATATATATAAAGTGAAGGTCCATAAAAATATACTCTTTTCATCCTAAACTTCTAGAGTGATATATAATAGAATATAATGTCAAAATAAAATGAGATGTAAAAAGAAAATATGCATAATCTGATGAGATGAAAATAATACTCTATATTTTTGTAAAAAGAAAGGGTTCATAAATATTGGGAGTTGAGGGCCTTGAGGCAATTGAAAGAGAGTAGGTAATTCATTTCATTCATGTACAGTGCAACCTTCGTACGGGCCCCACAATTCTTAAACTCTACACCGCTTTTGTCCTTTGTCCTTTGGACCGATCGTTTTCTCTCATGTCTTCATTCCAACTTTATGATTCTTCTCACTTAACTATATACTCCTTCCTTTCCACATCAAGTTCACTAGTTTCCTTCTTTTATTGTACGAGTGAATGTGTTTAGAGATAAAATGTCATGTTTAATATTTTAATATAAATTTTATTATTTTAAAATTAGAACATATAAATGCATAAAATTATATTGATATTTGATCTTAAACTGAAAGATATCAAGACATTTAATTTGGTATATAGTATATCATAAAAATTGTAAAACAAACGAGCAAGAATATTGAAATATGCGGTGATAGGTGAATGGATGATAGGATGATTAGTGGTCTATTTAATGAGCTACGGAGTAATTGTTTCCTTTTTTAGAAACATGACTAGTAGTGTCATAATATGGAACGACCCAATAAGGTATATTGGATTAGTAGTATGGGATAGAGGGAGTATATTTTTTTAATTGTTGCACTTTCATGAATATATAGCATTAAATGAAATTCATAATAAGGTCTCTATTTATATTAATAACTGGCTTACTTAGAATAATTAAGTTGATACGTAGCATGCATGCATGAATCTACTTCATGATTACGATTATAGGTTTGGTTGTAGTAGTATATACTCCACTTCATGATTACGATTATAGGTTTGGTTGTAGTATATACTCCCTCCGTTTTCTATAAATTAAAAAAAAAATCTTATTGGTACATTCTCCAAATACGCATTATTTCTTAATATAAAAATCATTCTCTTATACTTTTTTGTTTTAAATCTTGAAATTGTATTTTATTTATATAAAAAAATCAAATTGGGTCCATCACTTTATTTATTCCATCAACAATTTTATTTTAACAACTTTACTCATTCCCAACGACTTTATCATTCATTACCAACTAGTACTTCTTTAACAATTTTTTTCTTAACACTCGTGCCAATAGAAATTTTACACATACATTGAAAACATAAGGAAGTGTCTAACATAAGCATACCTACATCAACATTAATACAAGGACCATTGTAACCTATTATCTCCATCTTATAGTTATATATTCATGAACATATATATATTGCCTAAAAATGCGGAGCTTTAACTAATCCTTAAGTGTAATTCTGCATCATAAACATAAAGTTTTTAAGTGAATAAAGATGGAATAAAGATGTAGAAATATATAATAAAGATGTAGAAATATGGCGCTTCTGAAATTTAATTTTTCTTTCTCCATGCATGTGTCCAAACAATTCTTTTTGTGGGTTCAAAAAAAAAAAAAAAAAAAACCAACAACAACAACAATTCTTTTTGTATTTGGACTAATTTAATTCAACATCAATATAATTATCTTCTTTGTCAATATGGACATCTATTATTTACTTGCTTTGTTCACGATAAATGGGTACATTTCTCATTTTTAACTGTCTACAAAAAATAGACACTTTTTTTTATTTTTTATTTTGGGATGTAGATCTTACATAAAAAAAAATCATTTTAAACTCGTACTTTTAGACTTTAAGTGGGACTCAAACTTAGATTTAATACATCTACACTACTTTAAGTGAGATTCTAACTACACTCTAACATAAGATAATATACTATTTTAATATTCACCATGATGGAAATATTAAAATCCGTATCCGAAAAATTGATACCTATATGGAGCATCATGGACGAAGGTTGTAATTCAAAAGAGCAATTCGCGTGTCATTCCTTCTGTTTTTATATAAGTGTTACCATCCGTCAAATTATATTAATATGATATACATGCCAAAAAGTGGTCAATTATAAGTGTTACGCTCGATAGTATTTAATAGAGTAATGCTCCAATGCCTATAGTAGGCATGCTTAATGTGCAATGGATGACGTGACAATGGTATATATAAAGAAGCTAATAATGAAACCCTAACTTAAAAATTTACCAAAAATAATTAAATCCTTCCATAAAAAAACTAAACCCTAATTGAAAAAATTGTCGACGTGGCACTGCTAAATCAGCGGTTGACACGTATTAAGTGTGCCTAAAATGAACGGTGGATCATTTCTGGTATTCAATATATGAGTAAAATAGAGAGAATAAAACTCTTTTACTTAAATTTTTTAAAAATAAACAACTACTAGAAAATGAGAAAAACTTCCAAATAAGAAAATCGCATGGAGTATCTCTTTTGTCAAAACCGTTTCACTACTTACTGTGGATATATTTAATATGTCAACCGTTAATGTGGCAATATCACATCAATAATTTTTAATCACATTTTTTTAAATAGGTTTATTTTTTTTATAGAGTTTAATAATATATATTTATTTAATTTTTCATTATAATACTATCACGTCACTCCTGAATACAATAAATATGTGCCTGAATTACGCACGGGAGCATTCGGCATTCCTATCTTTTTTTTATATTCAAAAGTTGGATGAAAAGTAAGTAGGTTGGCAATGAATTTCCAAATTTATTGGTACATGTCATCAATCAAACAATTATATCGCATTTCAGTTGCAAAAACTTTTTTCTTGCCTTCCTAATAATGTTTTTTTTTTTTTTTTTTTTTTTTTTTTTACCCCTGGTGGTGGATAACTTGATATATGCATAGACCTACATTAAATTTCACTTATTTATTTAGGGGCGTTCAGAAAAATATATTTAACAAAAAAAGTAGTACATTTATTTTCTTTTTTTTCTTTTTTTATTAATAACTCTGCCACTACTGTATACATATATCACTAATCATAATTGATTAAGAAGAGGTTGGTTATATCTTATCAAAATACATACTGAGATGATTAGATGATTTTCTCTCTTTCCAGAAAACATTAGATAGTTAAAGCAAAAGATAAAATAGTATGCGTCATATGTATACTTATGGTGTGGTCCCATTTAGTCCAAACTTTCTTTTATTTTTTATTTTTTTTTCCTTCTTATTAACTAACATTATAATAATTGAGTAACAAAAATATGTTGCATTTCCACCTACATTTGTAAACTTAGATTGATATATGATGAATTCTACTGAAACCTTAGAGCATCCGCAGTGGTCTCCCTTTTTTGGTAGGCTCCATACAAAGAGATCGATCTCTATTATAATTTATTGTGTTTTTATTTTAAATTTATTTTGTATTAAAAAAAATCATAATATACTCACCCTTTAGATCTTAATCCATTCCATTTCTTTACCCACTTTAGTATAAGTATTGGACAATTAGGGTACACTAGCTAGTAGTATTTCCATTCGAAGTTGGACTGGTTTATAATCAATGATCAAAATTACCTTGATTAGGGAAAGAAAAAAAAGAGGAATTAAAATTTGAAAATATGACAATTTACTAGATGAGGAATTGAGCTCATGCCTTTCCACCAAGCTAGAACAATGCCATATAAAGTCAGCAACCTTAGGCTAATTTTCTGGTGAAATACCATAATTCATCTGCACGCATTAATTTACAGCTAATTAATGAAACTGAACATACACTTTTTTTTTTATTGCGTGTAATTTTGTTTTAAGTAAACATTTCAATTCGGGCTAAACAAATTTTCTATATGATCCATAATATATTTGATGAGATTCAAATTATACTTGAAAATAACGAGCTTCCACATGTATTTTTTCTTGAAAAATAATTAGGGTTCGGAAGTATTTACATGTATACTTAACTATTTGTCAATTATAAAACGGACTTCTACAATTATAAAATAATACCATCAATCATCATTAGAGTGACAGAAAAATTAAATTATATAGGTAATGGATATAGGAGCTAGCAAAGATAGTATTAATTTGTAATGAAATAGCTAGCTAGGGTTGTACTAATATGAAATTAATTAGATGGGGCATTAATACGTTTCATTAGTTAGTTGGTTAGTAACTTAGTATAGCGGTGGGGTGGGGTGGGGTGGGGTGGGGGGTGGCAATGCAAGTTGAGCAAGGTGTGTTGTGATCCCATTAAGTAGTCGCTTTCCAAGAATACCTTTTATCATTTCTCCCACTTTATCCCATACTTGAACCAACAAATATGGACTTTCAATCTCGTCAAACAAAAACAAAAACAAAAAAAAACCCACCGTCTTTTCTCATTCCTCAATCAAACGTTGCCAATTCATGCCTCCCCCTCCTCCTATCACTAATTATCGTCTATACTTTACATCATATACATTTTCTATTCGATCGATAGAAAACGAGGTAAAATATTTTTCACCATTATTTCTCTTGTCTTCAAACATTTTGTACTACCTCCATCCCATATAGTTAGATTCTTTTGCTTTATTGACTTTTTTGGCACGGGTTTCCATCGAAACCTAATATGGGTTTTAAAACATAATTTTGAAGTAATTTTTTTTTTACGGGATACTATGAGTGGTATGATAGAAAAAATTTCTTGGGTAGGATGAAATTTCTTCGCTAATTCCTGGTAATATCTTCACCGACGTTTGGAGTGATAATATTTTTTTATATTTATTTGAATAGATTTTATTTTCAACCTTAAAGAACAAAGGGAGTATGTATATGATGTGATAAAATAATATATATATATATATATATATATATATATATATATATATTTCGTTTCGTTATCCCTTATTTTCCTTGTTAACGGTTCACCAAAGGGAACACCTCTAGACATAAAAATGCGCCACACTGTAACATATCAAGATCAAATGCACCATATTAATATTCAAATTCAAGCTTATAGCACCATATGTTCAGAAAATAAGTCTGTACTTGTATGTCAAATCTTGATCCATCAGCCTGTCTAACACAATATATATGATAGAGAGAGATATTTTTAATTAATTAAGTAGAAAATTTTTCTCGTTACTAATATGATGTACACGACTCATAGTATTTTATTTTATATATAGTGGAAGACACACAAGCAGTCCAGAAGGGGTTTCCCAAAATATTTTTATACAAGCCCCCCCCCCCCCCCCCCCCCCCCCCCCCGAGCAAGTTAATTTTTAGGAATATTATGTCGAATTTGAAAATTTAAAAAACTCAACTTTCACCAAGCAATTTTTGCACGCCCTATATATATATGCTTTATATTTGTTATAAAAGGGAGCATGATTGTAGTATATACAACATCAATCCTCTCGAAATATGGTAAAATCAGTTCTAGTAATCCATTTAATACTCATTTGGTTCAAGTAGAGGAACAAAAATGGAGTGAAATCAAGTGAAAGGGGAGAATTGTAACAATAACATTTTCACTGATTATTTTGTTTAATAATGGAAATGAATCACTTAGGGGAATCCATTCCTTAGAAAGTAATAGATTATGTTTCTCCTCTATTTTTTTGGGTAACAATTTGGTGGTTTTAATTTACCTAAACTAAAAGCCAAAAATGTAATGGATAATCTGTTACCCAAACCAAACAACAAGTAATGAAATTAATTAATTGATTCTCTTTCCAATCCTATAAAAGAATGAACCAGAGATGGCTTAGCCGAAATCTATAACCTGTAGAATAGTTTCTAATAACAGCATACTTCTTACGTCCCACTTCATTAGTCCAAATTTCTTTTTTCATTTGTCCAATTTATTAGTCTCGGAAAGGAATTTGTGGTGGATAAAGCCTCTAAAAACCTTTTATTTCACATGCCCTTGGTTATTGTGCCAAAAGCAAACGAGACTAATGAAGTATGATGGAGGGAGTACTACTATATACTAATATTTGATTCTTTTAGTTAATAGTAGTATTTAGCAATATGTACAGTAGAAACACTCCCCTATCTACGGTGGGCATACTTAACGTGCTTACCGCTAATGTGACAATGCTACGTAGGTAATGTTTTCTATTTAGGGTTAAGTTTTTTTTTAGTAGGATTTAGTTTTTTTTTTGTAGGGTATAGTACTTAAAGTATATATTTAAATTGGTTTCTTTATTTATAATATTGTCATGTCATCGGTGGGCATATTAAGAATACCCGCGATAGGCATTGTAGCATTAATCATATGTACAGTATTAGTATGTCACCATGGAACTAAAATAGTTGCTGCCCCATAAAACTAATCAAAATGTTCAAATTGGAGAAGAATCTGTTTGGCCAAAGCTGATTTTAGCAATGAAGCCACTTATCATTATAACATGCAAAATACCCGTGTTTAGAAACACAATTAATTAATGTACCTTAACCCACATAATTAACAAAGTTTTAGCTTAATCTCCATGATATACTGACTCTTTAGATCTTAATCCATTCCATTTCTTTACCCACTTTAGTATAAGTATTGGACAATTAGGGTACACTAGCTAGTAGTAGTATTTGCTATTTGTATAATTAATTAATAAATAATGTATACTACTACAGAAAAAGAAAGAAAGAAAATTAAAGCAGCAATGGAACAATATAAAGACAGATTACTCTATTTTCAGCTATAAATACCAGCCTCCTGAAACAGATCCATTCCATTTTCTGCAAATCTTTATTAACTCAAAACCCACAATTTAGAAATAGTGAAAGTTTTGTAGTGGGAGAGAAGCACACCCACTCTTCCTTTTTACCCCATCTCTACAGTTCTCTTGGCAGGTTAGAAGCTTAAATTGAAGGCAAAAATATTTGCAATAATTGATGAGAAAACTTGTTGGTTGAGGGCGATAATCAGCGGTAAAATGTTGAAAGTTTATGTTTTGGGTGTTTCAGCTAAAAAAGGGATGGAGTTTCCAAATCAAGAATCGGAGTCATCAAATTCGATGAGGAAAAATGGGAGGGGAAAGATTCAGATCAAGAGGATTGAGAACACTACTAATCGGCAGGTGACCTTCTGCAAACGCAGGAATGGGCTGCTCAAGAAGGCCTATGAGCTTTCTGTTCTGTGCGATGCCGAAGTTGCCCTCGTCGTCTTCTCCAGCCGCGGCAGGCTCTATGAGTATGCTAACAACAGGTGTTTCTTTCATCTTCTCTTCAACCACATCCCACAGTCCAGATTCTTCTTACTTAATTTGCCCTAGTGTGTGTGTGTGTGTGTGTTTTCTTGTGACTTGTTCTTTCATCTTTTCTTCTACCACATCCCATGATCCAGATTCTTGTCACTTTTTGCCCTAGTGTGTGTGCGTGTGTGTGTGTGTGTGTTTTGTTCTTTGATTTGCATATCCGGATTATAGATCTTGTGATCTAGCTAGGTTGTGTCTGCAAAGATCAGAACGTTTGTTTCTTGTTGCTTTCTGTGTGTGTTTGTGTGTGTGTGTGTTTGATATTCACTTTTGAGTAGATCCCATGATCTATGGTTTTTGTCTTAAAAGATTGAAGCTTAAATCTTTTTCCTGCTCTTATTCTGTGTATGAGAGTGTGTTTTCATAATTCTTGGCTTGAATTTGAGTGATTTGGGTTAGTTTTATCATTATTTACAACTTTGTTCATAATTACATGTCTCTCTTGCTTCTTCTTTGAAGAGGGTTTTTTTTTTTTTTTTTGAAGAAAGTTTTGTTCTTGCACTGGGAAATTTCCTTACTATTCTGTCTGATTTGATCATATAACTCCTAGATCTGCCTTAATTGGTAAAGATAAAGTGTTTTTGTTTGCACTACTACTTTCTAGAGGGTTAATTACAGAAAAAAAATTATAAGATCTTGAAAATCATCAGCTCTCTTGTCTGTGATTCTCTCTCTCTCTCTCTCTCTCTCTCTCTCTCTCTCTCTCTCTGAACATCACATGCCATCTGTCAGCCCAAGAAACTCCTCTTTTCGCAATTGAAACGAAAGAAAATCTTTAACCTAAAATTATGGAAAACTTGAAAAGGGCATCAAGAAATATTTAACCTAAAATAAGGGAAAACTTGAAAAGGGCATCAAGATTAGATTTTGAGTTTTGTGAAACATGGGCATCTCGGAAGATTTACTATTCTTACAATTTAGCTAGTGTAGCTATAGACATGGATATATGTAATTAATATTAGGGCAAAGGTAGTAGCTCTAGGAATAGTATGATTAGGGTTTGAAGGCCTAAATTCATGTATATTAACCAAGAAATGCTAGGCCATGTCAGAAATAATTTAACACTTCTAACACCACAAAGAAATTATGAAAGAGGGGGTGTCATAAATTCTCTTTCTTGGGGTTTTCTCTCCCTTGGCCCCTTTTTATCTCTAAACGTGAAATTCTTGCCCATTTTATTTTGCTCAGATTTTCTCCACTAAGATATCTTTCTCCCCCTTCAAAAAAAAAAAAAAAAAAATCCTGACTTTTTGAAGCTGAAAAAAGAGGTCTGTGATCAATTACAGATGAGGGGAAAGCATCAAAAGAAAGACAGCTACTCTCTCACCTCATGAACTTATTTCTTATTATAGAGAGAGAGAGAGAGAGAGAGAAAGAGGAATATTTCATCACATGTTTCCGAGAAATTATAGTAAAGAAGAGAAAATGTTGCAAAGAATTGGCTGCTCTGTGAATGAACAGCCTTTGCTGATACAATCAATAAGGGTGCAAAACGGCTGCTCTGTGAACCTACAATCTTCACTCATACACTCAACCGGAGAGAGAGAGAGAGAGAGAGAGATATCTACACACATATTACGTATAATACATATATGTGTATAATTGTATGCACAGTTTTGTTTTGAATAAAAATCAGAGATAGCATAAAATCTGAAGGTGGTGGGGTAGGGTTAATACACAGTGGGTAAAAACTTTTAACCCACAAGTGGAGAGTATTAACCGTTGGAGTAAAATGGGATGGGGTGACACGTGGCGAGATCTGGGGACACAGGATCTGTAGCCAATCATATTTGTGGGATCCCGTGCCGACGTGGCAGAGGGCAGCCAATCGTGTGTCGAGGAAATTAAGGTTGCTGACTAGAAGTGGATGTATGTATTTTCACCCTGCTCTGATGTTTCAATAAAGACTACTCATCAGAAATCTCAACCTACATTAATTTGTGTGTTAATTACATTTATGTTATTTCATGGAGACATTAACTGTGAGCAACCCTTTTTCTTTTTCTTTTTCTTTTTTTCACCCATGAAGTGAATATATAGGGAGTAATTATAGTTGGTATTATTATATATAATAATATTTTACTTAATTTGTGTTGTTGTATTTATGTAGTTTGATACTTTGATTTTATTTTTTTTATTTTTTTTAGAGGAATTTTAATTTTTATAGTATTTGTGTATAGTTGATTATGTCCAATGCTAGTATTTAATTAATTATCTAATATCACTTTGAGAAGTTTGTGAATTAAGTTTGAGAAATTTTATTAAAGTGGTTGGTCGAGTATTTAGTTTTTCTTTTGTTTTTTTATTTATTTATTTATAAATTTTAGTTTTATATTGTTAATATTGTTTAAAATTTGCAGTGTTAGGGCAACAATTGATAGGTACAAGAAAGCAACTATTGATTCTTCCAGCACTATGTCCACCTCTGAAGCTAACACTCAGGCATAAATCCTCTTTCCTTTTAGTCAAAGTTAAATATTTTTACTTATAACTAATAAGTTATTATCTTCTTTCCTGCTGATTTAAGTATTTTTGCTTCACGAAACAAAAGAGATATACTTTGTCATTTTGTAGGGAAAATCATTATAAAAATTGAGGGGGAATCAAATTTTAGGCTATTAAATTTAAAATTCTTGGTATTAAAAGAATTATGTCAAATCTCCTTGTCTTAGAAAATTTATTCTCCTTGTGTTTTCAAAAACTCTGCACCACTCTAATTTCCTTTTTCCCAATTGTTTTTTAAGAAATGCCCTCACTTGGAGTTACCATAATAAAAGGTTAAAGGCAAGCTAGAAAGCTCATATTTTTTGAAAATACAACGGGATTTTATAAAGAGGCTAATATTTTATGAAACTACTAGGGGATTGTTTAAATAATTAAACAAAGTTGGGTAATTAATTGGTTTAAATAAATTATATATTCCTAAATAGATTTGATCCAAAATACGCATCAGGTTAATTACACACTTTCCCATGCATGATGCAAATAATAGGAAATACTTAATCTATAATTTTATCATTTCATGGATTTGTAGCATGAACTTAGAAATTCAGAGGCTTATCAAAACAAATAGGTTCATTAGGATTTAATGAAATAACTTTGGAAAATTAAGGATTAGAAAATTGCTTTTATCTTTTCTTTTCATCCATATAAATTGAATGAGTACAAGTTATATACTAGGAGTAATATTTTCTTGTAGGAAGTCAAGCTACATACTAATATTAGTATACATTAATTTATGGTTCTTGCATATATATATATATATATATATATATATATATATATATATATATAGTGTCTTTAACATGAAATGCAATTGTTAATGAATAACAAAACACTATTTTGTTTTATAACTTTAAACACGCATTAATTAACTATTATTCCAGAGGGAAATTAGTTCATTAATTAACAATCTCTTCTACTGTTAAACATTCATAACAATAAGAGATTTGTTGTTGATGTAATCATTATCAGTTCTACCAGCAAGAAGCTACCAAGCTCCGCAGACAAATAAGAGAAATTCAGAATTCTAACAGGTTACAATTATACATATTTTAATACTATAGCATATACATATATATAGCTTCTTTACAGACATTTAAATTTTGATGATCTGTACACACACACACAAATCACACTAACTTATGATAATTACATATGCAGACAACTTCTTGGAGATGGTGTTAGCACTATGCCATTGAAGGATCTCAAGAATATGGAAAGCAAAGTGGAGAAAGCCATCGCCCGAATTCGTGCCAAGAAGGTAAGAAATGCTGTGAAATATAAATAAATCAAAACTTTCCCACCTCATAATCATATAAATAATTTTTGCTTATGAATGAAATTCGGGAACTCACTACATACCTTGAAATTGATGCAGAATGAGATGCTATTTGCTGAAATTGAGCTCATGCAGAAGAGGGTCAGCTCTCTCTCTCTCTTGTGTGTGTGTGTTTGTGTGTGTAAGAAGCTATATATATATGATGAAAAGAAGGATGTTGATGTGTGGCAGGAGCTAGAGCTGCACAATGCCAACATGTATCTACGAGCAAAGGTAGTAATTCATTTATATATGGATATAAATTAACTTGGTGATGATCAAAGTGAGAGATGAGACTGATTAGAAATGATTGAATGAATGAAGCAGATAGGAGAGAGCGAGAGAGCACAAGAACAGCAGATGAGCATGATGAATCATCAAGAATACGAGCAACATCAGCAGCAGATGACTACTGCTGCTGCTGCTGCTAATTCACATCATAGCCATACCCATAGTCATGGTGGCTACGATGTGAGAAACTTCCTTCCTGTCAACCACCACCTCCACCTCCAACCTCCTCCCGATCATGACCATCACTACTCTTGCCAGGATCAAACTCCTCTCCAGCTAGTGTAACTCCCCATCCTCATCATCACACCCTTCTTTTCATCTTCATTCATCTTAACATACTCTAGCTTAATTTTATCATAATATTGCATAATCGTATTCATTGATTTTGAATCTACCTTATTGCATGTCATTTCTAGAACGTATCCAAAATTAAAATATATATATATATAATTTTCTTCTTCAAAAAAATAAAATAAATAAATAAATAATCTAATTTGATTTCGAAAATAATTATTAAGTCATAGCAACTAACAATTCATGTTTTTCTTGTTGCAGTTAACAACTAGGAAGCCCTTGGGCTTATGATGAAGAAGGTTGGTGTAGGCTGGCATGATGAAAAGCAGAAGTGCATGCATGGACTATCAAGAATATTTTTAATTTTACTATGTAATATAGCCCTCGGGTTTAATTTCGAGTACTTGATTGACATTCAGTAAAAAAATTCCTCTTGCTCTATCAGTACTCCTGAGCAACAGTTAATCTGTTTATCTGTGATTCTACAACACATAATATTAGCTTGTTTAAATATTGTTCCCCCATATATGCTGGTTCTGTATATGCTGATTAATTTAATTTGAATCTGTTGTTTTCACATATATGGCCGATATCAACATTAGGTAGAAGGGTGATTGTATCCCCCCCCCCCGGGTATTCTCGAGTTCAGTGTGTACTATTTCCTTTCATTTTCATTTTATGTTATGCAGTTTTTTCACCCAAAAATAAAAATCTCAGGTTGTTTCAGAATAAAAAAAACTGGAATCTGACAAAACTGGTCACATGCAATAAGATAGCAATTAGGATGAAGCCAATTCCACTACATAGAAATAGATTATATTTTTTTCTGAATTCATACCATACATATACTAATTCACAGGAAATGCGAATCAAAAATAGATGGATTACAATATATAGTAACACCACATATATATAATACTAATAGAAAGAGATGATAGCGCAAATTTACACTAGAATATTCTCTATCCTTAATAAAGAATGCACCTAGCCTGTGTAAGAGTGTATTTCAAACTATCTTCTTCTATAACATGCATTAATATCTGACCTCAGAAGAGACTGAAGGCTGAGACCTTCTTCCCTCTGCCTCAGCCGATGCTTCCTTCTCACTCTAAATTAACCGATATAACTAACTCTTCTAATTTAGAGAGAGAGAGAGAGATGCAAGATTCCTCCACCCTCCTAGCCTGTAATCCCACATCTAGAGATGAATTCATTAGACAAATTCACATGCCGATACCACCGGCTTCTCACCTCAGGGGAGCTCGTCTCGAGCCATGGCTTCGCAGGGCCACTGAAATGTACAACCGCAGCAGCTTCAAGTACTTCCTTTTCCACATTAAAGTAACGCTGCCCTAAACCAGCTACATGCCATGAAGAGTCAAGGTGGTGAACGAGGTTCTCGAAAGCAATCAAGGCCGGTGGAAGCGCTCCTGAGTTCCATAGCGTGTAGCCGGAATTCCGATTCTGCAAAACACAAGGAACCGTGGAAATTCAGCATAAAAAATTAATGATCAAGCGACATAACATTATGTAAGAATGTGCATACCAGTTTAAGCCATTTGTGATACGTTTCGGTGATGTTGGCCCTCCTCCATCTTTCGAGATCGAAAATGTTCATCCCGTAGAGCCAGCCGGAACGGTGCTGATCCAAGTTGGATGATATAACTGGTTCTGTGAAATTGAAGTAATCCTTGTACTTACAGCACTCACTCCCACACCAAGAATCAGCTACTGCACCGATAACTTTCTCGTTGAGATCCAATTCCCACAGCAACGACAAGTCACGTTGCACTACCACATCATCGTCCACGAACAAAACTTTCTTCAGATCAGGAAACAGCTGAATCACAAAAATAGATCGAATCAATACACATAAGGGTAAATATGATTTAATTTCTAGCAAAAAAAGTGATTTCCCCTCTAAATACTTACCTCAGGGAGATATATGCGGAGGTGATTCAGCAACGACACACAGCTCGGGTTGAGGACATCAGTTGTATGATCAAGTTCTTTCAAGAACTCAGACTCCTCCATCATTCTCCTGCGCTTGTGATTTCGTATCTCGACATGAGTTTCCAACATTTCCTCCACGGCCACATTCATTTCGCGAGGCCAGTCATACTGATGCAAGCCCTTGATCTCGACAACAGCAGAATGAATCCTGTTCACTGCAAACCATGCATGCATGGAAGTGTGGGACTTCTTGTCAGTGACAACGTGGAACACCAGTTCTTCAGGATTGGAAGAGGCTTCGACAGCAGAGGAGATGACGACGGAGGCAGCTAGGACGTTGTCGGTTAGAAGAACAATGTGCTTGAAGATCGGATGAGTGAGGCGATACACGTATTGAGGCAGAGGCAGAGGGGAGCGAGCCAAGGCATTTACGGCGTATTCTTCAACCAATTTGAGGGAAAGGCAGTGAAGACTGTTTGGTACGCCGTGAGAAGCTAAATGCCAGTAGAGAGATTCATGCCATTTTCCCTTTTGTACTAAGCGTTCCATCTTCTCAATCTGCAATTTATTTATTTTGGTTAGTTAGTTAACAAAGAAAATGGCCTCTAAACAAAGTTGTCAAGGTTTTTGTGGTTGTGTTAGGAGCGAAACCCTAACTTGCAGCGGAGAGATGTCGTAGACGGAGGATAAACAAAGGTTCGACGCCTTCAACGAGGAAGGTCGTCGGACGAAGAGGAGCTGAACGAGGGAGTTCTCCCGTCAGCAGCGGAGTTTAAGGTTTGTGATGAAGAAAAGGCTTTGAGCCGTGAATAATCTCAATTCATTCTTCTTCATATGCTTTATGATTACAATGACTATATTTATAGAACTAAATATCTAACAAAATATGGAAAAGATATGCTAAATATTAATACTAATCTAAATAATAAAATCTAAAAGATAATTTCTCAAGATACGAGATATGCTCGTATCAGGTTGCAAGAACATATTGCTAAATTATCTATTCTATTTTGATCATTTGGCTGGCAATTCAATTGCAGAAATCGTGTTTGGTTGAAAAGTGAAGCCAATAACTATTAATTGCATATTTGGAAAAGTTGTTAGTGAATTAAAACTTTAGAAAACGGTGTTTCTAAATGTGTATGCGTATTGTGTGGAAATGGACAAAAAGAAATGTATAAATGTATGTTATCATATATCTATAGTTGCTTCTAAAATAAAAGTGTGGATTTATATACATTTTGATACACTTATAGTAACCTTAGAATCTACAACCAGATCATTATTCATAAATAAATATGTTGAAATAAAACATATTGATAATCAAACTTTAAATTCATAAAGTACTGAATAGTCCGCCATTGTACCAACTAAGCCACTAGATATTTGTACAATTTATATGGATGAGATACTATAAAAAATAGATCTTCTGTAAAAATAAAAAATTATACATCTTATGCACGATTATAATACATATTATGTATAAATATTATGCATTGTGCATCATAATGCATTGTCAGTACTATTTTAATACATACATTGTTCATTTTAATACATTTTCAGCATAATTATAACACACCAGTTAATCTGGACAATAGCATATACAGTGATCAACAACGATCCGGGTCATTTCACATTTCTTATAGAAATTCTTTCTTTTTATTTGTTTATTAAAATACTTCTAAGAATGAGGGGTTAGGCAAATCCACCAAAACTGTACAATTGATAGTAATAAAATTAGTAACAAAATTGTACTCCCTCCGTCCTCCATTTCTTGACCCTTATACTTTTCGGCACGTATTTCCACCAAAACTTAATAAGAGTTTTAAAATATAATTTTGAAGTATTGTTTCTTTTACGGGATACTACGAGTGTCATATTATCCCTTAAAAGAAAAATTATTTTAAAATTCGTACTAAATTTCGGTAAAAAGACGTGCCGAATAATATAAGGGTCAAAAATGAAGGACGGAGGGAGTACTACTTATTAGGCGGTATTTTCAAAGGTACACAGTTCTATATGTCGTCAATTGATAGTAATAAAATTTATGCATTTGCTAGTAACGAAAGTCAACACCATAAATAGTGTATGAAACTTCTAAAAAATCAACATGTTTCTCGTATACTACTATTTAATACTACTCCGTCTCATCTAATTAGATATATTTACTATAGATCCAAAAACCAAGAAAGTGGAAAATATGTAACTGTAATTAATTATGAGGACAGAGAGTTAATTATAGTCAAGTATTCTTTGTCATTTTAAAAAAATAGGTTTAATTATTAAGACAGATTAAAACGGCAAATGTATCTAATTAAATGAAATTAAGGTAGTAACTTAGTCGGAAAACAAAAACTTTTGGAAATTGGCACTAAAAATGCAAGAAGCAACCCATCACCCTCGGTCATACTCATACGCACCGAGTATGGAGTAGTGTAGTGCAAAAAATATATATATATAAGAGCCTAAAGTATAGGGATAGGCGCAGTATAGCATCGCATAGGATAGCATAGCATATAGTAATAGGAGGATGGGATTAAAAAATAGAATAGGTGGCAGTGAAAATTCCAAAAAAAAAGAAAAAGAAACTTACCATGATTTTGGTGGTGATAGCGAAAGTTCTAACGTCGTGTTTATTTGACGTGAAGTCGTATACAAGATCCTTGAATGAAATTGGTCCTCCTTTTGATTTCTCCATTCTCTCTTGACTGTCACTCTCATCATTATTATTTCTATTACTATTGCCTGCCTCCAACAATGCCCTTGTCAGCTCTTCTCTCAGCTTTTTTTTTTTTTTTTCACCAAGTGAAAGAAAATAATTGTTAGAATTATAATTATTTTAGTAACTTTAAAATGAAAATTAATAATAAAAAAAAAAAAAGTTCTTCTGATTATTAGTCCTTATAAAGATCAGGATGACCACTTAGTTTTACAAATGGTTTATTATTTTAGTTTTCTTGACATACTTAAATGTTCATCAACGCATGGCATACTTAATGTGTTCATTGTTAATTTGGTAATAGTATATAATTACTATAAATACATTATTTAAAACTTTGTCAAAAAAATTAAACTCTATGAAAAATTAAACTTTGAAAAATTAAATTATAAATGAAAAGGTCATCGACGTGTTACTGTCACATCCTGACCGTAACCAACGTTTCCACCAATTTCAATTTAGTACCTTATTCATCGAAATTACTCCCTTTTCTCCACAAATTATGCTAATCTTCTTGAGAAATTAATGATGATTAGAACCAAGAGATCGGTATCCTAGAGTTGCCGTCATGTCAGAATATAACCTCTCTGATGATCACATTTCATTAATTCAAAGACAAAAAAAAAAATAACTAAGGTACAAGTGGTGATTGAATAATAGGTACAACCTGGCAAGCGTCACCGACAGCCTCAAATAGGCGCGCACTTATAATTATCCACCAATCCTATTGCTACTTCACTATTATTACTCTCTGTACTCCCCAGAATCATCTTTTGTCTCGTTTACTTGCTATTATTAAACCCACTGTATGAGATTTTTGGATTTATATTAGATGTTGTCGAATATCTTTATATGTATGCAGAAACAGACAATCAAAATATATACTGTACTTATTTGTAAACGATTAGATTTGTATATATCCAAGATGCATAGTAAAAACGGTATTTTTTCGGGAAAAAAATAAATAAATAAATTGCAATTGATAAGGCTTTTAGATTTTAAAATCAAAATTTAGACATCAAACTCAATAGAGAAGATCGAAGTAAATTTTGTAAGACTAGTAACTTACCAAATTACTCCCTCCATCTAAGAAAAATGTGCAAACATCTTTCGGCACATATTTTAATGTGTCGAATTGAATCTTTCAATAAAATTTAAGTTCATCTAAGACTATTTATGTCTCATTCTATTATTTTAATAGACTCTAAATGAATATAATCGAAGCATAAATAATCAGGACAGATGGAGTATTATTCTACAATAATTCATTAAATCAAATAGACCGAAATTTTAACTTCACATCACTTTTGAGCACATAAATATGAGTACCGAAATTTGTTTAAGCACATTTATCGTGGATGGAGAGATTATATTTCTCCAACTATATAATGGTTTGAAGAATGGAAATGGATCCCGAAATAATAACATCTAGTAACTTAGGGGAGTTTCACTAATTAGGCTCATTTTGTTCAATTCTTTAAAATGGGTTCTCAAGTAAAAGCGAAGTTCTTCCTACTTTTGCAAACATTAGTACAAATATTATAAGTTTAGCACATTAGGAAGCTAAAAAGACATAATTATACAAATTAGTATGCATTGATCCAACAAAAAAAAGTACTACCTATTAAAAATAGAATAAAAGTACATTGACTAAATATTCATAAATAAAAATCTGAAAAATCTAATTGAAAAACACCTGAATGTCCTTTATCTTACATTTTTGTTTTCTTCCAAATAGTATTAGTTTTGCCTCATTAAGTCTTATAAATACAGCCGTAATTTGTATAGCTTTGTAACAGATAAATATGTTTACATTTGAATAACTATATTCTCATGGTTACTGTATACTCACAAATAATCTTCGGTTTTTTTTTTTTTTTTTCAACTGTCCATAAAAAACTAGTACTTCATTATTTGTGCTAAAATATCTTTTCAAAAAGATAAGTATTTCTGCTAAGCAAATTATTAAGACGGTATTGAAGTTTACGAGTAAAGAAAGAGATGAAAAAGGCACTAACCAAGGGTGCGTCACTCCCGCCGAAAAGCCTCCATGTCATACAACCTGCAGCTTCATGTAATGATTAATTTTTACACTTTGGCCCATTCATGAACCGAATATTACATATCTACCCCAACAATTTTTCAATTTTTAATCAAAAGAAACTAAAAGAAAAGAAAAACGAAAATAAAAATTACCAATAGAGGAAGAGCAGAGAGCGGCAGATTCCAGAACCAGGAAAGCAGTCCTGATGAAGAGAAAGGGCAAAACTAATCCAATCATCAGCACCGCCGGCAGCATTGCCGTCCGATAAACCAACCGCCGCCCGAGAGCCGCGGCGGCGGACCTCTTCGCTTTCATTTTCCTTCAAACGCCGCCGCAAGCGCCGCCGGATCCAGCGATTCTCCTTATACTGATCGCCAATCCGCAGAACTTCATGTTCCTTTTTTTATTTTAATTTTTCTGCTTCTTTCTCGAAGGATATCTATGGGAAGATCGAATTCAATTGTTCAGCTCCAGATCCAATGAATCGACGGCAGTATTAACATGGATTTGAGTTGAAAAACAGAAAGGCATTAAATTAACAGAAAATTTACCTTCTGATATCGATCCGTCGGAGCGAATTAAATTCCACCAGTTACTTTGATGGTTGAAAATAAGTGTGTGTGTGTGTGTGTTGAAGTGGCTGGGTTGGTGGAAGTGGTGCTATATACTAGTATGTGTTGTGTTACTGTGTGTGTACAGTGCGAACAGTCAAAGAGAATAAGATCGCATTCACGCTGGTGTATGTTGGTATAAACAAACTCAATAACGTATTTACTCATCTGACTGTATATATACTACCTCCATCCCATTACATTAGTCACATTTACCTTTTTGCACGTATTTCCACCGAAACCTAGTACGAGTTTTAAAATATAATTTTGACGTATTTATTTTTTCACGGGATACTATGACACTCATAGTATCCCGTGAAAAAATAAATACGTCAAAAATATATTTTAAAACTCGTACTAGGTTTCGGTGGAAAAACGTGTCGCAATAGTGAATGTGACTAATGTAATGGGATGGAGGTAGTATTATATTTACATGAGAGATAGAAAGAGAATACGGGCTTATAGCCCAGAGGTCTATAGAGAATTAACGCAAAATATGTGATTTTAAGGTTAACTAGTGTATCACCCCCCGAAATTTGACGAAATCACTTTTTGTTGCAATTTTAAATTAGAATTTAAAGATAATATTAATATTAAATTATAGCAAAATAAAAAGGTAAATGAGAGATAATATTTCACATTTAGTATTATATATTTACATTATCAAACCGTCCCTTTCACAGTAATAAAAAATTAGATTAATAAAAAAATTCGAGTAGTCCTATTCATTCAAATTTTCATTTTTCAAGACGTTCGTCATACATATAATAGAAAAATTGATTTAGTAGTGATATTATTTTTCAAGCATTTCCATTTTGATGTCTAGGCGTCCGTTGTTTGGTTCAACCATTTGAAGGTAACATTTGTTGAAAATTGTATGCATTTTTAAAGTAATATATGTTGTGTTGCATTTCTCAAATCAAGTAGTTATATTCATTTTGAATATGAAGTCGCCCGTTGTTTGGATTATCCATCGAAAAATACTATTCTCGGTTAATTGTATTCATATTGAATATCAAGCCGCTTTCTTGGGTATTTATATTCATTTTGAATGTCAAGTCGTCCGTTGTTTAGTTCAACCATTAGAGAATAATATTTGCTGGCAGTTGTGTTCATTTTTTATGTAATCGTCGTCCGTTGTTTGAGTCAACTGTTTTGAGGGATGACATTTGTTGGGTTGCATTTCTCAAGTCGAGTTGTTGTTTTTATTTTCAATATGAAGTTTCCCGTTGTTTGGATTATCCATAGGAGATACGGGTCAATTATTTTGAGGGATGACATTTATTGGGTTGCATATAGTTATATTTATTTTAAATATGAAGTTCCCCGTTGTTTGGATTATCCATTAGAGATACGTATAATATTTCTCGGGTAATTGTGATTATTTTCAAAAAATATTACAGTTGATCCAAACAACGTATAATTGTTTTGGGTCAACTGTTTTGGAGGATTACATTTGTTGGGTTGCCTTATTCAAGTCAAGTAGTTATATTTATTTTGAATATTAAGTGGGTTGCATATAATTATATTCATTTTAAATATAAAGTTGTCCGTTGTTTAGATTATCCATTGGAGATACGTATAATATTTCTCAAGTAGTTGTGATCATTTTCAAAATATATTACAGTTGACCCAGACAACATATAATTGTTTTGGGTCAACTGTTTTGGAGGATTGCATTTGTTGGGTTGCACTATTCAAGTCAAGTAGTTATATTCGTTTTGAATATTAAGCCGCACGTTGTTTGGATTATCCATCGGAGATATAATATTTCTTCGGTAGTTGTAATCATTTTGAATGGCAAGTCGTCAGTCGTTCAACCATTTGAGGGTAACAGTTGTTGACATTTATATAATGCCATGTGAGAATCCGTAATCGTATTATTATCATACATATATATGTAAATTATTATTATTATTATTATTATTATTATTATTATTATTATTATTATTATTATTATTATTATTATTATTAACACTTCCGTCTTTATATTTACGAATTGTTTGCTTTCTAAAAAAAATAATGACGCACCATTTAATTAGACTAATTATGTTTAAGATGATAAAATTCAATATGATATACGTGTATATTTATGTACTCCATAAGTCCTGAAAAAAATATAACTATATATGAAGGAAATCAAAAATAAAAACTGGTAAATGATAATAAGTACGTATTACTGTATTAGAGATATATATAATTATATTTATATGCTTAATATTCAAGATATATATAAATATGGAGATTTATGCTTAATATTCAAGATATATATAAATATGAAGATATATTATAATATGGTATATATAAATTGATTAAATTATTGTCTAATATAGCCAAAGTCACGCGAATTTAGAAAAATATTCACTAAAAATTGAGAATAATCCACGTAGGATAGAGATGTGTAATCGTATTATATATATATAGAAGATTATAATTTATGACTCGAATTTTCACTTCTTAGTTATTTTATGTCCTTATTTTTTTTAATTATATAATTAGTTTGAATTTTGACTCTTGTAGTGGCTTTATGGCCCGAACTTTAAAAAATGACAACATAAATCGATGTATATATAAGCGTTCAATGATTTGTTCAATTTGAGATAAAACAATCATAATTAATTTAAGTTCGACATTTAGAATAAAAAAATATGTGTATTATTTGTGTAACGGTGGATATTCAATAAACTCACGTGACCGAGTTTTTATTTTTATTTATTATTTTAAAATATTTAATATAAAAGTTCAAGCTATAAAATAACTAAGATAGACTCAGAATTTTATTATAGCATCAACTCGTCTTATACAATAAACAAAAATATTACTACCTCCGTCTCATTTAAGTAGACCTGTATTCCGTTTCGGTCCGTCTCAACTAATAGACCTGTTTCCTTAAATAACAAAGAATACTTGGCTACAATTAACTCTCTCTCCTCAAAATTAATTATGGCCACATAATCTCCACTCTCTTGATTCTTGTATCTACAGGAACCGTCCCTACTTAAATGAGACGGAGGTAGTAGTAAATTTGAAAATATTTTTGAAGAAACAATATTTTGAGAAAGGGGGCCTATATAGGAAGCGTGTGCCACGACTCCCGAGGCCGAAACGAATGCGAAATGCCGCGTTATTTGCCGCCCCCCTTTGGTAGCTTCGTCACTCAAAATCACCAAATATTTGTTCCATTTTAAATCTTTCCTAATTTATTAATATAAATTTTTCGTACGAAAAAATATTCTAGTATGCCAAAATAATACTACCTTCATCCCCTACTATTAGTCTCATTTACTTTTATAATTTTTCCGGTACGTATTTCTACCGAAACTTAGTACGGGTTTTAAAATATAATTTTGAAGTATTCTTTTTTTTGCGGATACTCAAAATTATATTTTAAAACTCGTACTAGGTTTCGGTAGAAATGCGTGCCGAAAAAGTCAAAAAAGTAAATTGGACTAATAATGAGGGATGGAGGTACTAATAGTAATACATTCGTTATTTTTGACTTGCCTCATTCTTTTTTGGCACACAAATTAAGAAATATAATAAAAAAAATTTAATACGGAGTATATGGTACCTACATATTATAATGAGTGTGGATAAATTAGAGATAAAGGTAAAATTATGAATAAAGGTGGTGTTTGTTTGGTTAAAAAAGAAAATGAGACAAGTAAAAAAAAACAACCTAAAATAAAAAAGTGAGTCAAGTCAAAAAAAAAAAGAAAAAAAGAGAGGGAGTACTATATATTGGTGCTCTGATACTAATATTTGGTGCTATTAAACACACACAGGGGCATGGAATTAGAAAATCATATATAAATGACATACCCATATGTAAACGTCGTACGTGTATATCATCAAATATTACTAGTAGTTATATTTCTTCTAAAAATGATATTTTATGGTCTCTTATAAATTTGACAACGAAACGCAAACAAATACTCTTTCCGTCTCATTTAAATAGTTATGTATGCTATTTTGGGTTGTTCCAATTCAATAGTCATGCTTCTTAATATAGAAAAAATTAGCACATTAATCATCTCATCATCCACTCAACTTTCAGCAAGTATTCCAATATAATTTAAATTCTAAAAGTTTAAACTATCATAATTTGCTCGTTTGTTCTCCGATTTTTACAATTTTTATACCAAATTAAAGGTATTGATACGATCTTTCATTTATGATCTGACATCAATATATTTTTATACATCTATGATGCTATGTTTTTAAAATAATAAAATTTACATTAATATATTAAATAATACATTTTATCTCTAAGTACACTCTTCTAAAATCTCGTGCCGAAAATAAACAGGACTATTGAATTGGGACGGAGGGAGTATGAATTAACATTAGATATATACACCTTCCGTCCCATTGAAATAGAGTTATTTATCAAAATTAATAATTATGTCCGCTAACCTAATAAAATCATGCCTAAATTCTCATGCTAAACATTAATCTAATTTTCTCCCACTACTAATCTATCTTCCTCTACAATTAATTTACATTGACTAAATTTTTGTGTCACATATTTCAATAAGTTCTCTAGCACTAATCTAACTTCCTCCAATTTAATCTATATTGTTTAAATTCTGATGTTGAAAAGTAAAGCTATATTTAAATTGCACGAAGGGAGTATAGATTAACCACCCACCGATTTGTATATGCAGAGATGATTTTGAAATGAAAAAAAAAAAAATTAGTTTCCAGTTTTGCCCTTGATTGGTAGATGATGTTACCGACGTACAGTTACTACAGTATGGTGGTGGTGGGCACTGGGCAGGCCTCTTCTCTTACTTTTTCAGTTTACGGTTTTCAGTTTATACGTTGTCCTTATCACCGACGCTCTCACCCATAATTAACTTTGACTTTCTTGCTCTTTTCCTTCCTTTTCTTCTCAATAGCGATTTCACATTTAATTTCTTCAATAAGTACTATTCTCATGATTATGATTTAAGGAATACTATATCTACTAACTATTTTCTATCGTATAGTAATATTATTTTTATTTAACCTTTTCCCTATAATTAAATAGATGGAATTACTCAAATTGTAAGTGAATGCCGTTGAATCTCAAGTATTTTCTCAAATTGTAACCTTTTCCCTACAATTTTATCTATCTTGAGCAAAATATATAGTGTATATAGTAAGTAATTTTATAGTGATACAAGATCTTTTAGTTCAAGGAACTTGTGAGCTACTCAACCCAAAGTCCTCCTTCCGTCTCGTTCAACTTGACATGCTTTTTAAATATTCGTATGCTATAAAATAATGAAGTGTGTGAAGTCAAACTGAGACATAGTATATAATTGGATAGAGCATTTTTGAGAGAAATCCAAAAGTAAACCACGTCTAACTTCTTGTAGGTTAAATAGAAGCTATAGAAGTTGCTAATAAACAACTTTAAAATAAATAGAAGCTATAAAAGTAGGTTATTAGTAAGTTGGTGCTACAAGAAAGTAGGGGTGAATTATCTCAAAAAAAAGAAAGAAAATGGTGAAAAATAAATCGGTGATGTCGGTAACACTTTCATTTGAAGGTTGGGCTTAAAATATAGTTAAGTTGGGCCCAAGCAAGGCCTTATACTTGTAATAAACTAAACTTTTTAATTGAAATGAGGCCCCCTGAAACCTTCTAATAGGCCTATCTAGATCTAGTAGGAGTATAAAACTAGACCTAATAATTTTCTTTTCTTTCTTTTTCAAGTAAAAATAAAAATACTGTATCTCAGTCCACCAATAGTACTTCGATTGACACGGATTTTTTTATTTTTTATTTTTTTGAGAAAATTGACACGGATTTTAATAAATATAATAAATATTTAGTAAAAATTTAATTGAAAAATGAGGTCCATAAATGGTTTATTTGTAAATATTGAGACGAGAGGAGTTTAGAATATAAGCATGTGGATGAGGTTAATTATGTACTATTGTAGTAAAATGTACTCTAAGATGTAAGATCTCACTCTCGATGGATGGAGATAAATATTAATTAATTAATATGATAACAGTTTTTCAATGAAGGAATTATATTTTATAAATATTTCAATGAACTGGACTTATAAATAATCCTGATATGTAAAAGTAAGTTTATTTATAGGAACCATTGAATTTAAGCAAAAGTTGTACTGTGGATAATTGGAAGGAGAAATGAAAAAAATAATAATAAATGAGATGTCCGAATTTCAAAGCCAGCTGTAACTGATCCTATCCTCCACTCTGAGTTACTAGTCCGTTTTCCAAGAAATTACTTATTATTATTATTATTATTATTATTATTATTATTATTATTATTATTATTATTATTATTATTTTGATACATATGTAAAAAAAATATTTGTGGAATGTCACTTATATATGTGTTACTATTTCCTAAAAAAAAAGTTATTCTCTCCGTCCTATTAGAATAGACCAGTTTTCCTATTTGAGACGTCCCATTAGAATAGACCAGTTTCCTAATAGGGAAAGAATTACCCACTATTAATCACCTCTATCATCCACTCACTTCTCAGCACGTATCCTAATATAATTTAAATTCTAAAAGTTTAAACTATCATAACTTGCTCGTTTGTTCTCCGATTTTTATGATTTTTATATCAAATTAAAGGTCTTGATACGATCTTTCATTTAAGATCAGACATCAATATATTTTGATGCATTTATGATGATTTAATTTCAAAACAATGAAATTGACATTAAAATATTAAACACTATACTTTATCTTTACACACACTCTCCTAAAATCTCGTGCTAAAAAAAAATAGGCATGTTTAAATGGGACGGAGGAAGTACTTGCTTACTATCTTTCCATTCAAAACTATTGTGTTACATTTTACTTTTTCTGTCTCAGTTCATTTGGACACGTTTCTTAAATTGAGTATTTCGTCTCATTTGGCTCATTTTTTTATTTGGCCAACATGACCCACTTGTGTGAGGAGAGAAAAAAGAGTTTTCGATTGTTAATTAGCGGTAATTTAAGTACTTATAATAGTCAACCATTACATTTTTGAACAATTTATATTTTTTCTTAACTTGTATTTATGCCCGTGTGATGCACGGTAGCAATTTTTATTTCGTATTTATAGAAACAATATTACGTTCATTTGTGAGCCAGTTAAACATATAAATTCCCCCAACCGCCAATTCATATAGATAATTCCATTTTGGAACGTCTACAAAAATTGTATAGTTTCTATTTTTAGAAATAATTTCATTATTTCCACCCTCAATCTATCCCCTTGTTTGCATAAATACTACATGGTCCACCATTTTAATTTAAAGTTAACTTATTGTTGATTAATTTATTCATCAAATGTGAGACTCCTTCTTTACTCACTTTACGCTCACCAATATTAATAAAATTAGATCGTGTCACAAAAAATAATACACGATTTTAGTGGACGATAGAGTATCTTCTTTTAAATCTTAATATAGAATTCATGGAAAAGAAAGACTTGCAAATAAGTTAATTTCACTCTAGGGTTAAACTAAAATGCCGAACAGTTAAAACATAAAAATTTCAAATTTTTGTGCAAACAAGTGGTAGGAAATTGATTAATATTTTTCAAACACTTAACTTTTTTTGAACGATGAACCACATCAATTACATGTTGAACAAATTTGTATTCGTTTCAAATATAGACTATTAATTTCTCAAAATAATAATAATAATGATCAAGTCAATATCCATTCACTAAAAAATATTAAATTTTTGATATGAAAGCACGGCAATTTCACCAAAACATGAAAATTAATTAATTGTAATTCACCAAAGCCACGTAATAACTGCTGCCTAATACTACCTCTGTCTCATATAATTAGACACGTATTCCATTTTGGTCTGTCTCAACAATTAGACACATTTCTAAAATGGCAAAGAATACTTGGCTACAATTAACTCTCTCTCCTCATAATTAATTACAACCATATATTCTCCATTCTCTTGGTTATTGAATCTACAGTAAACGTCCCTAATTATATGAGATAGAGGTAGTATTAAGGTAAGTAACGGTTAATATTGCCGAAAAAAAAAACTAACAAATTATTTTGTTTTAATATATTATATAGATTTGTATTCCTAAAAGAAACGAGTTAAATAGGCTGAGACGGAGGAGTACTTATGCTAGCAAAAGGCTACTACTTTATCTTTTCACAGAAATAATTTATCTCAATAATTTTTATCTTTTATCAGCTTTTGACAATACTAGTGTTGTGCTTGTGCGTTGCACGAATGGTATGAATTGTAACGAGTAATAGAATAAATAAATAAAAGTTGAAACAATAGATTTTCTCTCACACTATTATTGAACAAAGATTTAGTTCCCATGATTTTAAAAACCTAAAATAATTTTAGAGAATATAAATATATATAATTTTAAATATTCATGTGATAGAAATGTAAGCTCCCTATAGGCTATCCTACATTTATATAGTGAAACTACTATTGCTACTAAAATATTTGAATTACTATATTTTTGGTATATTTTATTTAATTCGTAGTAATTATCTAAATAATTAGTAATTACTATGTTCCTTAAATAATTTAATATTATATTTTTTTTGAAAAAAAAATAATACATCAAACAATTAAGCAATAAGTCATGATTACAGTAAATTTATCAATCAATAGCTTTAAATCTAACTTAGTATTATTTCACAAAAGTTCAATAAATAATTTGTGACAATGTATCCAATTAAATTTTCTATTGTCACAATAAAATTTTACACACAAATTATCAATATAATTGAAAAAGTAAACAAATAACATATGAATATAACAAAATAAAGAAATTTATAGAATAATCTAATGCAAAAATAGATATATTAACAAACAATATAACATATTTATAATTTACAATACATTTGTTGCCAAATCCATTGGACAATTCAAAAGTATTTGAAATAAATCATCTTTGAGAAACCATTGGATAATTGATTGTTACTTTTGGAGGGAAAATGACATTGATATAATTCTTATCAACTATTTAACTTTTATATATTGTATAGATTATCATTGTTCAATAAATACCAACTTTAATCTTAATCACCATGATGGATAAAATTTAACAGATTTTTTTGACTTTTTCAGCACGTGTTTCCACCAAAATCTAGTACTGTTTTAAAATATAATTTTGAAATATTTTTTTTACGGGATACTATGCTCATAGTATCCCGTAAAAAAAATATTTTAAAATTATATTTTAAAACCCGTACTAGATTCCAGTGAAAATGCATACCGAAAAAGTAAAAAAAATGAATAAAGACTAATATAGAGGGATAGAGGTAGTATATATGAGATACATAGGGAGTAGTATTTTATTTAGATAAGGTAATCCAACATCCGCCAACAAACGCCTAAATTGCTCCGCAGTCTAAGCTACGGCAGCGTGCACGCTTATTCTTGCAAGTTTTTTTTTTTTTTGAAGGAATTATTCTTGCAAGTTAATAGTGACAAAAATGTGCATGTCAACCACCGTCGGATGTTAAAAACAAAAACAGAAATATTATTCTTGCAATAGAAAAGAAAATACAAAGACGGGAGTGGGTGCAAAGTACAAAACAATCATAAAATGGTGTCTACGAGTAGTCACATTGGGAACCTTTTTACTAGTACTAGTATTTTTCGAGATACAATTATGTGAGATAAATCAATCAAGTACTAGTACTAGTATCTTAAATATTCATTTTGAAGATAAATCTTCAAAAAATGCTCATTTTATTATAATAATATTAAAAATAGGTCCCCACTTCACCACTTACATCATACTCTCTAACTAAAATTTTATCCTTTTGTGCCTTAATCTTTTTTTGTTAATTTTTTCATATGTATATTTTTTTCTTTATTAAATTTTTTGATATGTATATTATATTTTTTTATTTATATTTTATGAAATAAATAATATTGTTCAGTACCAAATAATTATGTTTGAAAATGTAATTCAACGTACAGTATGAAATAATTCAAATTTTTTAATTAAATTAAAAAAAATAGATTGAATAATTTCATATAATCCAGAAACGTATCAAGCGCTTTTCAACAAATCATCGAGCGATTTTCAACAATCATCGAGCACTTTTAAATAATCATCGAGAGCTTTTGATACATCATACAACGCTTTTCATAAATTATGGGCTCTAGGAGCTTTTCATTAAAAAAAATCGCACATCACATTTTTCTTTCTGAAAAAAATTTGAGAGTGCAATAATAAATAGTATTTCTTTCTTTCTTTATATTCTTATTTACAAAATAAATAATATTTCATTGTTTCTTTATATTTCTTTCTGAAATAATTCCAATTTTTCATTAATTTAAAATAATTTAAATTATTACACATTTTTGAGCGCTTTTCAAAAAAAATCGAGAGCTATTTAGATTTAGAAATTATCGGGCGCTAGTTAGAAATTATCGGGCGCTTTTAATAAATTAAAAAACAAAGGAATAATTTAATCATATTGTTTTGAGCATCTTCGAGCGCTTTTTTGAGTGTATATTTGTTGTTTTGTTGCAATTATTGTTACAATACAAACAATTCTGCGAAATTCACGGATCTATAAAATAATTCACAGAGATATTTAGTGTTTTTCACGGAGTAAATAGTAGCATATACAGTAAATCAAATAATTGAAAAGCTATGTGTTCATTGTTTTATAGCCTTCAGTCGAAAATCTTGAGCTCATTCTTGTGAGCTAAAGAAATTTCAGAAAAAATAGGGAGGAGGAAGAAGTGAGGAGAGAAAAAAAAAAGCAAGAAACGCGCATGCACGAGATATAATTATACAAGGTATTCATCCTATTTTCTAAAATCTAGCGTGCTTAATATTAAATTATGTTAAATTATATGATTTTCTAAAATCTAACGTGCTTAATGTTAAATGATGTTAAATTATGTAGTGTTCCATTTTTATGTTATTTCATATTATACTAGTAGAAATATACATATTAAAAAAATAAAATTACTAGTACAAATATACTATAAAATAGAGAATTCTTACATTCTATTTGAATTTTTAATGCGCTAAAAATGGGGCTAAAAATTGGAATAACGCTAAAAATAAGAATAACACATTAGAAAACTAAAATTAAAAATAATCGCAAAATAGGTTTATTAAAAATTATTGAGCGATATATGTGAATTATGGAGCGCTATTTGTATTTTATCGAGCGCTATAGGTTGATTATCGAGCGCTATTTGTTTGTTTGTCGAGCACTTTTATTAATTTATCGAGTGCTATTAATTATTATTACGTTATTTATGAATTTGTTGTTTTTTTTTGACATTTTCCGCATGTTTTCCCATTAAATTAAATAAAAATATTACTTTTGAATAATATCGTTGAGAAGTTTTTGACATATGAATTTTTGTCCATTATAATTTTCTAACTTAAATTCACTTTTCTTATGCAGATGACGTTTATTTTTGTAAACGTGACTTACAGAGGAAATTAGTCTGATAGTAATAATTATCAGGGTGGCAGAGAGATTGATATCCCTTTATCAAGAAAATCAATCAGCTTATACAACTTGAGATGCAACATAACGGAGATGTGTAATCTCTTTGGCACTGATTATGAGATATTCTACTTCAAGCAATGTCAATTTGGACGGCTTACTAAATCACCATTGGAAACAGATGAACAACTTCTTCGTTTGTGCGGTAGAGAATCGGCCCCAAAACTATACGTGGTTTTGAATACCGGGACATCATCTTCTTACTTAGCCGGTGAACAAGCTGGTGCCTCATCATCATATTTCCCTACCTACGAGCAATCGTACCAGTATGGTGGGTCATTCCAATTTGGTTACCATGGAGGCGATTGGCATGCACAACTCGATGAGATTGGGAGGAGGGTTGCTGCATCTTCAAATTGGGAAGATGACGTCTTTGTCAGCGATACTAACTTCGCCTCGAGTTCAAATCCTCGTTTTTCGACTGCCAGAGAGAGTGAAATCTCGGACCTCAATTTCCCAGCCTTGGATGAGCACCATGGGTGTACTGAACCGCAGACTGAAGTCGATCTCCATGATGACGTAGATGATGATGACGACCCAGAGTATGGCGTTGAGGCGGATGCTGATGCGGAGAACGAAGTCGACGAAGATGGAGACACTCCTGATAGGCGGATGAACAAGTCTTTGTTTGCCGAGTACACAACATGGATACTTGAGGAAGGAGGGATGGAGAAGCTCTTACGATTGATGTATCCAAGCCAGCACGGGGATGATGAAGATATTGATACAAGGCCTATGAGTAGTTGGATCGTTCCCGTGGTCCCTATCCATCCTAACGACTCAGCAGTCTATGTAGGTGATGGTAATTTGATCCTTGAAGGGTTGGAGGTTGATGTCATTTACGATACAAAGGATGACCTCCAAGTGGCAGCCGGTTTGTGGAATTTGGAGAGGAGGGCGCAAAGTGCTACTGAGAAGTCTGATACGACCCGACTATGGCTGCATTGCAAATCATCGAAGAGTTGCACCTTCAAGTTACGCGCCACTACCCAAGGCGGACCTTGGCGAGTCAGAAAGTTTTGCGGCGATCACACGTGCATGGAGGATATAACAAATCTGTTGAAGAGGAAGGTCCGTTCTAAGGTTATTGGGGCCTACTTTGCGAAAATAATTCATCGTGACGCCAAAATAAAACTACTCTTTGGAATCTAATAATCTGAAAATATGCCAATAAATTGATCACCTTATGAAGATATTGTTGGTTTCCAAGATCACCAGCATCATTTTGAAGAGCAGGACGAGTAGTTTCTTCAGCCAATAGGTAGATGGCTTACCGATTCAAACAACTGAACTTATATGTAACCCTGCTCCATAAAAACAATGATATAAACATGAAAGAAAAAAGAAAAAAATACCTCCTTCGGATCATAGCAATATTTCCATAGAATTAACATCAAAAAGTTAGAAAAATATTTAGTGGGTTTTGCTTAAAGATGAGACGGAAGTAGACTAATAAACTATATATTGCAGAAGTGGGGAGAAGAAACCGCTTTGAATTTGCTTGATTCTAGTCGTGGCGCGCCTTATCTGGATTTTGAATGGCTATTTTTTGGTATAGGGCGGGGAAACAGATAAAGTAAAAAAAAAAAAAAAAATTGTACTTAAGTTCTCATCTTTGAAGTTCAGAAAATTTTCTCTGTTTAGGAGTAATTATTTTATTTGTAAAATAGTTAATTGTTTTTCCGCTTAACATCGTTATAAATTAATATATTAAATATTGCGAGTACAAAAATTATATAAATTAGATGTTAGTACGTGTCACTTATGAAATATTGTTAAAAAGTATACATATGTTTTAATTAAATATTGAATTTGATTTCGAATAGAAAAAGTAGTGACTTTAATTATATATATAACTTCAATATATTATGAATTACGAAGGAGTGATTATAATCACGCCAACAAGGAGATGAAGCGGAGTTCAATGAATCGAAGCCTAGATTTGTATAAATCAATAGGAATCAAAAAGAATCAACAGATTGGATAAACAAAAAATAGGTATCAGAAGTATAGAAGAACACACGTCTTTTTTTTCTTTTTATTTTTCTTTTTCTTTTTTTCATGTGTTAAAAATTCCTTCCGTTTTATACTCCGAGCAAATCGGGAAGATTCAACACGCTACGGAACTGCATGTCCACCTAGAGATTTAATGGTTTCGATTAATAAATAATTTCCATTTTTACCGACGTGGAATATATTTATAGACGAAAGAGCATTATTCACGTATTAAACAAATGCATTTATTAATTAATCTAGCTTTTAATTATGGAGTAATAAAATTGTGTATATCTATTATGAATATTTAAAATTAATCTGACAATTTAAAAAAAAAAATAACAGTATAACTTAAAAATGATCCCAGCATTTTGTCATTTCCGTGGGTGATTTATTAAATAAAATAGATTAGTTTTATTTCTCAAAGTTATAAAATGGTAGTGATATTTGGTCCAATAAAGAAAATGATAAAAAAATTAAATCGAAATGTAAATATGACTAAAATGTTTTTGCTATACGTAATAAATGTTAACAATAACTAAAGAGAATTGTCCAGTTAATTCACCTACACATTTTGAATTATGTGCTGCCAAACTGACCGCACATAATTATGTGTAGCTGATTATGTGTAGCTAAAACTTTACATATACATTTTTTAAATATGTGCCGCTAAACTAACCACACATAATTATGTGTAACTGATTATGTGTAGCTAAAACTTTACCTACACATGTTTTTAAAATTATGTGTGGCTAACCTAATCACACATAATTATGTGTAACCGATTATGTGTAGCTAACACATCACCTACACATTTTTTTAATTATGTGTGGCTAATCTAACCACACATAATTATGTGTAGCTAACTATGTGTAGCTAAAACTCCAGTTTCTTGTAGTCCCCACTTGAAGATTCAACATTTGAATTTGATTCAGTTTCGAGTGGGCGTGTCACGACTGGAATAACATTCGCAGGATCACCAAAGTACAAGAAACCGGACGAATGCTGGACGTAGTAAACGATGTTATAACAAGCAGAAACTAGTTACAAAATGAAAAATATTCAAAAATAACAAACACCAAATTCATACATCTGTCTCAAAATCTGACATCGAATAACGCTCACGGTTGCTCACAAACGGGGAAAATCCTGAAAGACTCACAAACGGGGCAAAACCTGGAAGACTGACCGACATTGAGGGTCTTGACTCGTCCGGTATGTTACTAGTCGAAGCCCGATGCGACGTATCGATTCCAGTGAAATCCGTAGGCACCCCGGAAGCAACACCAGAAACCTGATAATAGCAATACAGTTTAAACATTATAATGCAGTTCAATAATTAGGGGAGTTTAACAATGAAATAAACTACTAATTTGTACCTGCCCGAATAAGGACCCGAATGCCTGTGAGACTAGACCGCCATCGTCATCACCACCATACCTGGTAGTGGACGGGCTAGCTTCGGAAGCTGTGTAAACAGGGAGGAAAGTGTCTCTACGTTCACCTACATTCTGAACGTAGATAGAAGTCTCAGGCTCACAGATCGGAACCTGAGTGTCTTCTTGTGATCCTCGCACACCAGAATCTCGCCCGGAATAGATGATGACAGGGGATCCGCGATGAATAGGCTCGTGCACCGCTGTTGAACGCCGACTACAATCACAGCTAAACGTCTCTTTTAGCTCATTGTACTTCTCGTCAATGTAATCCTTCAAATCCTGTTTCATTTGGAGGATTAGACGCTCCAAACGATAGAATTTGCTCTCGCTGATTCCTCCAGAGCTACTTGAAGACCCCTCACTCGGTTGCGCCCTGTCACGGCTTCCAGTAGCGCGTCGACGCCGTGATGTCTCGGGAAGGGGGGGAGGGGGAAGGGGAGGTTGAGGAGAGGGTTGTCTTCGACGGCGTAGGCGGACCTCTGTCGGTACTATCTCCCTCCTTCGAAGAGCATTGTAAGGTTCTTTGAATCGAACATCGAGAGCTCGTGTAGGGTCTCCGAGCGACCGGAAGTACCAAGAACCGGACTCATCAACTGTGGGTTCAATGTTTGGTAGATCACCAACCTGAAATAAACGGCATTTCACTATCAATTAGCAACATTCATATGAATAAAAAAAACATAATACTATAATATCATAAAACTATGTAAAAAAATAGAATGTTACCCCTTCGTGAAAAAGTCTCCATAAAGCAGGGTCATCAATTGTAAGCTTCGTTTTCAATTTCCAATTGATGGACCGCGGTAACCGTCCATCATTATTTTTCACGCCTGCGACGTCGCCAAGTCCGGGAACCACTTCTAATCCCCAAACGTATAATGCCCATGCAGGCCCGTAAAAATGATATTCATCATTGTCTTGCGCATTCTCGAGATAATATATCAATGTCTGGTACGAATATGCACCCCATGGAAACTGGGCAAATAGCTCAGTATTCTCTACCAAGTCCCACAACCAAGGGTATGGTTCTTTCTGTGCATCGTGCCCAAGGATGAAAATATTAGCCACTAACAGTTGAGCTACACGCAAGTGGATAGTACCGTCGGGGTTAGCAATCGAGCTTCGCAATTTCTTGAACTGGCCAATCAAGTCTTTCCCAGTGCCCGGTCTCCCACCGCATACTAACCTTGCAAGTTGTGAATTCATCGGATCACGAGTAACAGTGGGATCATAGTTCGCTGCTCCAAAGTCAATCATGTCACTAAAGCGTGATCCGCCATCGTGTACTCAATAAACCTCCATTTCATATGGAACCAAATGCCTTCTTCAGTATCTAGGAATCTCGTCAGGATTCCATGTAGCACTTGGCTATTCATACGGCCCGGTCTCCAAGTTATAAAGTGCCCAAAAGGCCCGTTACAGAAACGACCAACCAAGTTGTCACCCCCTTTAGCCATCAAGGTTGTATGAATATCCTTGAGGAGTCCTATTCTACAAGAAGTATTCACGACTACATGCGTGTTCATATTATCTTGTCTCTTGAAGGACAATACCTGATTTCACATAAACAATTAAAACTTGAATTAATAATTATAATAAAACAAATATTAAAGTAAACTTTCAATTAATAATTCAATAATAATTCAATCCGGTCTCCAAATAAAATCCACTAGCAAATTAAATATAAAAAAACTAATCCTCACATTCGACCGCTATTAATTTTAATGGAGCGCTATTAATTATAATGGAGCGCTATTGTTCAAAATTTCGAGTGTAATATTTTCATTTCTTGCTTAGATTACTAAAATAATATCTAACTCACACACATCGCTAATAATATTCACAAATTAAATTCACTAACAAATTTATATAAAATCAAAATAACTATATATTTGCGAGCGCTATTATTTTTATGGAGTGCTATTCATTAATTATCGAGAGTTATTCATGGATTACGGAGCGCTATTATTTTCCTATGGAGCGCTATTCATGGTTATTCATGGATTAGCGACCATTATTTGCGCACAGATAAATTTCAAAACAAAATTAAAAAGGAAACCCTAACCTGAGGAATTTGTGCCATTACTCCGATCAATTCTCCTCCGGCAGCGGCGAACTCACAATGTGAAATATCTGCGGCGGCGGGTGTCGGCGGCAGCGGCAGGAATTTCAGAGAGGAAAGGAGTGGCGATGCGGAGGGGAGGAGGTCGTCGAGCAGCGGCAATTTCAGGCAGCGGCGGCGGGTGTCGGCTTCAATCTGCAGCAGCGGTGGGGTGGTGTCTCCGGCTCGTGCAGGCAGAGTCGGCGGCGGCGAAAGTTTTTTGAAAGAAGATGAAAAGAATAACTATTGTGTATAGCGCTCGGCTTCGGGCGTTATTAGGGTAGAGTTATTACTTTTTTTTTTTTTTTTAATTTTTCAAAATTCCACCGACAAACATAAAACGACAAAATACTTTATCGACGCTTTGTCGACAAAATTGGTGAAGTGGGGCCCATTTTTAGTGTATTTTAATCAAATGGGCATTTTTTGAACATGTAATTTCAAAATGGGTATAATTTAAATCTATATTTCAAAAATGGGTATTAATAGATTTGACTCTAAATCAATTAGAATAAACTCTATCTATTAACATTAAAAAAAAAAAAAAAAAAAACTCAAACATCAAATTTTATGCATCAACTTAAAAAATTCAAATGTTAGCTAATTTTTACAAATTTGAGACCAAAATGTTCTTTCTAAGGTTGACTCTGACTGATTTTGTAATTAAAATATTTCAACTTTTTGATCTTTTTTTTTAACTTTTTTTTTTCTGATTTTTTTTTTTTCCTGAAGTTTTTATTGTCCACATAATGACACTAGTGGCACTAATAGTATCAATAGTTCTAATATTTTAACAAATCAAATAGAAAACCAACAATCCATAAATGAAACAGAAATCACAAAATAACACTATTGGTACTAATAGTGATAATAATTCCAATCTCCAACAATTTTCTAAAAATCAAAAATCAAGCATAAGCCAACAATCTATATATAGAGCAAAAATCATATAAATGGGACTACTAACACTCTATTAGTGCCAATAGTCTAAGTAATTCAAAAGCAAAAAAAGTTTTTGACTCTGTTGGCACTAATTTACAAAACAGAAACACTGTTCTAAGTGCAGGCAGAGTCGGCGGCGGCGAAAGTTTTTTGAAAGAAGATGAAAAGAATAACTATTGTGTATAGCGCTCGGCTTCGGGCGTTATTAGGGTAGAGTTATTACTTTTTTTTTTTTTTTTTTAATTTTTCAAAATTCCACCGACAAACATAAAACGACAAAATACTTTATCGACGCTTTGTCGACAAAATTGGTGAAGTGGGGCCCATTTTTAGTGTATTTTAATAAAATGGGCATTTTTTGAACATGTAATTTCAAAATGGGTATAATTTAAATCTATATTTCAAAAATGGGTATTAATAGATTTGACTCTAAATCAATTAGAATAAACTCTATCTATTAACATTAAAAAAAAAAAAAAAAAACTCAAACATCAAATTTTATGCATCAACTTAAAAAATTCAAATGTTAGCTAATTTTTACAAATTTGAGACCAAAATGTTCTTTCTAAGGTTGACTCTGACTGATTTTGTAATTAAAATATTTCAACTTTTTGATCTTTTTTTTTAACTTTTTTTTTTCTGATTTTTTTTTTTTCCTGAAGTTTTTATTGTCCACATAATGACACTAGTGGCACTAATAGTATCAATAGTTCTAATATTTTAACAAATCAAATAGAAAACCAACAATCCATAAATGAAACAGAAATCACAAAATAACACTATTGGTACTAATAGTGATAATAATTCCAATCTCCAACAATTTTCTAAAAATCAAAAATCAAGCATAAGCCAACAATCTATATATAGAGCAAAAATCATATAAATGGGACTACTGACACTCTATTAGTGCCAATAGTCTAAGTAATTCAAAAGCAAAAAAAGTTTTTGACTCTGTTGGCACTAATTTACAAAACAGAAACACTGTTCTAAGTGCATGACTATAAAAATAAACAAAAAAGCTTATAGCCTTCTTAATATCTTCAACAGTTTCGTGTCCGAACTCTTCTAGCCTCTTTCTTATATCTCCAATCTGTGTTTTTTTTTTTTCCAAACAGATAAACCTTACAAGAGACACTGTCATTTTCTTCGAGAGATATGTCCGTGCCATCTTCTTAGTTCAAAATAAACTATGTTGAGATAGCTAAAAAATATAAATCGAGCAGAAAATCATCAATATATAAATCAAACAGAAATCATGGAATTCGCTCAAATTTGCAAAAATATATCACCCAACATCGACTACATAATGGCACTATAATTTTGTCAATAGTTTCAGTCGTTCAACAATTTTTTAGAAAACATTCAAACAAAAACAAACAGAAAACCAACAATCCATAAATTGAGAAGAAAGTGCATAAAATATCATTCAAAATCAACAACAGAATGGCATGATTGACACTAATAGTGCGAATAGTTGTAATCACTCAATAGTTTCCCCGAAAATATTTCAAAAATTAAGTAGAAATCCAGCAACCCATAAATCGAACATAAATCGTAAAATTCTCCCAAAATCGCAAAAAATATCATTCAAAAATTGACTAAAAATGACATTATTAGCACTATTAATGCCAAAATAGTGTCAATAGGTCTAACCGTTCAACATTTTTCCAAAATATATTTCAAAATCAAACAGAAAACCAAAATTTTATAAATCAAGCATAATTGTATAATTCACCAAAAAAACGTAGAAATCTAACATAAATCGAGAAGAAATCTATAAATCTGAAAGTCGAGAAGAACAAACCATAGCAAAATCTTGCATATATTGCCGAAAATCAAAAGAAAATTGTAAAAATCACCTCAAATCTCCCAGATCGACTTTTAATTTACAAAATTGATTTACTTTGATTTTTTCCTTTGCCTTTTGAGTTCATATCACGATTTCTTCGGTGGAAATTCTTTATTACAGAAGGAGGCAGAACGAGGCGCCGGTGGAGGAAGGGCAGTTAATTAGTCATTTCGGTCAAGGAAGGGAGGCACTAGGAGGAAGGAGGGGAGAGAAATGAGGTTTGAGGAAATGAAAAAAATAGTAGGTGAAGTGTATTCTTGTCCTATAATACAAAACGTGGACAAAATTTGATTTTTTTTTTGAGTTTTAGAACATAATTTATACTATTATTAACTTGTATGGACATTCTATTATCACTAAAACAATTATTTAGAATATGATTAAGTTTTATCAAAATGGACTAAAACACTCCATCGACCGTATAGCTAATGTTAAGTACTTTTATGTTCCATAATTTAATTAGGCTGGGTATTGTTTATTACTCCCCATCCCATTTATAAAGGATCATTTTCTATGTATTTGAGTAAAATGACCCTTTATAAGTGGAACAAAGAGAGTAGCATTTTAATTCAAATTTTGATACGTAAAATGGTCTTAGGGAAGATCACATTTTTCTCAACAACAGTAAATAATGTCTCATACACACAATATGACTTCTCAACTTATTACCAATGTCCTCCTTGAGGTGTTTAAGCTCGCTTGATCTATTAATATAATTAACGAAGTAAAACCGTAAACTTTATTGGTTACAAGTAAATTACAAATAGCTGAGAAAATTAAAAGGATTCGGGACACACTTGGGTCAGCCGGAGGCACCGTGCGGCCGGGCTAAAATAATGACACTTTTATTCATATAGATTGACACTTTTCTGTATAAAGATTGACTTTTAAAAATTGTCATTTTATTCGTATAATAATTATGTTAAAGATTGACACTTTTATTCATATAGATTGATAATTTTCTGTATAAAAATTGACACTTTGGGCCCGGTAGCACAGTGCCTCCGGTTCACATATGTTTTTGTCAAAGGATTCAAGTCTTTGAATTAATTTCGGGAGTTTGCGATAGGACAAAAGAAACCAATAAGCGAATTAAAGAAAAATTAAATTATCTATAATGTAAATCGCACGTGTTCCATATTTATTTATTTATTTATTTATTTTTTTGAGATAATCATCATCTCAAATTGTTGTGAGTATTATATATAAGTATATATATACGCGTGTGAATTTAGACAGATGAAATTGGAAAATCTGAGTTCTTTCATTTATCCGCAAACTTGGATTGATTTTTTAAAAAGTGAATTACAAACAAAATTAAACTATAATGGAGAATTTTGATCGATCGGCTACGGCTCGAGGCCGCTTGGCGGTGCTCTCAGCCCACCTTTCGGCTTCAGCTGATTTTGCAACCGGAGCGATTGAGTACTCCGGCTGCTCCGCCGACATCTCGCCGGCGACGAATCTCAAAGGTTCGTTGACTTTGATTGATGAGCGTACCGGAAAAAGGTACCAGGTTCAGGTATCCGAAGAAGGCACTATCAGGGCCACCGACCTTAAGAAGGTATCTTCCACGATTTAAGACATAAAATTTTGTTTCAATTGGATATGTTATTTGATTGAAAATTTTATTCCTTCCTTTGTCCAATTGTATATGGGAATGTTCATTGTTTACAATTTTATGAATGTGAATTTATTGGAAGCATTTTGATAGTCTCGTGTGTTTGTGGAAATTGTGAAAGGGATAGAATTGATTTTGATTAAAGAAGATCAGGATTGAGAAAGTAGTTATTTGCTAAAAGAACGATAATTGTTTCTTTTTGGGGATGATCTGCTTGAGATTTAAATTAAACTACAAGTGGCTTTTACAGATATCTTTAGGAAAGAATGACAAGGGGCTGAAGCTTTATGATCCGGGTTACCTTAATACAGCTCCTGTTCGATCTTCAATTTGTTACATTGATGGTGATGAAGGGATTCTTAGATATAGGGGGTATCCCATTGAGGAGCTGGCAGAGAAGAGTTCCTTTCTGGAAGTGGCTTATCTTTTGTGTAAGTTATATTCTTTGTGATGTCATGTACTCCTATGTGTATTTTGCACAGTGTGATGGCACTGTCTACTTTGCAACTCTTATGAACCTTGGGAACTAAGTATTTATTATTTAAAAAGTGCTTGGTTTTGTGAGGATTCTTTTCAAGTTTCTTTTGATCAACAGCGGGCACGTGCGTGCTTACATATAAGTGACTCACTATTGACCTTGAATTGTTTCAAGTAGAACGAAAACTCGTCGTTTTCACTGTTTCAGTCGTAGCAGATATCTTTTGCTCAATTTTCTCAAGCTCTAGCAGCACAACTTTGATTTTTTGTTCTTGATTCTGATGTCAGTATATGGGAATCTACCAACTCAAGGCCAGTTGGCAGAGTGGGAGTTTGCTGTTGCACAGCATTCAGCTGTTCCACAAGGACTGTTGGTATGCTTGTATTTCTTTTCTAATAAATGGCTTACCAGTGTCAATGACAGTTATTTTTCCGTTATTGTAATGCATAGTATGGGGACATGCAAAGTTCTACCTTGGTTTACTGATCAATATCTGTATCTCGTATCTCATCTTATTTCCCGATACCATGTTGGGATTCATGGATTGAAGCGTTGATTCGGCTCTTGTTAGCAACTCGGACAATTTTCCTGAACGCCTTTGATCATGTTTTGCAGGACATCATACAGGCAATGCCACACGATGCTCACCCGATGGGTGTTCTTGTTAGTGCAATGAGTGCCCTTTCCGTCTTCCATCCAGACGCTAATCCAGCTTTGAGAGTAAGTGTATCATCATAGTTCTTGCACTCATTTTTCTCCATCAAGTCTTGTTCTCATGCAATATATTATTTCTTTGTTGCACCAGCTGTTTTTCATGTTACATTGTATACTGACAATTTGTCACTTTCCATATAGGGGCAAGATCTATACAAATCTAAACAAGTGAGAGACAAACAAATTGTTCGCATACTTGGAAAGGTAATATGCTTTTCTCCATTCTGCTGATGTGTCCTTCGCCTACTCCATGATTAAAGTTTTGCCATTCTTTCTTTTCATATGTAACCAAATTCATCTTCGTAATAATGTTAATCTGTGATGAGTTCCTGCTATAACAGCAATAAGAGACCTAATATTTTGACTGCAGGCCCCAACAATTGCTGCAGCTGCTTATTTGAGGATGGCAGGGAGGCCCCCTGTTCTTCCGTCCAACAATCTCTCATACTCTGAGAACTTCTTATATATGCTTGACTCAATGTATGCTATCTTTCTGTTTTTGTTGCTATAATAATAAGTAGAAAACAACAGAGTCATATCTTATCAAACCCCTTTGTTTTTTCTTTGCTGCATCAAGATAAAAAAGCAAGTAAGGATTTCATTTGCTATATTAACTATGGGTTTCGTCTTGAAACAAACAGGGGTGACAGGTCTTACAAACCAAATCCCAGGCTTGCGCGCGTTCTCGACATTCTTTTCATACTGCACGCTGAACATGAAATGAATTGCTCTACTGCAGCTGCAAGACACCTTGCTTCAAGGTTGGATATAATTATCTTGTTGAAGATGGAAAACTGCATACTTTATTTTCTAAAGTTACATAAATCTGCATTTGCAGTGGTGTTGATGTATATACAGCCCTTGCTGGAGCAGTTGGAGCCCTGTATGGTCCTCTTCATGGTGGGGCGAATGAGGTAATCAGCACTGAGTGTTTTCGAAGCTACTATTAGGAAATATTTTGGTTTTTCGATGCATATTAAGGTGTTATCCGTACATAAATACATATTATGCTTTGAATAAGTTACGTGCTATAGATCAAATTGAGCTTATTGTTTGCTGGGCGCCTTGTAGGCTGTGCTCAAGATGTTGAGTGAGATTGGAAGTGTTGATAACATACCTGAATTCATTGAAGGTGTAAAGAACAGGTTTGAGTCCACCCTTGACTGTTTATTATAGTAGCTGCTCCTTTACACTATAAAATGTTCAACAACTCACGTGCCTATAAAAATGCCATGGTCTCTAGGAAAAGAAAGATGTCTGGTTTCGGACACCGTGTCTACAAAAACTATGACCCTCGCGCCAAAGTCATCAAGAAACTTGCAGAAGAAGTATTTACAATAGTTGGCAGGGATCCTCTCATCGAGGTGTGTTTTCATATATTTTAAAAGTTAACTTAAAAGGTGTATTTCCTTATCTTGACAGAAAACTCTGAAACCAGTAGACATGTTTATTAGTTCAGCATTACAGGATACGTATGCAATAACCGAAGCGAATATCCTAAAATGAGTAAAGATATCCTTTTAGGATGTGGACCTTAGTGGCCAAAATCTTGTTTCCTTGTTCTTCGATTGAATTCCATTTAAGATGTTTGTTTCCAAGAAAACACGTACAAATTTGCTTCAGGTACGCTCTTATGCATGGATCTAATGTGATTTCAGGTGGCAATAGCTTTGGAAAAGGCTGCCCTGTCGGATGAGTATTTTGTCAAGAGAAAATTATATCCTAATGTTGACTTCTATTCTGGGTTAATCTACAGGTCGGTGTCCATAGAATATCATCTGCATTTGTGTTTTTCATCTTTTTTTTTATTTTTTTTTCCATCGTCTTTGGTGGGGGAAAGAAGGAAACAATTTGAATTTATTTAATTATTTTCATTATCTTATGCTCGCTGCAGTTATGTTTCTGACATTTGATTGTGTTTGATATGCATGATCTTCTCTTTCATTTTCTTAATTGTCTTTAGTGGGGGAGAGGGGAATGAGTTGAAATTATCTAATCATATTCATCTCTACTTCTTACAAATGCCGTTATGTGTTACATTTGAATTCATTTATGACTATTTCATATCAAGTACTACCTCCGTCCTGTTCAAGTTACATTTTTTTCAGCAATTTTTCAAGCGTTTTCGAGCGTTTTGATGATGAGTTTTAAAATAATTTTTTAAAGAATTTTTTCTTTTACGGGATACTATAAGTGTTGTAGTATCCCGTAAAAGAAAAAATTCTTTAAAAAGTTATTTTAAAACTCATCATCAAGACGCTCGAAAACGTTTGAAAAAATTGCTGAAAAAAGTGTAACAATTTGAAAAGGACGGAGGTAGTAGTAAAAATAAAATTTCTCCACTATTGTCATCAGGGCGATGGGTTTCCCACCCGAGTTCTTTACTATTTTGTTCGCAATCCCCCGAATGGCGGGATATTTATCTCACTGGCGAGAGTCTCTGGATGATCTCGATACTAAGATAATGAGACCAGCTCAGGTAATCTCTTACTAGCTTTTCTTTTTTCCCCCTTAAAATCTCTCTTTTTTTATATACAAGGCTATCTTTCTCCACTTGTTATTCAAATTCTTTTAACTTGTGGGATTTCGTATCTATGTCTAAGTCTAATAAGCATATGATCATACTATTTGTTGATAACACTTCATGGACATTCTTTGAAGTTCCACTCGATTCGAATTATTGAAATCCATGTTAATTAGATTCTCCATTTCAGTCCGTGCCATGTTAATCTTACTTTCTATTTCCAGGTATACACTGGTGTATGGCTAAGGCATTACATGCCACTGAAAGAACGAATGTTGTCGAAAGAAGTGGATAAACTTGGCCAGGTGGCGGTGTCCAATGCGACAAGGAGGCGATTGGCTGGATCGGGGGCCTAAGATTCTTCATCTTGCTATCCAATAGAGAAGACCTAAATAAATTGAAATAAACGGCAGTCGATGAAGTGAACTGTAATAAAAATGATTTATAGTAGTAATGATTTGATCGCTTATGTAGTCTTTGTTGTATATCAGTGCAAGTTGAAATACCCTGCCTTCTTCTATGAAGTTCTTCACACCCCCTTTTTGGAGACAGGTTCTTCCTACTATCCCCATTTTAAGAGAAACTCCGCACCAGATGCCGTCGAGGGATTTTTTTTTTTCATTTTCCCCCAATGAAATTTTAAAGACGGTATAACAGAGGATTTTGTTGAATTCATCGACTCATACGAGAGTTTTTATATGAATGTCCATTTAAGTGAGAAATGTGAAAGCCCCAAAGAAGGATTAAAGGAGAGTGGAAATTTCTATATTGGATGTGCATCTTAATCAGGAATGGAAATAGAAAAAAATCATTGGTGGGGACAGTGTCATTCGAGATTTGGAATGGGAAATTCTTCCAATGATTATGTTAGAATCACTTGGGATTATTTATGTCAAGTTCAATGTACAAATTGTATTTCAATTTTTTTTTTTTTTTTTTCTTCAGAGGATTAATAACGGTTTTCCATTTCCCCCCTTAATGTGACTCGAATCCCCGACCTATTAGCTGGAGGAGAAATGTCTTACCAACAAGGTAGATGTTTTAGTTTAATTTTATAATTATTAACTAGGGTTTATAATTAATTTTTAAAATGTAATTTCATTTTTATTAGTTAACAAATACTCCATCTGTCCATGATCTTAAAAGACAAAATTTTTGGCACAAGTTGTAATGCAATGTGATGATATATTAATAAATTAAGGGTGTGTTTGGTAAAGAAGATGAACCAAGATGAACCAAGATGAGAGAGATCATCTTGGTTCATCTCACTGTTTGGTAACCAACTAAAATAAACTGGAGGGCCCGAGATGAATACAAGGCCCGTTGATATTTCACTGTTCCGCCTTGTTTAGTCATCTCACGTTTTTGGTCGGATGAGGTGAACTCATTAAAACAGTAACACAATACTTTCTCTCTCTTACCATTTTACCCTTATGTATTTATACGATTTCAAATAATAATAATAATAATAATAATAATAATAATAATAATAATAATAATAATAATATAATAAATATAAATAATAATGTAATAAAATAATAATAATAATAAATAAATAAATAATAACAATAATAGTAATAATAATAATAATAATAAATCAATAATAATAATAATAATGTAATAAAATAATAATAATATAGTAATAGTAATAGTAATAATTATAATAATAGTAATAATAATAAATAATAATAATAATAATGTATAAAATAATAATATTAATGTAATAAATAACCATAATAATAAATAATAATATCATAATAGTAGTAATAATAATAATAATAATAAATATTAATATTTAATAAAATAATAATAATAATAATATAATAGTAATAGTAATAGTAACAATTATAATAATAGTAATAATAATAATAATAATTTAATAATAATAATAGTTATAATTATAATAATAACAAGAATAATAATAATAATAATAATATATAATAATAATAATAATATAACAATAATAGTAATAATTATAATAATAACAAGATAATAAAAATAATAACTCAACAATATAATATAATAATAATAATAATAATATAATAATAATAATAATATAATAATAATAGGGTACTATTAATCTCACGATAAAAAGTGAAATCGGTAGGGGTATTTAATAAGGGTAAAATAGTCAATTTAAATTTTAATCTAGGTTTTGCAATTTGTACCAAACACAATATGATATCATCCGGGTCTGAATTTTTTGCTACCAAATGGTGAGATGAATGATTCATCTTGACACTATTCATATGAGTCATCTTGAGATGAATCATCATTCTTCATCTTGAGATGATTACCAAATGCAGCCTAAGTGTTAAAGTAGGATAATTGTGGGTTTCTAAAATTTTTGTGAGTGTTAAAGTGTTACAGTTGTGAGACCCATTACTAAAAAAAGAAAGTGTCTAAAGATGGTGGACGCCAGATATAGTAATAGTGTCGAAAGATTGTGGACAGAGGGAGTAGTTGATAAGTTGCTAAAATTGTGAGATATGATTTTTTAAAATTTCAATTTTCAGTTATAAATATTAATGCTAATTATTTGTGTATCATAACTATTTTTATTTTTATGATAAATATTGTTAAAAAGAGAAACAATCAATTTTCCAATTGTTACGCCACTGATCTTAACCCAAGTAATACTTAACTACAATTAATAGGTCAGATTGAAGAATTCCTTTTCTACATAATACTTCAAAGCATTAAGGGGCTGTTTGTTTTGGGGGAATGGGAAAGGGAAAGGGAATTAAAACATTTGATTCCCTTTGACCCAATTTTAATCATTCCCTTTGACCCAATTTTAATCATTTGTTAAGCCTTTTGTAATCATTCCCTTTACCCAATTTTAAGGTTTTGATTCCCCCATTTTTTTAATTTTCATTCCCCCCAATTTAGACGGGAATCGATTCCCTTTCTCCTTTCTAAACCCTCGTCTCTTCCATTCTCGCCTTTTCATTCCTTCCTTGCAATTTTTGTCTCCCAACAGCACATCTCTTCCCAACGTCCTCATCGGCGTCGTCGCCCTCTCTCCCTTCAAGCGTTTTGCTGTCGACGTGTCTCAGTGCTGCGCCTCTCCTCTGCTATTCCGCTCTTCCACCGGTTTCCACCGCCGCGGCTCTTCAGTCACCACGCAAGAAGTCTATTCCTACAAGTAAGGGTTTTCTTTACTGTAAATATGGTATTTCTCAGTATTTACTGAAAATATCAAAATTTGAGAGGAATGGGGAAACGGTGTTTATATTGAATTGTTCGTTTGATTTACTTGGTGAATGCTGCTAAATTTGACTAATTGATTATTGATAATAATGAATAGAAATTAGAAAGGATGATATATGCATAAACAAAAGCACGAATAATGATTAGAAATTAGAAAGGATGGATATTTAATTGATGTTTTGCTTTTCTGAGTTTTCAAAAACAAAAAGAACAGAGTGGAAATCAACTTTAAGCAACTGTAGGTAAGATAGCGACGTGTTTGGTTAATGGGTTTTGTGCTCTGTTTTGTGTTTCGGATAATAAAATTGGTTTTGTGCTTTTTATATGTTTGATTAATTCTTATGAGTTCTGAAGTGCAATTATCAGATAATGAAATTGGTTCAGTAGCTATTATCTTTGAAGTGCAATGTGCAGTTTTATTTATTCTTGTTATTTCCATAGGATGGATGGAGGTATCGCAAATGGTGCTATTGGTAGGGGTAAGAATAAACGATTTTGGACTATTGAAGAAGATAAAGCCCTTGTGGCAGCTTTACATGAGTTATCTATGGATCCACATTGGAAGTGTGAAAATGGATTTCGAAATAACTATATGTCAGTTTTGGAAGAGATGATAGGAAAATCTCTTCCAAATTGTGGGTTGAAAGCTAGTCCCCACATTGAATCTAGACTGAAAACCCTTATAAGCAAATTTAGGGCTATTATTCTAATGCTTGGAACAAGTGGCTTCAAATGGGATGATCAAAGGCAAATGATATCTGTAGAACAATCGGTATACCATGAATTTTGCAAGGTAAACTAAATTTAAAGTATTGTATATGCTCATTTTATTTTAATTGTTTCACTTTTTATATTCTAATATCTTCTTTTGTGCTTAGGTTCATAAAGAGTGCAAAAATTTATATGAAGTATCTTTTCCTCATTTAAATGTGATGATGGATATCTATGGGAAGGATTATGCAACTGGGAAGCCTAGCGAAGGAATCAATGATGCTTTGGAAAACTTTGAAAAAGAGAAAGATGTGCAAGTCGACATTGATTCTAGTGGTGATGAAAGTGAAGTCCAAATTAACGATGCTCCTCCTCCCTTGAAGAAGGTTAAAAGAGAGAATGCTTCCAAAAAAAGAAGAAGTAGAAAAGTGAATGATCAGAGCTCTAGTAGTTCTGAGTTGGCATGCTTGCAAGATTTTATGAAGGATATGAATGGTCATCTTTCTACCATGACCGATGTTTGGGTTCGTGCTGAAAATCGTGAACAAGAAATGACCAATCAAGAGAAAGAAATCGTGAACAAGAAATGGCCTTAAAGCACAGGAAGAATTATTTGCATTAGATGGCTTATCAACAAACCAGGCATTCGAGGCATTGAATGTTCTTTCGGCCGACAAAATCAAGCTCAATATTTTTCTTGGCTTATCTACGAGCTTGAAAGGACAGTATGTCAAAACTCTATTTGGTCATGGTGGTAATTGATAGATATGTGTTAGAAAATTTGGATAATTAGGTAATATGGAGATGACATTGTTATGTTTTAGATAGTAATGGTATGTAGTATTTATGGTTTGTTTTGGATTAATGATGGTATGTAGTATTTATGGTATGTTTTGGATTAATGGTGACTATGTTTCTTTTTGGTTTAGTTGATGCAGAGGTTGTCTTTTGTACATTAACATTCCTTAAATTTGAATTGGTGAAATGGATTACTGATTTTTGGGGCAGGTAATTGACATGTTGGAGGAGATTTCATGAAAGATATGCTTGGTCTATTTGTTCATGTTCAGAAAATTAGGAGATGGATGAAATAATATTTCATGTTCAGAAAATCACGGTTAATGTTGGATATTTATAATTTCATTATTTTAGATCAAATTGCATTTATAAATTTATACAATATTTTTCAATTTCATTATTTGGAACAAAATGTAATTATAAATTTATACAATATTTTGGTAAAAATGTTTAAAATATGTAATATTTTTTTTAATTAATAATAAAATATCAATTCCCTTTCCCCTGCTTTTTTTCGAACCAAACAAACACAAAGGGAATCCATTCCCTTTCCCTATCCTAACCAAATAGAATGTAAAATCAGCAATCATTCTTATTCCTTTCCTTTCCTTTCCCTTTCATGATTCCATTCCCTTTCCTTGTTTCAACCAAACGGCCCCTAAAATTTGTCACGTTCCAACGAGAAACGAAAACGTGAAAGAAAGTTGAGATGAATGACATTTTATAATAAGCTTGTAGGAAAGAATATAGCAAACACTTGAAAATACATATGAATATATGATACAACACCATCAGTCATTACTATACATGTAAAACGGAAAGAAAACTCCACACGTTCAGAATCTTTTCCGAAAGGGCCTGATCAATTTGCTGGACGAAGAAGATCCAGATGTAATAACTGGCTTTGGCTTCGACAAAACACTGAGAAAAATGCAAGAGATTGCATGATTAGAAACAGTATGTGAAGAGATCAATAACAAATTTTAGCGTGATTGTTGGTTGTCTTATTACCTGTGATTCTTGTGCACCGCCTTATTCTTCATGGCAGCTAAATTCTTCACCTCTCGACTGTGCAACGAGAAAGAATGTAAGAATTATGACTAGGATAAAACCTCAAAGATTTTCTTGATAAACTACGAGAAATAAATGTTAGCTTTGCACAAGTGTACTAATTCTATCCATGATAAAAAAGGCGAAGATATGCTACCTATAATTAGGACAAGATTTGGATGGAAATGAAATGACAACAATCAAAAGGTAGATACACAATTATTCCACAAGCTAGCAGAGCAAGGATGTACTATAAAATAACTGGATAAGTATAAACCTCAGGCATTTTATTTTTATACTAAGTTACCTGTTAATGAAATCGATCTTTGACTTCTTCATTATGCTGCTTTTTGTGTTGTATATATTGCTGGCAGTCTCACCTAAGTAAGTTCAAAGAAAATACTTACTTTACATAATATTTCAACAATATAAAAACATACTGTAATTATGCTATTAGTTAAACAAAGAGAATGAAGTACCTCCCCAAAAGCTTCGTTTCTTGCTAGAAGGCGGAACCTTTGAGCACAGCTGCACTTGTCGGGTTCTTTTCTCTATAAGGTTAAGCAGCCAGTATAAGCTAGAGAACTATGCTTTCTGAAATAGTACCTTTCTATTTACAAAGTAGTCTTACATAAACCAGTATACGTAACAGGATGTTGATCAATTTCTCAGTATATAAGTAAGAAGATGGAAAAAGGTACTCACTAGCATCTTCTTCCTGATATCGCTGCTTTATGCGATCAAGAGATTTTTGTGTAGCCTCTTCCCTCTCTTGTAGTTTAGCCTGTTTCAAGGTATCAATGACGTAAAACTAACATGCCTAAAGGGCAAAGGTTGCATGACTTATTTATGCAATAGAGTAAAATCGAATACCTCGTACAATTGCTTCCATTTGAAGGTCACCCTTTTCTGCTTCATCTTCTCAACAACAGTATTGAAGCTATCCTCACCAAAACTATCCTTGTAAAATTTCTTCCATAATTTGTCAGTAACCGGGCTAAGATCTCTATCCTGTAATAAGATCAAGAAAGAGTACAGATCCGAAGTTAAATCTGGAAGATCAGAAGAAATATGATTTAGATTGGAAAATCGATGAGCAAAATTTCTTACTACTGTGCTGTTCTCAATATGCGTCAACTGATCAAGTGTACAGTGGCATAAAATGCGGTCTAAGAGATGGGAGTCGGTTTCTCCAACATCTCCTAGATACCTAACATTGTCTATTGCCAAATGAACACATAAGTCGACCAACGATGGTGCTTTTCGCGTCATTATGAAATACTACTTCTTTCACCTAGCAACCCTGCAAAACTACATTTTCACAAAACAATAGAAGAAAGAAAAAGTGTCAATACATAGAACCACACAGGGAAGACATGAAAGAAGATTCTTGTAGTGAAACTTTGAAGTAGCTTCTCTACTATTCCATTATCAAATTTTCACATGCATTGATTACTTCACCATCAAACAATCAAATCCATAAATAAGAGTAGAAATTAACAATGGCCTAGAACATAAATGCATATCAATCCATTAGTTAAATTAATTTCTAACCAATTTTATCAATATTAAAAAACAGGGAAATAAAGAAATACTGTATAACAGATCACATCAGTAGCCCAAATTGCCTTAAAAAATTAAAAGGGAAGGAACCAGATATCAAAATTCGAAGAAATTGCGATCAATTATCTATATTGGTATCCCCGAAAGATCATATCGTTAATTAAAATTGCCAAGGAAAACAATAGTTTCTTAAATACATAAATAAATTAAAAAATAATCAAGATATGAAAAACGAGAGAAATTTGTAGAATTACCACCATTCATATCAAAATATAACGCATCAATAAGTCAAACTGCCAACTAAATTGAATCGACAACAACATAAACACACAATCAGCTGCATAACCAAAAACAGAAGGGAAAAAATAAAAAATAAAATACAAGGAGAAAAGGAAAGATGTAAAAGGATCATGAGCATAACCTGGATGAGATCGGAGCTGGCACTGGAGCTTGGAGACGAAGGGGGTGATGACGTCAGCGACACCTGATTGTGACGATTGCAATTGCGTTGAAATTTAGGAAAAATTTGCAATCTCTAGGTCTTGATATTATTTTTTTCACCTTTTTCTTTTTCTCTTTTCCTTTTTAGGGTTATGTGTAACGGGTCACCTTTTTAATTAGCATGAAGAAGGCCCAATCCGAGAGCTGTTCGGTTTTTTTTATTTTTATTTTATTTTAAGAAGGATCATTAATGGTTCCACATTTACCCCTAAGGTCCCCGACTTTTTAGTTGGAGAGTAATCGTCTTACCAATTAAACTGCGCTTCGTTGTACTGAGAGTTGTTCGGGGTTCTTTAAGAGTATTTTATATTTTCTTCAAAAAATGAATATATTTTAGTTTTTAATGTTTGGATAATAGAAATTGGGTTAATAGTAAAATATAATTTGTGATAGAATTGGTCAAATAAATGTCTAACTTTAAGTTTTTGGTCTGGATTGAGATCCGCTATTGCATTTCATATTGCACGTTAAAATAATTGCGTGTTTAAAATATTTTCAAAGTTTGTATTTCTAAAATTTGACAGTACAACAAAAGATGCAATAAGAAAATGCAATAAATAACTTTAGATAATTATATTTAGCAGATTTTAATAGAATTAGTATAGTCAAGCCCAATTCCGAAACCAAAAAAGGGGTATTATTGGCTGAAAGTGACAAAAAAAAAAAACAAACATAAGGCCATGGCCCATGGGGTATTTTCGCATATTCTAAATCGTTTTTTTGAATGTCATTTTATCAAAACTACTAATTTAATTTCCGTCTCAGAAAAAAAAAACTGTTAAGTGTTGAGTATTAAGACAAAAAAAAACTGATTCATTTGTTTTTGCAGGAAATTAGTTAGACGATCTCCTATTATCGAGGGTTGGTAAATTATTATTCATGGATTAAAATTTTCTTTTTCACAATGTATTTTTATTTTTTCTCGGAAGTGCATTGAACGCTTCACAAAACCAAAACCGAAAATATGAAATCAGCGAATTCCAACTTTATTATGAGGACTCGATTTCTGCGCTCTGTCAATAATCAGCAAGAATAAAAAGTAAACTGATCTTTGGCTCAGTGGCTTGAATACCTGCAAATACTGCTTTTATCCATAGAACAATAATGCACGTGCTTGAATTCCCATGTCATCACAATTTTTAATAGCAGAAAAGACCATACGCATTTCTCATATTTTCTTGCACCAAAAACTCAATCTTACCAAATATTTTCGCTATGGTTGAGTGAATAGATCTCATTTTTTCTTGAAGCCATCCACAGTTTATGCTTCCTAGATGATACTGATTGTGGAATACGACTTCATTCGTCAGCTACGAGTGGAGGAACGAAAGAATATCCTTGAAGCGTTTGCTCGAAGATGTGGCCTATTTTCAACAACTTTTCCTGCAACAAGAACAAGGATTATCATTCAGTGAAGGACAGGACTTCGTGGATTAGTACAGTGTCTTATGTAATCAATTTACGCAATCCACTTGAGAGCTTGAAAACAACTAGAGCTAAATATGAAACAGAGCAACTCGAATGAATAGTCGACTGCTAATCAAGGAAAAGGGGCATTAAAGTACTTTGAAATGAAAAATTCTCCATAGAAAATAAAATGTTCGCTTTACCTCATCAAATGCTGCTCCAATCATTTGAAGCCCAACAGGCATTCCAGCTGACCCTCCATCAAATCCACATGGTAAAACCAATGCAGGTAGACCAGCCAAGTTTACATTCACCTGCATCACATTAAATCATGCAAAAGTTCAACAAATCATGACAAGTGAAACAGAGTTACAAAAAAAATAATTAATCATGACCAACATATGATTAAAATGTAAATAAAGAGGCAAAGAAACTCACAGTCATTATGTCCCCTGCATACATGGCTAATGGGTCATTTTTCTTCTCACCTATAAATATTACAAAAAACATCAGTATTATTTCCATGTTTGTATGAGTAATATTAACAATAATGAATTACATAGAAAGAAACACAAGTTATGATAACATTATTGCCGTACCAATCTTATATGCAACAGAGGGAGCAGCAGGAGATATCAATATATCATTTTTGTCCAAAGCATCCTTAAAGCTATTTCTTATTATAGTCCTAACCTGAAAATGCCAGATATATCAATTCCCTTCATATAACAAATCTATTAACCAGAAAAATAAAACCAGCTTACAATTTTCAGAAAATTTCAGGAATCTACCAAATTATGTTTTAGGACCAACTAAAGCTAACCATTCGATGATACGAAATACCAAATTCAGTGTCTAAATTGTTTTATCATATGAAGTGATTTAAAGAATAATATCATTCACTGCAACCATTGCCAAACCTGCTGAGCACGCTTGTAATATGCATCATAGTAACCAGCAGAAAGAGCATATGTACCCATCAGAATTCTCATTTTAACCTGTAAAAGAAGAAGTGTAATTTGTCATGTTAAATTTAGGAGAACTTCTCTATCGGCCAATGATGAGGTAGGATTATGCCAAAAGAGAAATTTCTATGCAATTCACCTCAGAACCAAGACCTTCAGCACGGGACTCTCCATAAAGTGATTTGAGCTCCTCGCCAAAAACTTGGTTTCCATATCTGGAAACAGAAAAAATGGAGTCAATGGGAAATGTGAAGTAATTTCAATTGTCAAGTAAAATTAGCAGCAGACTCAACAACAGAAGATTATATTATAATACTGCAGTCTAAAAGTATTTCAAATCTCCTAGTATCCCACTCTATACGCCCAAATCAACAAGAGAATCCCTTATAGAGCAGGGTGTAATTTGATACATGTCTAAATCAGAATAAAGTGTACATATATAACTTGTCGAAACAGACCATGGTTATAATATAACCTGACACCATCATAGCGAGACAAATTTGAAGACGATTCAGATGAAGCAAGAATGTAGTATGCCGGCAATCCAAGGGAAAATGATGGCAAAGATACCTAAATATGCAAAAGTGAAATAGATAATAATAAGTCTGGCAGTTTATTAGTGATAAAGACAAATATATCATATTAACATAACAAAATGGAGAGTAAGAAAGCTCGCAAAATTAAATACAAGAGAACATACCTCTGATACTGTGCATCCAAGCTCTTCCAGATGTGAAACAGCACCACGGACTGAAGAAATCACTTCTGAATCAACTCCGTTCTCAAGTGTTTCACGAATAACACCAACTCTGAGTCCTTTCAAGGGCTTAGATTCAATGTAATCTAGATCAACAAACTGAGATGCATAATCTGGGACTTCCTAATACATATAGAAGATCGAATTAAGTGTCAAACATATTAGTTATCTTTAGGTGCAATGATCTTAAAAGGAAGTGAGCTTGATCCTTGATCAAGGTTCCATTTTGATGTCCTAGATAAATAAGGCCAGAAGGCAAAGCAAAAGCTCTATGATTGGATATCACAACCTCACAAGTTTCTGATACTTAAAAATACTTCCCAGATGACGAAAATGGCATTCGGTACTTATTCATTTTAGACACTAAAATAGTATAATTGTAAACCTGAGAATGCAGCAGTAATATTTTCGAAACATACTTGTTTGCTACTTGTAGCATCGAAGTTATCAAAACCCGAAATGGTTTGGAGGAGAATTCCTGCATCAGCAACTGACGAACCGAAGCATCCAATAACATCCAAGGAGGATGCATAAGCAACGAGCCCATATCTCGAGACACGTCCATAGCTTGGTTTTAGTCCCACTACACCACAAAAAGATGCTGGTTGCCTCACACTTCCACCAGTATCACTTCCCAATGCAACCATGCATTGTCTAGCAGCAACAGCTGCTGCTGATCCCCCTGAAGATCCTCCTGGGACTCGTGACAAATCCCACGGGTTAGCAGTCACCTAACGAATATGAAGATGCGTCACCTGAGTAAACCATATCCGGTTACATATTGCAAATTGGGTTTATTATTCAGTCGTAATTTATCCCCAAGAACCAAAGTAATGGCATGTAAATATAAGACTACAATATTGCCTCCTTTAAATATGGCTAAGACTAGAATTACCTATAGTGATAGTTCGTATGATTGGCCATTGATGCAATAGACCTGATAATCGATATGCTCATGCTATCCATCTCTTTCATATTAGTTCCCCTAATAGCTTCAAATGATCCAGAGATCTTCGTTCATAATTAGTGAGATGCTAGTTTCAGGGGCAAATTCAAGTTTCAGCACTATATAACACCCGGGAAACACTGATCACAGCTAACATATCTTAACGCCGAGAAATGATCATCTCAAGAAAGAAATTACATGCACAGAAGTAAACAATAATGAAAATCAAATGATTAACTATTTCCCACTAACAAAACATCAAATTTTAAGCCAATATCAAACTTGAGAATATAGATATACTAACTTGATATGCAGAGCCTTCTGTCGTACTCCCCATGCCAAATTCATCCAAATTAGTCTTTCCAACAACAATAGCTCCCATTTCCCTCAGCTTCCTCACCGCCGTGGCGTCGAACGGTGGCCGGTAATTCTCCAAAATCCTTGACCCCGCCGTCGACGGCATATCGCACGTGCAAATATTATCCTTAACTCCGACCAAAACCCCAGCCAGGGGACCAACCTCCTCATTGTTCCTAATCTTGTAATCCAGGTCCTCAGCCTGCTTCAAAACGATGTCGTCAGGGGAGACGTAGAGAAAGCTGCTGAGTTGGGGCTCGTATCGGCGGAGGCGCTGGAGAAACGACTGGGCGAGGTCCACGGCGGAGGTCTGGCGGGAGAGTAGGGATTTGCGGGTTGTGAGGATTTGGGAGGGAGACGGCGAAGTGGCAGCGGGGGTGGCGACAGGGGATGTGTGGAGGCATTTGAAGGTGAAAGCGGTGGTGGTGGACGCGGCGGGGGAGCGGAAGAGGCGAGGTGTGTGGGCTGAGGATAGCATTTTTGGGCGGAGAGGCAAATGAGGGGCTTAGCAAGAGCAGGGGTTCATAAATACAGTATGAATTAAATTCGTGACGATAAATTATACTCCCTCCTATGACCCCTATTGTGTTTAGTAGTGTATAGTGTTTATGTATTTAGTTCAATTTTCTATATATATAAATAAATACTGAAATTATATATTCTGAAAAGAAAAAAAAAAGTGCTTAATTAATTAAATTAATTATTGTTTTAATTAAATTTTTTTCAACTTTAATATAGCCCCAATAATTAAGCATAAAAATGCCAATAAAACTGTAATCAATAACAAATTAAATTTGGCTAATATTAAAGAAACATGGACTTCACGTTAAAAAAAAATGATCCATCAAATATTCATCACATGAGAAAAGTACAACATCAAATCAACGTGAATTACACTCCTAATCAATGAGGGAAATTAAGTGACACCATTTAAAAAAATTAAACATGATCTATACCTAATTCGCTTCCTGTGGGGCCTTCCTCCTCCACGACGATGGGCGGCAGCGGTGGCGCCTTTCCTTCGCCAAACAATGCCTCTCGATCATACAATGGGCTAGCCAGTAGCCTCCACGTCCGCGCTCGAGGTGGGGTTGCCCCACGGGGAGTGGAGGGGGCCTTCCTCATCCGAAACCAATGGCGGCGACGTCAGTTCAAGGATTCTGGGTCTTTCTTCGGACATTGAGGTAGGTGGCGGCCTCCAAGTCAGATCACCCCTGTTCAATCGTCCTTGACCAAGAGCATCGTATCACCCTTCACATATAGTCAATCAGATCCGAGAAGGAGACCGTGTGGGGTTGGGGCTATCGTCGGGCTCAAAGGCCAGTCGACGGCGAGCACCACGGCCTCTGCGCAAAGCTGCATCGACGGGAGGCTCCACGCAGCCTGCGAGCCCGCCGCGACGAGATCTAGGCCCATAGCGGTGGCCATTGTGACTTGCGGCGACGGGGGGGGGGGGGGGGGTTGCGAGTGGAGATCCACGCTGACGGAGGAGAGTGGCGTATCTCAATCTTAGGCCTAGCATTATCCATTGGCAGAATGAGCGAGAGAGATCTGAGAGATTGGGGGGAGAGATTAGGGTTCGTAGTGAAAGAGAAAAAGCACAGAACAGAGAATAATTGGGGGAAGTCGATTCACATATTGTGTGATGACCGGGGCAGAAGTACGGAGTGATCGCCGGTGCGCAGAAGCATGGACAAAGAGCGGCTCCTATAAGGGCTTCTAAGCAAAGGGGCACATGAATGAACCGAGGCATGACGGAATGAGATGGATTCCGAGGGTATACAGGAATGAGATTGCATACTCGAGGAGAGCTTAAAGGAATTGATTTGTGCTACTCATATCAACAAGGTGCATTTTCTTTTCGGAAGTCCACCCATAAAAACTCCAAAGTTAAGCGTGCTTAACCTGGAGCAATTGTGGGATGAGTGACCTCCTAGGAAGTTTTTCAGGGAGTGTGTGAGTGAGGACAAAGCATACTGGAGAGACTTGTGTTGGTCTGTGGGGTCAGCCGTCAATCCAGAAGCTGAGTTGTTACATATTGAATTTAGGGTAGATAAACCATAAATTGGGTGGGTGGATTAAATGCGAGTGGGTGGGTTTAATTTAGGAGTGGGCCTTTTTTGATTTTATATTTTTCATATTTTAATTTTTTTTGTTTTAATTTGTTAAAATAGAAAATTTAATTAGGGATTGTTAACGGTAATAAGGGATTACTAATTGTACATTTAAATTGCTAATTATTTCCCAAAAGAAAAATGGTCAGAAATCGTGGGACGACCCAAAAAGGATAGGGGGTCGGAAATTATGAGCCGGAGGGAGTACACAAGAATTTTTCTTTTTACTCCTTTATGTTTCAATTTACAAGGAAAATACCCACGAGATCTTTTTTTTTTTTTGGATCCCACGCCACAAGATCCTTTGTTTTCTTATACTAATAATGCTCAATATGCTTACGACTGAGGTGAAAATATTATATTTAAGGAAATTTTTAATTACTATACCTTATAAAATATATTCTACCAAAAAAATATTAAAACCCTACTAAAAAAACTAAATCGTACCAAAAAAACTAAGCACTAATTGACGTGACACTGCCATGTCAGTCGAGCATTTCTGTTTTTTTTTATATTGTCTTCACTTTTTCTTTGAAACTAGATTTTGCACCATTTGATGCTCGATATGTATTAATATGAATTATTATTTTCGTATCATTGGTAATGTCATATTTAAAGTATGAAATAAAAAAGTGAAATATTATTTATTTAACATATTTGACAGAGAAAGTATTAATATTAAAAGTTATTTTAACTAAAATACAACTCGTAAATATTAATTAAATTATTAAAGTATGTTATTAATTTCGGGCATTTTTGTATATAATTTATAATTATTTTTTTATCGGAATTATTATTTATTTATTTTTTTGAAAGGGAAGAAAAATTTCCATTAATCAGAATCTCAAATCATCATGTACAATGTTAGTAGCCAAGCTGGAAAGCTAGAACTCAAAATTATTACATGATCAATAGAAAAAGCAAACTTTACAAGTGAATGCGCAATACGATTAACTTATCTTCTCATGTGGTAGAAATCCTCAATCCGCCCTTCCCGAGCAATTGCTATTGAATTGACGAGGTTACTACAAAGCACGTTGTTACTTCCACTCCCCAGACCAGTCCTGGGCCTAGGCCAAGGGTGCAACCGCCTAGGGTCCAAGACCAAAAGGGGCCCCAAAAAAAATCAATACATGAGTAAGTAGTTGCCCATACAAAAAATTATGAAGCCCAAAATTATGTAAAAAAAAGATAGAAAGGCCCAATGAGGTTAGGCTATGCTCACATTTATTCCCACTAAATGTCCAACTTACACGTGGATTCCACTTGGTCTAGTTATACTTTGTAGAATACTGTATTATGTACATTCAATGGTTTCCACGTTTTCTTTTTGCCATTTGTTATCAATTAATAATTGAAAAATAAAAAAAATAAAGGAAAAATAATGAATTAGAGTCCATAATGTGCACTGTGTGTACATATTTTAGTTTTGTATATTTAGAACTAATTAACCCCAATAATAATGAATCGATAATTATATACTTTCCTCATTAAAAAAGCACATTAAAATGTTAAAATTAATTGATTAGTATTTTGTAGTAGATCTTTTCGCACGAGAATAATTTCTTAACGATTTGACTCATTATCAATTTTGATTTCTAATAATAGTATTTTTTTAGAACAATAAGGAAAGCTGTATAATTTCTCTACAAATTAAATGATACTTCTAAATTTACATGTCTAACCAAATTTAAATAAAAATTATACTAATAAATATCATATACTCCGTATAATTTTATTATGTGTAGGGATCATTTGAATTACATACATACTACTCTATATGTCCCATCTAAAATGATATATTTTATTATTTTATACCTCATTTAAAAAATATCGTCTTAAGTGGGACGGACATAATACTCTTACGATATAGGGGCCCACATTTTTAATTTTGTCTAGGGCCACCGAAATCTCAGGACCGGGGCTGCCACTCCCACTGGTGAGCATTCTAATGGCTAGAATCGAGTTAGAGAAAACCAAAACATGATCCATACCAAGGTCTCTACACAAGTGGAAGCCTTTGAGAATAGCAGAAACCAGAAAGCTCCCTTGAAAGTATAGTCCCAGATTTAACAAAAGGCATTGCCTCCCCACAATTGTCCCGCAGTACTATGCCATCATGCCCAAAACAAATGGCAAACTCTTTAACTTTTTGAATCCTGATGAATTGCTGATCTCTAAAGTGCATACATCCAGATTCAATAATATATATATATATATATATATATATATTTCTTACATTTATTTATTTCTTATCAAAGAATGGTGTCAACATATGAAAATGCTTGTATAGTGTAAGTAATTAAGTATGTCCCCTTTTGCTATTCGAGTGGGCTAGTCAGAATAGAAACATCGAGCTATTATTTGGGTGCCTAGTCGACCAAAAATAGGGCCGCACCATCGAGCTAACTTTACCGCCTTTATATATTTGTTGAGGGGAACTATATTACAATTTTAGTTTTGGAAAAAATCGTTAAATTCATTAATTACTAAAAAGAAACACAGTTATTTATTTTATTAATATATACTCTTTATGTCCCACTTCATTAGTCTCATTTGCTTTAATGACATGTAAGATAAAGAGTTTTAATGAGCCTTATCCACCATTAATTCATTTTCTTTTATGGTAACAAGACTAATAAATGGAACAAACGAAAAAGAAAATTGAGACTAATGAAGTGGGACGGATAGAGTATATATATATATTTATTTATTTATTTTATTACTCCTTTAGTCTCATCCATAATGACCCTTTTTTTAGATTCACTTAGATAAAAATTGATCACAATGAATGAAAAGAAGAATACTTTTTCTGGAATGCAAAAAAAAAAAAAACAGGTTATTTAGTTTAATTATCTATTCCCTTTTGCAATCCTTTTATAGAAACTTTTAGAATTCATTCCAAATAAAAATAAAAATAAAAATCTGAAATTAGATCATTTGTATCCATTATTGTCCAATAGGTGCATTTACAATTGTGTGACATTTAACTTAGCTCAAAATTTAGTTACTCGATATTAATTTTGTTATAGAGTAATGTCCATACTTGATCTTAACTAAAGAAAGGTTCAGAGTGGATATTCCTATCGGGGTCCGATAACATTACTAAAATTGAACAATGACTTTAGCCCGAGCTGGGTCATTAATACAGGCCTTCAAGATAACTAATTTATGTTATCAAACCACTAGCTTACGAGAGATAAGCTTATCTAGATCATGATATCTACGCTGCAAAACGAATTTTAAAAGTAAAATTATTGTATGAAGCCTATTCAAGTAAGACAAAAACTTGGGTGAGGTCGGCCATATAGTGTGGCCGGGTCAAAGTGTCAATCTTTATACAGAAAAGTGCTAATCTATACGAATAAAAGTGTCAATCTTTAACATAATTATTTTATGAATAAAATGTCAATTTTTAAAAGTGTCAATCTTTATACAGAAAAGTGCTAATCTACATGAATAAAAGTGTCAGTGTTTTAGCCGTCCGCACGGTGCCTCTGGCTGACCCAAGTGTGTCCCTTCAAGTAAACAATACTCCCTATGTCCCAACCCATTTGGTCTGGTTTTTCTAAATGGGGTGTCTCACTACATTTGGCTCATTTCCTTATTTGGCCTGACATGGTCCGTTTAGCAAATAATTAAAGTCCATTAGTACCAATTAACCCTAACCTTAATTCCACCTAACCCCCTCACCCACCAAACTCTCTCGTACCGGCCCTTCCACCTCATTCTTCAAATATATCTTATGCAATCTCTCTCTCTCTCTCTCTACTTCATCGCATCATCTCTCTCCTGACAAGCCACCCTCTCACCCAATCTCTACCTCCAGCACCTCAATTTATATGTCACAGTCTTGATGAGTTGGAATCCCACTCCTTTCCAACCTCTGACACTGAGGAGCCCAATTCTCATCCTTTCACAAACCTAGTACTCCCTCCGTCCCGCGGCAATTATCCACCTTTATTATTTTATACCTCACATATATTTCCCCTTGTGGACAATTGCCGTGGGACGGAGGGAGTATAAAAGAGTTTGTCCCAGATACCGAATTCAAAGAGGAAGAGTGACATGCCCGATTGTTATACTCTTTTTGAGTTTTATTTAGGTTATAGATCGATTTTATAGTTTATATTTATTTTTGTGTCCTTTTGTGCCTGGAAGGATACACTTGAGGAATGCAGATGATCGTGGTCAAGTCATGTCTCATTCCACGAAAGTAGTAAAATCTTGAAGGATTCAACTTGGGCAATTTAGAGCTCAAGATAAAGTACAGCGTGGAATCACATTCTGACAACTTGAGTTGGGAAGAAGCAACATGACCAAGACGATGGAGAATGAAGCAGTTGAAACAGTAGCAGAAGTCACTGGGCAATGCGAGAATGAATTGGCGCGTGAGAAATCATCCTTATCAGGAAGAAGCCTACTAGAAAAGAAAATCACAAACTTATCTTGAAGATTTGGCCGATTTGAAGATTGCAACTTTTATCTTAAAGACAGGGACTACTAAGGAAGATGTGAGCAAACCCTAAATATGTCAAGCCGATGCTAGACTCGGCCCAAGCCCATCTACCTCCTATATATCTGAGCCTAGCCGCAAGCCAATAAAATCAGTTTTCATCAATATGAATGATGTTGTGCATATCTAAACTTCAAAACATTTGAAGCTCTATCAAACTAGATTGCATCTAATGAGAATCTAAGTCTTAACAACTTGTTAAGAGATGTAAGATCAGGCTTAACTACATAAGTGTGAATTTGATCAACCCCGGTTTTACCCACCTCCACATAGTACTTCTACTGATTTTTATTTATGTTAATAATTGCTTGATTGAACCTCTTTTATGCATTGGCAAACTTGAAATCAACTCTAGGCCTATATGTCTTATTTTCTGTCTTTTTGGATGATTTTTTTGCCTCTAAGTTGATAAGAACATCTTTTTCTCTTTGCGCTTTGCTGTAGCCCGAAATATTGAGATGGTCCTCCTTGAGGATCTGAATTTCACAACTGCAGCAGCTATCCTTCATCTTGCAGGCTTGCCATCTTTGTTGTCTTTGAGAAGGAACTTCCAATTTGGTTCATTTGGGATATTTTCTAAACTTGGGCCTGATGGGGGTTAGGCATGAGCCATTAGAAATTTGATCTTAACATAGGAACCTCGTACATTATTTTAATAGTACTATACGAGGAAAATCATAGGTGTTAACGAGTAAAATTGTAGGGGATAGGTTTGAAAAGCGAAAAGGGTTCTTGATGGCGGCCTAAGTGCTAGCGCCGCCGGTACGAGTGGTGTCGCCGGTAGGTAAAATGTTGTCACCGGCTGGTTGTTGTGGGTCCCAAAAGGCGAAAAAAGATACTGAACGGCGTCCAAGGTGCTAGCGCTGCCGGTACGAGTGGGGTCGCCGGCGGGTCAATTATTATCATCAGCTCGGTTGCTGCCCAGTTGGAGGTCTCCAAAAGAAAGAATGTAATAGTATTTTGAGAAGGGGAGAATTGTGCAACCCCATTCAGGCACAAAGGAGGGGAAATTCTAAAAAATATTGCTCATGCAATGGGACTGATGAAGGTGACGAGATTTTGCTTCTTTTGTGATTCTACCACTTCCGGCGATAGTATTCGTAATCATATAGAAGAAACTGAAATGAATGGAACCATAGTATCTGTGCCTTCAGGTAAGAATTCTTAAATCATAAACCAATGGGAAATTCCGCTTAAATTTTAAGTTTTGATTCACTATAATCGCATAGTTGGTAGTAATATGATTTAAATTTCAGTTTTACTAGTATATGTTAATTATGATTGGTTGATCTGGGTTGATCTAAATTATAGGTGTTAATTTCAGTTTTACTAATATTTACCAATCTTAATAAGTGAGAATGGAGCTTACTATACTTATGAACGGTGCACTACCGCTAATTTAAGACAAAATTTTATGAAAAACACTGTAGAAACTACAATAGCTCTATCTGGTTGGTATTTTTGTGGGTTTATGAATTTGGGGAGGGCGGTTATGTAGGCCAATTGAGCTCCCAATTTCACAACGCACACGCTATATCCCTTTCAACCATTCCTAATTCCGCCTCTGATTCCGAGAGTTTTGCGATTGTTTTATGTTTCTGCTGCGAGAAGATTCCTATGTTTCTCCAAGAAAATGGTTTCGCCTTAGGCTCTACTGCACATCTGATTCGGCTTCCATGAACGGTTTATGCGCTCAGTTTTTTTTTTTTTTTTCCCTGCTGAAAAGAAGATAGTGTCTCTGGATGTGTGTTTATTTTTCTTTTGAATTTTTTTGGTGCTCCGATTGTAGAATCACAGATGGTCTCTGAAAACAAATTGGGGGTTTGACAATTTGCTTTTGTCTGTGAACTTTTTTGAGAGTACCTCGAATTTTTTCCAATAGGATGTGCGGGTGTTTTTACTCCCATCAATTATGTATTAGTGCCTTATTTTCAGTTTTTGGTTTTAAGACAGTCATAGATAGTTTTGTATTATTTTGCTTTTTGTGTGTGTGTGTGGGGGGGGGGGGATTGTTAATTTGATTGAGTGTGTGAGTGATTAATTAGTTTCTGGCTTTGCTACTCTTCGAGGTATAATAGGGTTCTATTTTGTGAGCTCTGCACTTACATGATCACTTTAATTAGTACTTGAATTTATTTCAAAAGAAAGAAAGGAATAAGCATATTTGGGTGATAACTCCATATATTTGTAAATGAATGTTGCTGCGAGGATGTGTTCATTTTGCTTGGAATAACTTTTGCATTTACTAATTTGCTATTAAATTTTAGAATATTTGTTTACTCTACAACATATACAAACGTTAGTATCAATAAAAAAAAGGTAATATCATTCTCAAGTCGAAGTATATGTTAAAACAAGAAAACATTAAGAAACACCTGAATGCGTGGAATTCATTTTTGGTATTTGTATGCTTATGACCAGGCTTATTCACCAATCTTAATAAGTGAGGAGTGTCGCTCTTATTCCCGTTACTGTGTGGAGGAACAGTATCCAAAGGCTAAATAAGCCGTTCCCCTCCTTTGTTTTCTTCCAAATTCCCTACAAAAAGAATAGTGTTGATGAAATTTTGGGTATTTTTAGGGTTTTTGGGCAGTTCTCTTTCCCGGCTCCGCAAATAAAGGCACCAAATCTAGCCCAATAATTTATATAGGGCGATCATAGAAGGGGATGGGGGTGGTCATATACTCCTACTTGATGTAATAATTTTTGGCAACTCTCGCTCGCACTCCCATCGCCTGCTCTCAGGTAATCAGAATTGATACGGTGATCTTTGCAAAGAGATACGGCAACCCTATTGCTTCATTTTCTTTGTTTCTTAATATAGTTTCGCGTCAATCTCTTTAAATTCACCTTTGGTTCCTGCTACGTGAGAGTTATTTTGCAGAAACCTCTTTCATGACGGTACGTTGCGATTATTTATTTCGCTTTTTGTTTGTGCTTTGTGCTGAATGATTGTAAATGGGAGCACAATCTCTACGGTAATTTGGTGATCAAATTGACTTCCTAATTTTCTGTTTCCATCCCACTTTACCTTAGCCTCTCCATATCTTGCCTTCTACTTATTCTTTTAAATAGTATTTTTGTACTTCCATTTGATTCCATGTTTTAATGTTTGTTTGATTGAATTTATGACTTCTTAGGTGGTTAATTCGTTTGCGCACTTCAAATATTTTGTTGTATATGTCAGATAAAGGATGTTTGCTTTCAACTAAAGGTTGCTTGTTGTCGAGCTTCTTGCATAATATATTTTTTTTCCAATGGCTTCATTTGTGCACTTCGCTTAACTTTTATTTTGTCGTGTCTTTATTTTAGAGGTGAATTATGGCAATAGACTTAATCATGCTGGTGTGGTGGATGGTAATTTTTTTTTCTAATATTTTCTTTGTCTGAGCTACATTGTCACATGTCATTTTGTTAGCATTTCTTCATTATTTTAACATGGTTGTGTGATAAATAATAAATTAATAGAAACATATGCATTAAGGAGGCCCCATGACAACTTCAAGACGCTACTTTTTAGTCTGTCATCTCTTTCTACTACAACTATTGTGCCTAATTTTTTTGGTCCTCAACCTCAATGTTCATCTTGTCATCTTATTCGATCAAGGCTTCTAAAAGGTGCTTATTTATGTTGTTGGAGTTTTAACTTTATTATCATTATTGTTTTATTTAAGCGTGAAATTGTGTTTTGACCTTAGTTTAGATTTAACTTTTATTGATGCACCATATCTCAAACTTTCTTACGATGTTTAAGATTTTTCGTCTATTTCATGTGTTTGGTTAGTGAGCTATCAATGGCTAGATAGAAATTGATTTGGGACATGTGATTCGAGTGAATCTTGTAATTGATGTGAAGGTTGTCTGATTTTTTTGTACAAACAAGTCAATGTCTTTATACTTTCCTGCTATTGTTCTATTTATATGCAACACTTAAAATTTTCTGCTTGGGTAGATGATAGAATTATGAGAAGAATTTTGGAAGAGACGTATTGTTTAGTTAAGAGAAATTACAGCAATGTAAGTCATTTTTATTTCTCCCCACTCTATTTTAGGGTGCAGAATTCTATTCATATGTCCGGAATTCTCAACTGTACCTGAGTACTAGCTCTTGATGGAGGTGTTTTTCTCTCATCTTGCTCGAATAAATTTCATGATATGGAATCAGATGGCTTAAAATTTCTCTCGAATCTCAATAGGTGATAATTGATGAAATTGGATGGTTAAACTTTTATGCAGCTTGTAATAATCAACTGTGTCAAGAAAGAAGATCAAAGTACCTTCTAGTTTAAGGAGAGGAGATTACATTGCATATAGTTATTACTATCTGTTATGGCATAATTTTTGGAAATGAACATTGTAGTAACTCCAACCATTAAATGCCCTAGGTGTTGTTATGCTGAATCTCGCTCAAGAGGTGAACAAATGATAAAAAAAATCATTGATTTTCTGCATGTTGCCTTTGTGTCAGGCCTTTAATTAATTTATATTTTTTGAACTTTATGTGCTTTAATCTCTTCTAATATCATCTCTTGAGTAAACCGTAAGAAACACGTTTAATGCTTTGTTGTTTATATACAATAAGTTCTAAATCTTCATTTTTTTGTGTTTTAATCTCTTCTAATATCATATATTTATCATTTATATACAATTAGTATCAGGTATTCCCTTTTATGTTCTTTAACACAAAGTATTTTCTAATGTTGTTTTTCTACATCATTGATGCATGTACTATGCATTGAGCATTGAAAAGACATATGATGACTGAATATACTGAGTATGAAGTAGCAGACTACTATGACTCAATGTTGAAAGGTATTTATTTTTTTAATAATAATATATTATAATATGATTCAAGTTGAAAAGTTTACTTATTATTTATTTTAGATAATTGAGTGGTTTTCATCATTGACAATTGACATCGAGAGAGAATTTGTTGTGAAGTTCTTTTTGCCATGGAGATATATAATGAATGTGACTTCAACCTTCTTGGGAGAAAAAAAACCTAACTAAACTACTAGATGAGATGGATGTGAGTTTAGATTGTTCAATATGAAGCACAATCATAATCCATTTAGGCCTTTAGCTTCTTTAATGTTTCGTAACATTGTGTTACGGGGATATTGTTACTTTTGTTTGTTACTTTTGTTGTCCAAAGTTTCGGGAATATTGTTACTTTTGTTGTCCGGTCACAGTGTGTTGTCATTGAGGTTGATCATTGAAGTGCTCTTCAGCCATTTATTGCAGTTTTGGTTAGTCATTACTAACTTATCGTTTTCAATATGAACTACTATACCAATACTTGTTCTTTCTACTCAGCGGAGATGTTTGAGAGGTGCATATTATGTTAGTTGAGTTATGTTTTTACTGCCCTATCCTCAGAGTTAGTTTTACTTGACGGTAAATAATTTTTGGATATTTTTTATGGATTTAATGTTTACAATCAACCCCTGTTCATCGTCTAAGGTTTTTTTTTTTCTTTGTTTTATTTTTTATTTTTATCTTTATGTGTTTGTTTGTCAACTCTTTGTAATTATATTGTGCATCAAGCTTTGCATAATTTAATTTCACATGAGGTTGTATTTCAAAATTGATAGAAAGAATAGTTTGGGTTATTCTAATTTTGTGAATGTTAATATTAGTTTGCGATGATACAATCTATTTCAACCTCCCACGCTTGGTAACATTTTTAGCATTCTGTGGGGTGGTTGTCATTGAGTGATGTTGATGACCAGTGTTCCAAGCTTGCAACCGTGTTTTTTTATGAAAAATAAAAAATAATAAAAATAAAAACTTTTATTGATTAAAGTTTGTATTTTCTCAGCTTATATTTTATAATAACATTTCTTTTGTATTTGGCCAATTGAACATTAGCATTTGTTCTATATGTGCAATAGGTCAATAAATGTTATAGATAATTTGATATAATATAATTTTTTTTAGCATATCTCCAATTCTTTTGGGAGCTATACGATAGTACCACGTATCTCACAAGCTAACATCGTAATATTACAATAAATTTAAATTCTATTTGTATTCGGCTAATGTTTCTTCAAATGATTAGTTGTGATATGTTTTGAGTCATGATTTTACCTTTCATATAAGTTTATGTGTCTTTTACAATATCCGAGAGTTTCGTTGATTGGTTCACTTATTTGTAGCTAAATTTGAGCTTGTTTCTTAACTTCATGTTATTATCACTATAACATGTCGTACCTTGTGATTTCATTCAACGAGGTAGTTTGCTAACTTTTTGTTGGCTCTAACAAGAAAGTATTCGAGAAAATAAAGCTTTAGTAGAAATTCGGAGTTGAATTTGGTTAAAATCATGTCAGGTTTTATGCAAATTACAACTTTTGACAAAACACAAATCTCAATTAATTGACAAACATCAATTGTTTTTTAAATGATTCACAGGCAATTATGGCTACACCATGTCTTACGTGGTGCCAAATTTCTAGTATGTTAATTATGATTGGTTGAATTAGGTTGATCTTAATTATATGTGTTCCGGATTTTTGTGATAAAGTGATGATATCATATGTTTATGTTGAAGCAGACAAGGTAGCCAAAAGTGGAGAATGCAATCACTTTGTTGTTATCACGGGGGATTTGGATTTCTGCGCTACAGTGAGTGCTTTACGATAGCGAAACATGACAGTTGATGTAATATGTATAGCCCATACATCATCACCGTTCCACCGATTGATAGCAGCCCTCGATTGGAGAAAAGTTGGATAAGGAATCTTCGGATACCTTGCCGAGCCTCGATCTCAGCTGCAATTGACTAACCACAACTGCAACAAAAACTCAATATATATATATATTAGGATCAAGATACGTGCAACATACCTATAGAGATCCACACAAACGAAGACTTGATGTCAAAGATAACATAACTATTTCATAATCTCTTGAGGAGAAATGGATATTGGGGGCCCTTCAAAGTTTCATCATATGGTGATCTTGCTTCTCTAAGCCGCATGAACCAATAATGTTTATAAGGCAATTTCATCTCATTTCACCCGGTCAAGAAAAACGTATGCTTTACATCTCTTGTCAAGTTTATTGATGGATTTTTCATTTTATAATTTACTTACAACTGATCTATTTGGTGGTATGTGAATAGAATTGAAAATCGATGCGGCCAAAATGATTCAAACTAATGCAAGCGCTAAGTTGCCCCATTGCCATTGCAAGAGTGCTTTTATGATAATAAGCGGGGGATATCTAAGAAGCATAGTAAGATCGTTGAAGTTAAAGAAACAAAAGCACGATCTAATTGTTGTGAGACCAACCTCATCCGGTATTGAGATTAACCCATCCGCTGATCTAAATTTAACGCGGCCTAAAAGCTTTATTGAGGAGTGATGAAAAGCTACTAATATCTTAGTTTTTTTTGTAAATAGTAGTTAAGTAGTCTTTTAATTAGATAGTAGCAGAGGGCTATGTTGCATGGGTGCGGGAGTGCAGGTGCGGGGGCGATACGATTCGGATACGCAGATACGAATTTTTAAAATTTTAGGGTGCGATTCGTCGATGATACGTCTATATATTTATATATTATTATATCACCCATTTAATAAAAATAAAATTCATAAATTTAATTATACTCAATTAAAATGAAGATTTCAATTAAACCTCATAAATTAAATAATATATTAATTTTGTAGTGAATTTAAATTTTAAGACAATACATATACATATAAAAAAGTATAAAAAAACCCCAAAATATAAAATTATTTTAAAACCCCCCCCCCCCAAAATATCCTGAATGCAACGGATTCTTACCGGATACGCGTATCCTACCACCGATACGCGTATCCTAATTATTTTATTTTTATTTTTTTAGGATTCGCCAGGTGGCGTATCCGGTGCATATCCCACGTGAATCGCACCCGCACCTGTATCTCCCACGTATCTGATAATACAATATTGTATTTTTAGAAGAATCTGTACATTATAGGCAGAGGGTAATTGTCACCCCTCAATACATTCTATTCAATTTTGGCCGTGATCATTTTGGGAAGTAATATAGATTTTACTAAAGTATGCAAAAAAGCATAGTTGAAGTAATTGCTTGCATCATTTTAGTATATGTGGTGTGTGAAAGAGCACTGGTTTACGAATGCTTCAACGCAGTTGTTGATTAATTGATAATACTTGTTGCAATTTTGATTGAAATTAATTTGCTATGTTCAAGTGCAGTGCATGAGTTATGTAACAAGTTGTAATCACCCTATTTTCTTACTTTATGTCCTCATCCTGCAATTATTCCCTTTATCAGCTGCCTCTGCCACAAGGAGGATATTATTTCGGTTCTTTTTTTCCAGTAATTAATCAGTACCTTCTTTGGGTTCGTCTATTGATTTATATGCATAGTTGGTTGTATGCTTTGAATTAAACAGTGCAAATACCATGATTGTATTCACTGTCCCTGTATGGTTATGAATTGCAAAGCTAACATCTTATAAGATGGAATATTGTCCTCCCATACATCAGGCTGCTTTCTTCTTATTTTTTATAGTTATTTTTTATCTTCACATGTATCTAAATTTGTTGGTACCTATTTGTTTTATTCCAGGAAGATCTGGTTATGTTAGTGTAGCTCCTTGAGCAAGTCATCTTATTTAGCCCACTTATCCTAAATCACATGTTGCTAGTGGAAGTGCATTTGAAAGTGTAGAAGGCTTAGATGATGAAGATAATATGACTGATGCTGCTAAGCTAGATGCTAAAAATTTTCATACTAATGAAACTCATACTTAGGTTCATATCCTGGTTCATATCCTGTCTACCCATCACGGTCTTACCTACTATGGTAAACATGAGAAACTATTATAATTTTCATAGTTGTTCAAGACAAAGTTGCTCTTTTCCTTTTCATATCTTGTGCAAACCTCGAAATTAAGTTGATAAGTGGATGAAGACTGATTTTGAAATCATTTTTCAGAATTTACCTGACCTGATGACCGTAGTGCAAATGGGGCTCATAGTGTATCTGGTGACCTACATGGTATTCAACCTGATATTCTAAGGAAAGAGCCGGAGTAGGAGACTTTTCATCACCTTCATCGGTGCCAATGCACGAGCAATATTTCCACAAGTTCCCCTCCGTTGTGCTTGAAAGGGATCGCATAGTTCTCCACACCCCAAAATACTATTACATTCTTCCTTTTGGAGACCTCTGAGCTCCGACTGTGGGCAGCAGCCGAGCTGGCGACAACATTTGACCTGCCGGCGACCCCACTCGTACCAGCGGCATTATCACCTTGGCCATGGTCTAGAATCTTTTTTTGCCTTTTGGAACTCACAACAGCCGAACTGGAGACAACATTTGACCCACCGGCGACCTTACTCGTACAATTGATCTAAAGTCATTAAACGAGGTGGGGCACCACCATTAAATCCTAATCCTCATTTTTTAAAAATTGTGCCAATAAACTAAAGGTCAAATAGCGGGACGGAAGAAGTATAAAATAAAGTTGAATTGGGCCGACCCACAATAAGATACTTCTTATGTCTTTGACATATATACTTAGAATTTTTTCGGTACACATTTCAATGTGCTGAAAAGTGAATGTTAAGTCAAAATTTAGGTCTTACTTGATATAATGTATTATATACTCCGTACTACGTAAAGACTTTTAATGATAAACCTGGAGTGTTCTCTTGTATTAGAGAGTATAAATAGTTACAGAAGAGTATCTGTACAGGTATGAGGATTTGACCTCTCCACAAAACCAAGTAGATTTTGACAAGCAAAAATGGGGGTGAGTTGATTTTTCCAGAGAAGATAATTTGTAGATGTAAGTTTAATAGTAACCATGTGAATGAGAGTAGCAAAGGGGAGAGAATCGTCTGTCGCAGCCATGATATTGATGACAGAGAGAAGAAAATATTTTAGGGTTTAGAAGAACCCAGTTGATACCATGTAAAGACTTTTAATGATAAGCCTTGAGTGTTTTCTTGTATTACGGAGTATAAATAGTTACAAAAGAGTATCTTTACAAGTACGTAGAATAAGAAAATAAATAATCTAAATAATTTACATAAGTAAAGATTAAATCAATTTATGATTTAATCTTATATTCAATATCACTGATACAGTATATTACATCAAGTGAAATAATATGCTATATCAAGCGGGACCTAATTTTTATCGTAACATTTCTTTTTCGACATATTAAAAATATATATTGAAAGATCCTAAATATGTAAATCACGGACGGAGGGAGTAATAAAATATTAAAAAAGCACAGCTCTATTTAAAACATATGCATTTGAAATGATTTATACAAAGGAAATTTATAAGAGATAACTTAGAGACAATTTTTTAGGATAAAGTCTCTTTAGGATGTGATAAAAGTTTGACGATGGATTGACATTCCAAAAAAGTAGTACTAATAAGTGTAATAAAGTGGAAAATTGGAAATTAATTAACTATTCACCACATACTTTTGTTCATTTTATTCGGGCTCTCCCCAAACTTTGTTCTACTCTTTATCTGTATCTTATGCAATGTAAAATTTGTTGGAAATGTAGAACTTGCCGGACGTACAATTACAATAGGAAAATCAAAGATTACAAGTGAACAAAGTGAAATTTGAAGTCGAGTCGAGGAAACCCACTTTCCGCAAGACGAATTACGCCCCGGCTAGTGCTCACGGATTTGGCGCTTCGTCCCCAAAGATAAAACGACTTCTCGTCTTCTTAGTAGCAGCACCGCAAACCAAGAAGCTCCGGCGAACTGGAAAAAAGGCGAGGAAAGAGCTCGAAAAAATGAAGAAGAAAACTTGAAGATGCAGAGAGAATGTTTCTAGTTGTGTGTGTCTAGAATGCCTGCATGCAGACTATTTATAGGCATGTCTCACCAGGTGGGTTATCAATGCCATGATGGCATTAATCAGCCAACTGGCTGTTTCTTGCGGTTTCTGACTGTTGGCAGCAGGAGGTGGGAAGTAATGACTGTTGTAACAGTCATTCTAGAAGAGTCTCTTCTTTTGGGCTTCACGCAGACAATGATGGACTAGACGTTTGGGCTCCCAAAACATGGCCCAATACACTATATATTTTGTGGTTCAAAAAATATAGTATATAAGGCCCAGCCAAGCCCAAGCCAAGGACCACCAAGGACCAATTGCCAAGATCCAAGTCCACGGCCACGAAACCCGAGCCCGAGCCGGTCTGTGCCGTCCGGTACGGACGGCGGGGCCGGATCGAGTGTGTGCTCACGCGAGAGCCCAACCACACACTTATCCACTTACTTGGCCCACTTGTTATTAAGCCCACATGTTTAAACACTTTTAAACAGCACACCACATTAATATTTAATCAATGTAATATAACTTACACTTCATTAACTAATGAAGTAACTCTCCACCAAACTTTGAACATTTATATCTCACTCACCGGAAATCGGTTTTGAGCATATAAATATACCACGTTAATCTACTCCGCGAGTAAAACAATAATCTAATATTTAATTTATATAATAAATTAAATATTTATTATTATTTATTTGGTCAAAAAACCAAATTTCCAACAATATTTTAATTTCCACTTCAAGTTGGAAGACTTCATTTTTGAATTTTAAATGAAAACCGACGTACATTTTTTGTATTGACGTATCCACGAGCAGGAATGTTTCTACATTCGATCAATTATTTCTAGTTATAACTTTTGTCACAAATCTATACAAAGTACAGTTTATTTTATGTCAAGTACATAGCAATAATGCCATATACACGCGACAAGACTTTTGTAATGAATATAAAATTAGAATATGATAAAAAAATTAAATATTTTAGCAAGTCAATTACTTCAAAAAAAATATAATTATTGGATTTCAGGAGTAATTGAAGCTCCCAATTAATAAGCATTGATGCATTTGGGCATTTCATCACTAATTGCAATTACGAATAGGTAATACAGAGTATATATTTATTATACATGCCCACCTCTAAGACCACTCGTTTCCTTTTTTCATTTACTTTTTTTTTCCTTCAATTTTATTTATTATGTTACGGAGTATTTATTATGCTTTATTTAAATTTGTAAAAAGAATATTTTTTTTTCGTAAGCCTAATATTTCGCCTCGTTTTTAGTTTATATAAATATCCTTATGTTTTCACTTTTCACCCCCTTTGTTAGGAGCTGTCACAAAGAATCTCGTATCATAATTAAAGAAAACGGAATCTAGTACCTAGATTATTATCAATTATTCCATCTTTATCATTATTTGCAGCGACATACTCTCTCACGTTCTATAATTAAATCCTTTTTTGTTCATATTTTTTTATATTAATAAACCATCTTCCGCCTTCCTCTCTCGCACCTTCAATCATTCCAATTGAAAGCCGTTGATTTTTTCCAATCATTCAATTAAGGATTATATACTCCTATCTATCAATAAGTATTGATTAGGTCGACTAAATTAATTAACTCTTAAACACATTTCTATTAATTATAAACTATAACGCCCATTTCTGAGTTGTTGCCATGGAATATCGCGGCGTGCTGCATTTGCATGAGCCCTAATTATAAATACCCATTCTACTTAATCCAAATTCAATTAGCTAAATCACTCTCGCTCACTCTCTTTTTCTCTCTGCCCTTATGGTTTCTTCTGCGGTAGCGCTCTGTGCAATTGTTGCAGTACTGCTTAACGTTTATTCAGACGCTGCTGTAATTCCCAAATGCGACTTAACGCAAGGGAATTGGGTTGTTGATAAATCGTATCCTCTCTACCTCCCAGAGAAATGCCCCTTTATTTTACAGCAGTTTAACTGCATCGGAAACGGACGGTCGGATCTTCAGTATCAGAAGTATCGGTGGCAGCCCAGTAATTGCATCTTACCCAGGTAACACTCCCACTGCGTGATAACTGTGTGTTTCTTAATTTCTTCTGTTCTTTTCCTTTTCTTTTCTTGTATACTTAATTAATTAAATAATTAATGAAATGAAATAGGTGGAACGGAGCATATTTCGCGAGGAAAATGAGAGGGAAGCGCATAATGTTCGTGGGGGACTCTTTAAGCTTAAATCAGTGGCAATCTTTAGCGTGCATGATTTACGCTTCTAATCCAACTTCTCCATACCAGCTCCCCATTACCAAGGGTTTATTATCTACTATTGTTTTTCCGGTATTTTATTTTATTCCTTTTTCTTTATTATTTTAATTTAATCATTCATTTCTGTTGATGCTCATATGCTATGTTACTTTAAAGGGGATTAATTAATACCGTTAACGTTGTCCTTAATTGGATTACTAAATGATTTTGTACATTTTTTTTAATACTCCCTCTATCCTCCATTTACTGACCCTGTTGACTTTTTAGATGATTTTGGAGCTTCGTCATGATGGATTTTAAATTAAATTTTTGGAGATTAGTTTTTTTTACACGATACTACAACACTCGTAGTACCTTGTAAAAAAAACTAAACTCCAAAAATTCAATTTTAAATCCATCATCACAAAGCTTTAAAATTATCTAAAAAGTCAACAGGGTCAGTAAATGGAGGACGGAGGAAGTATGATTTTTTTTATTATTTAATTTCCTTTCAATTTATGTAATACTGTACTTTTAGCTACGTACATATGTTATAGCGACGTGCACTGCAACCATCTTAACAAACTTTAGCGCACACTACTAAAACATGCATGCACTCTTGTTAATTATAGAAAGCAGTTACCTCGACGTGACAAAGTGCGACCACCACGCTATATTTATTTAATGTTTTTTTTTTTTTTTATAAATAAAATAGTCCACGTATTGTAATATTGCAGCAAAGGAATATTACGTTGATGTACCTGCGGAATCCATTCATGGTGGACTTGGTGATACAAAACGCGAAAAGAGTGCTCAAACTCGACTCCGTTGCCGGCAGTTCGAACCAATGGCTTCAAAGCGACGTCTTGATCTTCGACACGTGGCACTGGTGGCTTCACGACGGAAGAAAACAACCGTCAGTACAAAAAACATATATATTTTTTTCCTTTTTTTTTTTGGGAAATATATAATTGATTTTTTGCTTTTTTGCTTTTTTTTTTTGTCTAAATCTAGATGGGATTTCATTCAATATGGAAAAACGATGGTGCCGGATATGAATAGATTAGAGGCATACGAGAAAGCTTTGAGGACTTGGGGAAAGTGGGTTGACCAAAAAGTGAATGTCAACAAACTTCAATTATTTTTTCAGGGTGTTTCTCCTGATCATTGGAAGTAAGTAAAATAATTACTCACAGCTACACTCCCTCTCTCCTATAGTTATATTTTATTATTTTAATAGACTCAATTTGAACAAAAATAGCTCTGTACTAACGGAGCAGAGACGACGGGACGAAGGGAGTATATGTTTCTGATCATCTTTAATATATATGGGATTAAATATTTTGCGATTTTTTGTGTACAGTTGAATTGATCAAGAATTCTGGGATTAATTACAAATATATGTTCCCTTGTATACAGTGGTTCCGATTGGGGCGTGCCAGAACTAAAACGTTGTGGGGGAGAGCGAAAGCCTCTTATGCGGCAAATGGAGGAAGGTGTCACCAACAAGGCCGATATCATATTAAAAAACGTGTTATCGAGTCTCAGGAAACCAGGTTAATTTATTAGACATAAGCCGGTTGTCGCAATTTAGAGTTGACGGGCACCCTTCTATTTTTGGAAACCCTAGACACATCGGCATGGATTGTACACATTGGTGCCTTCCCGGAGTTCCTGATACTTGGAACCAACTTCTTTACGCTAATCTTCTTACTCTTTGATTCATGCATACGATATAGTCCATTTATAAATACAACTTAACTATGTTTGGATTTATATATCTTGATAGTTTTTTTTTTTTTTTTTTTTCAAATGGATTATAATGCAAATGGATCACATGGACTAGGCATCAAGATTTTTGTACATGTCAGGCTCGTGTTGAATTTAACTTTCTTCTTCTTCTTTTTTTTTTTGGCCCATCAAATATTAGACAATTGAGGATGTCTTTATCGTTATAAGCATTATCTAAGAATTGATAATGTCGATGTCTAAAATGAATGCAGAGGATAAGTGACAGCTCAACTATTTTGGTTTGGTCAATCAATATCATTCATAACGCGTTTGGTTTCTCGCCCTCTGTTTGCACCCAAAAGGATTAACGCCTTTACCGAGTTTGTTAAAGTTGTTGGTGTTTATTTAGAGACACAAATTTATTTTATTTATTTGTTTAAATAGTTTTAAAATTAAATTTAAAAATCATGTCACGTAATACCTCCAACATTTATCACGAAGCCTCATACTTTATAGACACAATTTATTATTAAGTAGATTTACGCGCGAGCGAAATGTTTTGTTATTCTATATTACTCCTTCCGTCACACTTCAATAGGTCTGTAATCAAATTAGGCCGTCCTACACCAATTGGTCTGTTTCTAAATTGGAAAGAATTATCCATTACTAATCATTGCATCATCCACTCACCTTATATAACATGTATCCCAATATAATTTAAACTATAAATGTTTAAATTATTATAATTTGTTCGTTTCTTCTCCAATATTAATGATTTTTTATGTTAAATTAAAGATTTTGATACCATCTTCTCTAACTTTTTCTAAACCAAAACCAATCAAATTTGTAAACAAGCCATTTATGAATCAACAGACGACCACTTAACGGTATAAAAAAACAAAAGCATAAAATGCCATGAGTTCGACACTCAATCCTTTTAATAAATTTAATTTTTTTTTCTCGGATCGTTCTACATATGTAGTCTAATTTATTAAATGAAAACCGTAACAATTACCACATAAAATATACATCTTCAAGAATTTTTAGAATTATATACTAGTCACTAAAGTATTTTACAAATATACCCGTCAAAATAAAACTTTATATTTCTAATTTTATTATATATATATATATATATATATATATATATATATATATATATATATATATATTTTACATTCATACCGACCCTCTAGAATTAAGAGATGCCCTTCGTAATTAAATTTACAGAGAGGGGTGGGTGGGGGGGGGGATTCAATATAGATGAACTAGAATTAAAAATAAATAATGTAGACCTATAGTATATTACTAGTTTTGCCCCCTGGCTTCGCTCGGGTAATACTATCGGGTCTTTTTTCTTCTTTGAATAATTTAATTTGTATATTAATTGGTGTGTGCTTTTTAATTTTGTAAATTTAATAAGTTTTTCATATCATAAATATATACATATATAATTATGTAGGGGCGAACACTAAAAAAAAGCTCTATGTCAAAATGAATACTTTTTTTTATTTATTTCTAATTCGATATAACTTTTTTATGATCAATTTGATGATGGGGGATTATATATAAATAATATACTCTTAAAGGAAAAACTTAAATGAAACTATCCACGCGCAACTATTTCATTGAAACGCGTAAACCAGGTCTAATAATTGTACGGGTATATAATTATGACTTTCAACCACAAAAACAAGTTTGTATTTGAAACAAACAAAAAAAAAAAAAAAAACTTTGATTGGTCAATTGCAGCTGCTTTCTGTCATTCAAAGAGTTTATATTTGCCAACATTTAGTCAAATCATTTGAAGCTTCATCTAATAATGCATAAAAAAATATATTTTAATAACTAAACAAGCTGATTTTGGAATAGCATATTAAGAGCATCCCAACGTACCTAAAAATGGGGTGCACCGGCGACCCGGGCCCCGGATCTCGAGTGCGAGCCGCGCCGGTGACACCCAGGTGCTTAACTGCAATCCCTCCCTTGATATGGTGCTTGATTTTTGGATTTGGTCGCACAAAAAAGTGGTAGAGATTCTCAATATTAAATAGCAACATTGGAGATGCTCTAATATGTATATATAATTTCTCACTGTTTATGCCTCATTCTAATTTTTCAATAATCCCGTAATGAATATCTTTAAGCTATAAACAGACCGAATGGATGGAGTAGTATATTACATGTCGAATTGTGAGATATTTGAAAAATATGTATACTTTATCAGGGTGGCCTTATGTTGAGACGTGGCATTCAAATTTAAATGTAAACATCATAAATTTCAAATATAGTAATAAACGAACTCGATTTTACTATCGTCTTAAATAACTTTGTAGTAAAATTTAAAAGTCATAAATGCTGGCATATGGTATGTTCGTGTGTATTTTTATTTTTTTAATTTTTATTTTTTTATAAAAAAATTAGTAACATATGTAGTACTTACTCCGTTTTTTTAAATGTTATAGCCGTCGAATTGCACATACCAAAGAAATGTGTAAATTTAAATTTTAACATCATTTATTATTCTCCTTTTTTGAGCACCCACTTATATAGCTATTATGTCATTAAATTCCGAAATGAGATACTTAAAAATAAACAATAAAAAATAGTTTATGGGACACTTTAAGAAAAAACGGAAGGTGTAATTTGTAAGTATTAACCTTCAGCCAATTTGGCAAGCAAAATATATATTTAGCTAGGTTAAAAGGTTTTTAATTTAAAATGTAGAAAAGGAAAATTAAATAAAAAATATATATATATGTGCTGTGTGTACATAATGATTGTTACTATAACTTGTCGGCCTCACTTATTGAAAAGAAAGGGAAACTAGAATTTAAGACAATTGTGATGGACAAACTATTTTCGGCTAACGTTCTAACTTGTTTCTTTATGCAAATGGTAGCATTTAATGTATAGGTACAAATATTGACTCGTTAATAATGGAGTAAATTTATACGTATATTTATATAGGTGCAAGGAGTACTGGTATAATGCTCTATATTTTAGGTACAAGTTTTTAATAAAATATTAATTAGAGATAAACATAGTGTTTAATCCTTTAATGCATATTTTTCATTGTTTAAGGACTAGAGCATTGTAGATCCATTGAACAGATTGGTGATCAATCTTAAATAAAAGATTGTATCAAAACCTTTAATTTAGTATAAAATCGTAAAAATCGGATAATCTACGAACTTGATATGAAAAATACAATTACAATTGAAAAAATATTATCAACCGTCAATTTATTTTTATATTACAATGTACAATTGATGGCTTAACATTCAAAATGAGTATTACTTCCCGAGAAACGTATAATTTAAAATTTTGCAAGTTATATTATATTGAGATACGTTCAGATAAATAGTACTACATCCGTCCCGTTCGAGACGTTACTTTTTATTATTTTATACATTACATATATTAAAAGATTGTAACGTTTCGAATGAGACGGAAAATGTAGATGATAAGTTGATAGAATTAGATTAATAACTTACTAATAAAGTTCGAATTATTTTCTTATTAGGAAAGAGCCCAATTTATATGACGTCCAAATAAGAAAAAGAGCCCAAAATGAATGTGACGTTCCGATAAATAAATAAATAAATAAACTCCGTAAGTTATAAATGTTGAGGAAACCTCGTGTGTCAATTGTCAAAAGAATTATGTGATTTGAAACAAAAATGCCAAAAGAATAGCGTCAAATCTATACTATTATAAAAAGTGTCTTGTTTACAAAATTTGATTTGTCTATTTTATCCCAGTTATATATTTAGTTTTAAGGACAATATTGTAATTATATTACAATAGTATAATATCGTTAGATATGTATTATATTATCAAATTCGTAATTGTATTAACATTAGAGATATGCATGATATAGTATAATATATTATGTTTAGTTTAAGAAAATAGCATAAATATTTACCTTATTAGATCTATATACATGCTGAGCTAATCTATTTCTATTCATCATCAAGAAAATTAATTTATTTCTATTTACTTTTCATGTTCATGTATTTACGTGTGTTTCTCTGTTAATATTTTGAGATCTATATTTGCTTTTTTCGGTTGCTTAATTGTTTTTTGCATATGAGAAATAGCTAATCCCACTTCATAATTACAATAAGGTACATTAACTACATATATTCTTCAACGTCATGAGTGTGTTGTTGGATCAATCCAATTTCGTGTTATCAAATCTACATATTCCAGTGTAACATAGAGAAGGTAACTAAGTAGGAGTAGTTGTTATTCACAATCACAATATAGAGACTAATTCTCAAATCTTATTTTCCATTACTTTTACTATAGAGATACAATAGAATCCAAGGTGGCTAGGTATAGAAGTTGCTATAATGACCGACAAGCCAGACTATTCTAGCCGATCACTACACTACACTATAGTATATCGTATCATAGACGACAAAACATTAGAATAAAAATAAAGATGTACTATATAAGTAGATGTGCATTAAATAATATATACTCCTCCGTCTCGTCGAAAGTGAGACATTTTATTAAAATATACTATTTTATTTTTAGTTTTTGCACGTAACATCTTGCAAGAATTGTAATATTAGCAATTTGTGAATTCCATGTAATTTAAAATATCTGCTGTCTCTTTCTAGATCTCTTCAAAATATTCAAAGGACAGTGGAAAAAGATTCAAGTAAATTAGATAATTTTTTCCCTCCTAAATTCTTTATAGATCGTTTTATATCTTGGGATTTCCCAACTATAAGATGTTTGTGATTTTATATATACTCGAGTTTGATTAATGTCGTTTGCCCTTTATAATTTGATTATTTTTATAGGCACCGTGGATATTATGACACAGAAAATTCTAACACTTTAATAGCTTGTACTAAGTGCAACCTCACGTTATAGTTTAAGAACAAACTTTGTAAATTAAGCATATCAAAACAGTCAATATAAAGAGAATTGAGACGAAGGCATAGCGTAGTATTAACATGAAAAGAGGAAATATTCGAGCCACATAAATAATAAATTGAAACAACATGAAAATTAGAGGCAAAATGTAGTGTTCATTTATTTTATTTTATTTTTGAGAAAGTCTAATGTTTATTTTATGTCATTTTTTTTGGGGGGGGGGGGGGGGGTGGCAGGCCTATTTAAAAGGAAATATGGGATTCAAATATTCTATTGCGATTATATGTGATATCTCATATTACATTAATGGATGATTGTCATATGTCTACAATATTTTTAAAATTAATTATTTTTTTTGTAATGAATTGTTTTTATTATTGCTGGTTTTGAAAATATTGTGAACACGTGACAATCATCCATTGATGCAATATAGGAGATGTCACACGGAAATGCAATAGAGATTTGAATCTGAAAATATGATGTTGACAAATTTAGATAATGTGCAATTGATCTATTCTTCGATTCAGTTTTACAGGTTCACAATTTATTTGAGTCTTTTTTTTCCTCTTTTTGATGGGGAAATTCAAAAGTTGTTAGATACTCCCTCCATCCCCAAAACTCTTCATTGGTTTAACTGACACAAGTTTTAAGAAGGATGTAATTGATTTGTATTATTTCTTGATAGTGGAGATTGAGCCCCACATTTAGTATAGTGTATTATACGGAGTATTATATATTAATAGTGGTTATGTAGTCTCACTTTTATTTGTTTTGTTTATTAGTATTGTGATAGTGAATCCATATCCAAAAATAGAAGGTAAAGAGTTTTGGAAGACAACCCAAAACGGAATTAAGTGAAGAGTTTTCAAGGACCGAGTATTGTTTTTCTCCTAACAAGTCTAATATAATAAGTTCATTTTTTAGAATTTAGTCTATTTTGCATTTTGGACATGATTAAAGTACGATCACTCTTGATGCACATGTCCAACTCATTTTCAGGTACATTTTCTATTTAGTCAGTACAAAAAACTTTATATAAATACATATATAATTTGTTTGTGGTACAACTAATTTATGTATTATATATGTATTATCATACTTTTTTAGTTAATGCTTAAGTGTTTGAAAAGTGTATGAAATATTACAACTACATAGGTATACTAACAAGAAAGGCTCCTACAAATGAAAAAAATAAAATAAAAAAAATAACGTACACGAAATTCATTTGATTGGAAATAGTAATTAAGCAATACAATCTTTTGAGATAAATGTATATTTATAGATGTACTAATATACACTTTTGATCAAAATTAGTTCTATTATTTATCTTTTTAGGTTCAGTGCTACATGAGTTAAAAAGGTGTTTCGATTGCAAATACTGTCGTACAATAAGATTTTAATATTAACCTCTAACTTTTTGTTGTGATAATGAAAAAAATGAACTTGCATTTTCAGTCGTAGTATCCCGTAACAGAAAAAATACTTCAAAAATTTATTTTAAAACCCATCATCAAAAATCATGGAAAAGCGTGCCAAAAAAAGAGGGTCACCAAATTATGGACAAAGGGAGTAATTATTTATAGAAATTTGAGCGTTGTAAGAATTCAACTCATTGTTGTTTAAATTTCTGTAAGTATAAGATATTATACAGCCACAGATTCATGCATAAGATTCGTGGATATATTGTCCATTGTAAAAAGTGATCAACCTAATGTCCCAAATTGGTGAAATTGCAATGTGCAAAAAACGTATGGAAGTTGTTGAGCAACGTCAAGGTAAAGATGTAAATATTTATGCACAAATAATTAACAAGATTTATTATAATTATTATTAAATACACTACAGATATAGAATAAATCTAAATATTATACAAGGAGATTATAATGTGTATATCACAATGTTCAATGATGTTGCAGATTTATATGTAGGGTGTTTCATGATGAGTATATTTCTTCAATAAATCAGGTTAGTATTTGCTACAAAAAAATTTCTTTATGAAATTTTAATTTTAAGTACATTTATTCAGGTGAAAATGAATCGGTATTCTATAGAGGTTAGAGCTTACAAAATCCAATAAAAATGCGTTTCATGACTGAACTCAAATATTTAAAGATCGATAATAGAGGAAGACTATCATAGCCAGCGGAATACAAAAGGTTAACCGCAACAATATCGATGAAGAAACATCAATTTAAGAACCTCAAACAAATTAAATTGAAGGAAAGAAAAAAATCAATCAAGAGAGTAAAGTCACATTAGTGGAAACAAATAAAGTTGAAGGAAAACAAAATCAATCAAGAGAGTAAAACCATCATAATTGGAAAAAAATAAAAGCGCAAAGAAAAATATCAAGCTAACTCAAGTGAAAGAAAAGAAAAATTAAATGCGGAGTTGTTTGATAAGGAAAGAGAAAAAGAAGCGATGATGACCACAAATTGGACAAACTTGTGTCTAAAAGCAAAAAATATTTAATGTAAATTTCAATATTCACATTTGAATCTTTTAGACATTGAGAATAATATAGATTTTATTTCTTTTCTTTTTTCTTTTTCAAAATAAACAAAAAGATTTTGGTTATTGTTTATTACTTTTAAGACAAAAACTTGTATCAGCCGGAGGCACCGTGCGGCCGGGCCCAAAGTGTCAATCTTTATACAGAAAAGTGTCAATTTATATGAATAAAAGTGTCAATCTTTAACATAATTATTTTACGAATAAAATGACGATTTTTAAAAATGTCAATCTTTATACAGAAAAGTGTCAATCTATATGAATAAAAGTGTCATTGTTTTAGCCCGGCCGCACGGTGCCTCCGGCTGACCCAAGTGTGTCCCTACTTTTAATTGCACTTATTATGTTTATAACGTTTCCGAATTATTTATTCTTTTTTATGTTACTATAAATAATTACTACATTCTAAGTAAAAAAATTAATCAAATATCAAACGAATTCACGTGCAACGTACGTGATCTCTGCTAGTCTCTCCAAAAATACGCATGTTTCTAATTTTTATCCAAAATTTGCCTTTTCGCTTGGCTATTGGCATATCTCCAACTTTGGGAATAATTAAGAAAAGGAAAGCGGTGCAGAACTGCAAATAAACTCAAAACACAAGGGAATTCGGTTCATTCTCTTACATTAGCGAGATGCCACACAACATTCTTATATCATAATGCACAAATTTGTTATACCAAAAGAAAGAAAAAAGAAAAAAGAAAAAAAGAAAAAAGAATGGGATTTAACTGCACTTCACTTATAAATTGCGATCGTGAACTCTTTTGTAGCTTATAACAGGATTTTTTTTTTCTTTTTCTTTTTGATAAGTGCTAATGTAGCAGTAATTTTTCTTGAAGGGATTAGAGGTGACCAAATGCGGGTTCGAGTATGGAATCGTATCCGTACTCGGCATGTACGGTTCTACCAAACTAGACTCGTACCCTAACTGCGGTATAGACAGATACGAGTATGGTTTCGGGTATGACAAGTACGGGTATGGGTACAACCCTGCAGTTCCGACGGATTTTATAATTTTTTTTTATAACTAAAAATGCATTTTAAGTTCGATTAATTGTACATCAAACTATTTGCAATAGATTATTATTTTTTATTGCAAAAGCTCCAACAACATAAATCTAAACTAAACCTTTAGATATTAAATTAGTGGAGATTAAGTTTTTGAAAATTTAATCTCCAAAGTCTAAGCCTCATTATAACCTCTTTGGTGAAAATCCAAATGAAATACGAGTACAAGCACAAACCTTTCAAATACGTGTATGAATGCGGATCGGTGAGTACGGTTATTTTTTACAGGATACATGGAAAACTAATCGGGTGAAATCTATAAATGCCCATTTTGAAAATGGGTATTCATAAAATACCCATTTTCAAAATACATGTTCCAAAAATGCCCGTTTTTTTTAAATACAATAAAATAGGCCCCACTTTCACGCATTCTTTTGCCGATTTCATATATAAACGAATAAATTGGGCCCACTTCTTATGCAGATTCGTGCTCGATAACAGTAAATTGTCATTTTGCTGTTAGCCAATCAGATAAAAAAGAAAAAAAAACAAAAATTAAAGCCAATATCGCTGGCTCAACACACGAATAACGCCCTAAAATTTCATTCTCATCTTCTCGCCGCCCACACCCATCTTCTTCTCCTCTTCTGTAAAATCGCCCACACACTGCGGACAACACCACCCACACCTAGTTGCAGCCGCTGTCGCCAGAACTCCCCGCCATCTCTCCGCCTCCGCCAAATTCTCTCCGTCTCCGACGCCGGCATCGTTGCTTCCCTCTCCCCTTCCTTCGCCGCCACCGCGAGATATGGCACGAATTCCTCAGGTTAGGCCTTCGTAATTAGATCTGTAATGTAAAGTCTTCGGCATTAGATCTGTAAATTAAGTAGACATAAATTAAGTAGATGAGTTGTATATCGCTCGATGTTATTGCGTATAGCGCTCGTTGTTATTGTGTATGGCGCTCGATATAATTTATTTAATACATGTTATAACGCTCGATTATAACTCAAAAACAAGATGGATAGTGCTCGATATGTTTTAATTTATTTATTTTATATATTAATTTGGTAATGAAATTTATTATTAGTGGTGTGTATATTTATTTAGAAAATAGCGCTCGATGAATTTGGAATAGCGCTCGTTAATTGCTAAATAGCTCTCGATGAATTCCGAATAGCGCTCGATTAAAATTAATTAATTTATTTTATATATTGGTTTAATTAATAACGCGCTAATAGTCATATTATTTAGTGTATTAGTTAGATATTATTTTAATAATCTAAGCAACAAATGAAAATAGAAAACACTCCAATTAGTTGAATAACCCATAGTAATTATTGAATTAGCTTGTTTTATATACTACATGAATAACGCTCCATTAGTTAAATCTGCTTTTATTTTAATTAGTGATTTGTGTAATGAAAATAGACGATTGAATAACGCTCCATAAGGTTGAATAACGCTCCATACATATATGAATAACCCTCGGAAAACTTGTGTAGTATTTGATTTGTATGATTTAAAATAAATTAAATTATCTTGTTTTATATATATTAGTTAAATGAATAACGCTCTAGTGATATCATTAGTTAGATTTGATTTATTTATATGATTAAAATAAATTATTATTAAATTCATGATGTTTGTTTTAAAATTATTTAATTGTATTTGTTAGATATATTTGTAATAATATTTGTTTTAATATAATTATTAATTCAAGTTTTAATGTTTATGTGAAATCAGGTATTGTCCTTCAAGAGACAAGATAATATGAACAGACATGTAGTCGTGAATACTTCTTGTAGAATATGACTCCTCAAGGATATTCATACCACCTTGATGGCTAAAGGGGGTGACAGCTTGGTTGGTCGTTTCTGTAACGGGCCTTTTGGGCACTTTATAACTTGGAGACCGGGCCGTATGAATAACCAAGTGCTACATGGAATCCTGACGAGATTCCTAGATACTGAAGAAGGCATTTGGTTCCATATAAAAGGGAGGTTTATTGAGTACACGATGACGGATCACGCTTTAGTGACAGGATTGACTTTTGGAGCAGCGAACTATGATCCCACTGTTACTCGTGATCCGATGAATTCACAACTTGCAAGGTCAGTATTCGGTGGGAGACCGGGCACTGGGAAAGACTTGATTGGCCAGTTCAAGAAATTGCGAAGCTCGATTGCTGACCCCGACGGTACTATCCACTTGCGCGTAGCTCAACTGTTAGTGGCTGATATTTTCATCCTTGGGCACGATGCACAGAAAGAGCCGTACCCTTGGTTGTGGGAATTGGTAGAGAATACTGAGCTATTTGCGCAGTTTCCATGGGGTGCATATTCGTACCAGACATTGAAATATTATCTCGAGAATGCGCAAGACAGTGATGAGTATCATTTTTACGGGCCTGCATGGGCATTATATGTTTGGGGATTAGAAGTGGTTCCCGGACTTGGCGACGTCGTAGGCGTGAAAAATAATGATGGACGGTTACCGCGGTCCATCAATTGGAAATTGAAAACGAAGCTTACAATTGATGACCCTGCTTTATGGAGACTTTTTCACGAAGGGGTAACATTCTAATTTTTTACATAATTTTATGATATTATAGTATTATGTTTATTTTATTCATATGAATGTTGCTAATTGATAGTGAAATGCTGTTTAATTCAGGTTGGTGATCTACCGAACATTGAACCCACAGTTGATGAGTCCGGTTCTTGGTACTTCCGGTCGCTCGGAGACCCTACACGAGCTCTCGATGTTCGATTCAAAGAACCTTACAACGCTCTTCGAAGGAGGGGGACAGTACCGATAGAGGTCCGCCTACGCCGTCGCAGACAACCCTCTCCTCAGCCCCCCCTCCCCTCCCCCCCCCTCCTGAAATATCACGGCGTCGACGCGCTACTGGAAGCCGTGGCAGGGCACAACAGAGTGAGGGGTCTTCTAGTAGCTCTGGAGGAATCAGCGAGAGCAAATTCCGTCGTTTGGAGCGTCTAATCCTCCAAACAAAACAAGATTTGAAGGATTACATTGACGAGAAGTACAATGAGCTAAAAGAGACGTTCAGCTGTGGTTGTAGTCGGCGTTCAACAGCGGTGCACGAGCCTATTCGTCGCGGATCCCCTGTCATCATCTATTCCGGACGAGATTCTGGTGTGCGAGGATCACAAGAAGACACTCAGGTTCCGATTTGTGAGCCTGAGACTTCTACCTACGTTCAGAATGTAGGCGGACATAGAGACACTTCCCTCCCTATTTACACAGCTTCCGAAGCTGGCCCGCCCACTACTAGGTATGGTGATGATGACGATGGCGGTCTAGTTTCACATGCATTCGGGTCCTTATTCGGGCAGGTACAAATTAGTAGTTTATTTCATTGTTAAACTCCCCTAATTATTGAACTGCATTATAACGTTTGAACCTTATTGTTATTATCAGGTTTCTGGTGTTGCTTCCGGGGTGCCAACGGATTTCACTGCAATCGATACATCGCATCGGGCTTCAACTAGTAACATACCGGATGAGCCAAGACCCTCAATGTCGGTCAGTCTTCCGGGTTTTGCCCCGTTTGTGAGTCTTCCGGGATTTGCCCCGTTTGTGAGCAACCGTGAGCGTTATTCGATGTCAGATTTTGAGACAGATGTATGAATTTGATGTTAACTATTTTTGAATAGTAGCTTTTAATTTTGGACTAATATTTCATTTTGTAACTAGTTTCTGCTGAATATAACATCGTTTACTACGTCCAGCATTCGTCCGGTGTCTCGTACTTTGGTGATCCTGCGAATGTTATTCCAGTCGTGACAGGCCCACTCGAAACTGAGTCAAATTCAAATGTTGAATCTTCAAGTGGGGACTCAGCTAGCAGCGCTGTGGTTTCTAGCGATTCAAACGCCGAGGGTCAGACACAGCAGGATCGCCGTAGAAGAATGCCATGTATCGCTGACATCGAAGTTATACAGAGATGGTATCAATTTATGAAGTCTGTTCCCGGTACAATTCTATTATTCGATGGAGGCCAAGACCCGCTGCATCTTGAAGATTTTTTGCAAATTCTAGACATGGACAGAGAGTGGAGCTCAAGGGTAATTATTTATTTATTATCTTTTGTTTTCATAGCTATCAGGATCATCAGGTATCTCCAAGAAATTATGAATGTTCTTATTTTGCAGCACGTTGACCTATACATGGAAGTGTTACGGGCAAGATTACGGAATAACGATCAGGTTCTCGACGCACACACAGGGGGTGCAACTGTGATATGTAACTGTACTTTCATGGTAAGTTCGCATAAATTAAAATTACAAATTTATTGTAGTATTGTTAAAAAAAATGTAATCGAACTTGTTGTAACCTTTCAGGAAAAATTAAAAGAAGAATATGAACGACTTCTTCAGGAATCCCAAGATATCCCTTGGGCCAACATGCAAGAACTTGTGACATACTGTCAGATGCATGCGAGATTCGGGATGGATGTCCTTCAGATTGTCCATGGAGTTGGAGTAACATACATCGCTGAAAATTGGTTCAAAGCTCGTTCGGTGAGTATGTTGCACTCTACACTATGTACTCTTACGTCTCTTTTGACCATGTAGTTGATTCATTTCAACCTGCTTTAATGAATTAGGTACTCTTCCCCTGTTATATCCAAGAGCGATTCGTTCTGGTTCGTTTTGCACTGACGAAATGGAATGTATGGCTTTTTGACCCGATGTGGTATGACCTAGACGCAAGAGGTCGTGGACAAGTAATTCGAGAGCTACGTCCTTTGTTTTTCCTTCTACCCGTGGTGCTTGTACAGTCTCAATATTATCGTCACAATAGGATGAGAGTTCAACAAAACGAGGAGATTTTCAATAAGCCGAAAGTTCCCACAAAAAAAGATCTTTTCCGGCGAAGAAGACACAGCGCAGTTATGGCGTGCATGACCGTTGAACGTCTCATCAGTGGACGTCCTCAAATAAGGTGGGGTACAAGAAATGTGAAAAAGTACAAGTACCTTGTTGCACCCAAGATATTTGATCTTGGAAGTGATTTTATCTAGTTTTACGTTTTGTATGTTTTAAACATTTGACTCGTATAACCAATGAATAGCTCTCCATTTTTTTTCTTCGTATCTACCATCGTTTTGAGAATAGCGCTCGTATAACCGATGAATAGCGCTCCATTTAATTATAATAGCGCTCCATTTCATTATTAAAAGCGCTCCATTTATTGTGAAAAGCGCTCCATGTATTGTGAAAAGCGCTAGAAAAGTTTTAGAGATATTATTATTAATGTGGTATTTCATTAACAATAGCGCTCGAAAAAACGATGAATAGCGCTCGAAAAAACCTAAAAAACGCTCGAAGATTTTTTTTTTTTTTTTAATATTACGAATTCATTTCACACATAATTCACCATAAATCAAATAATCCAAAACAAATGCAAATATCCGCAACAGATTACCTATTTAAAAAAAAACATTATTAGAAGTTTCAGATTTCTAACCAAATGAGACACATGGTACTAACGTGAGCAGTACTCTCACAATACCTACATTTGCGCTGCCCACGAACACGTTCACCTCTTCTTCTATGTCTCCTTTCTCTCGGCCTACCCGGAAGACGAACTTTTAGTGGAGGATCAATGTGAGGATTTCGTAGCGAGTGTGGCAATCTCCACTGACTTTTGTGTGGAACAGGCATAATAGGGAGATTGTATGAATTGGCATACGTAGTTCGCTTGTAGTAGGCAGAAACATAATCCACTACTTCTTCTTTCCGATCTCTAATGGGAAACCAAAAAAAAGAAAATAGATTATCATAAAACACAAAAGAATAACCATTACTATACCCATCATGAGGAAAAGTCTTACATGATTGCGGCGATTGCGTGTGCACAAGGTAGGCAATCGAGCTGCCATCGCATGCAATCACACTCGCTAGTTTGCAGATTCACAGTCAGCGATCGTCTAGCAGTTCGAATCGTATACTCCTCTGCATTGCACTGTCTAACACTGTATGTCCTAGCGAACTCTATAATAGAGGCTATTTTTTTCCTTGCCTCGTCAGTTATGGCGTGGTTCACTCTCCGGCAATCTGCTCGGCGCTCATCGAACCACCGTTCGATTACAATTCTGACAGCATCAAGACAGGCGCAGATTGGAAGACGCCTCGCCCACAAAAGAGTATTATTAAACGACTCCGCAGCGTTAGATGTTATGTTGCTGAAGCGACTAAAGGGGCAAATCCGCCGGGCCCACATCTCCGGGCCTATCTCCATCAATTTGTTATATGCCGCTGGTTTCGCATTATGAATCTGTGTCATTCTCTTCGTGAATTCTTCAATATCGTACGTGTACGCAGCTTTTTGAAACAGCTTGCCTACCGTCTTACCATAGAATGCCAAGTTCTTACTCAAGTGGTAGTAGCACAAACCGTGGTGGGCTTCTGGAAAAATGGATTTCACGGCATGTATAATGGATATGTGCTGATCAGAGACAATAACAGTTTGAGCAAGTGACCCGTAAGCATTCCGGAGTCCTTACATGAAGAAAGTCCACGACGCGTGGTTTTCGGTAGGCCCTATCCCGTAAGCCAAAGGGTACAATTGTTCATTGGCATCCTTTGCCACAGCTACGAATAAAATCCCGTTATTCTTCCCCTTCAGGTGGGTGCCATCCACGACTATAACCGGCCTGATACACATTGGATATGTGACTCGAGTAGCACCGAGAGCGATGAAAACGTGTTTGAAACGGCCGTCATTCCCAATGTCTAACTGCGTGATAGTACCGGGATTTGCCTCTTTCAGCATGTGGAGGTAACCGGGCAGCATGTTGAAGGAGTCTTCGTATCTCCCATAAATTATTTGAATAGCGCAGTTGCGGCCCCTCAAGGCTACACCATAAGAGATGTCCACACCAAACACGGACCTCAGCTCGTTCCTAATGACCTTCGGTTTTATTATTTCGGTGTCACGTTGAATTATTTTCGCAAAGTAGGCCCCAATAACCTTATAACGGACCTTCCTCTTCAACAAATTTGTTATATCCTCCCTGCACGTGTGATCGCCGCAAAACTTTCTGACTCGCCAAGGTCCGCCTTGGGTAGTGGCGCGTAACTTGAAGGTGCAACTCTTCGATGATTTGCAATGCAGCCATAGCCGGATCGTATCAGACTTCTCAGTAGCACTTTGCGCCCTCCTCTCCAAATTCCACAAACCGGCTGCCACTTGGAGGTCATCCTTTGTATCGTAAATGGCATCAACCTCCAACCCTTCAAGGATCAAATTACCATCACCTACATAGACTGCTGAGTCGTTAGGATGGATAGGGACCACGGGAACGATCCAACTACTCATAGGCCTTGTATCAATATCTTCATCATCCCCGTGCTGGCTTGGATACATCAATCGTAAGAGCTTCTCCATCCCTCCTTCCTCAAGTATCCATGTTGTGTACTCGGCAAATAAAGACTTGTTCATCCGCCTATCAGGAGTGTCTCCATCTTCGTCGACTGAAATCTCCGCATCAGCATCCGCCTCAACGTCATACTCTGGGTCGTCATCATCATCTACGTCATCATCGAGATCAACTTCAGTTTGCGGTTCAGTATGCCCATGGTGCTCATCCGAGGTTGGGAAATTGAGGTCCGGGATTTCACTCTCTCTAGCAGTCGAAAAACGAGGATTTGAACTCGAGGCGAAGTTAGTATCGCCGACAAAGACGTCATCTTCCCAATTTGAAGATGCAGCAACCCTCCTCCCAATCTCATCGAGTTGCGCATGCCAATCACCTCCATGGTAATCAAATTGGAATGACCCACCATACTGGTACGATTGCTCGTACGTAGGGAAATATGATGATGAGGCACCAGCTTGTTCACCGGCTAAGTAAGAAGACGATGTCCCGGTATTCGAAACCACGTATAGTTTTGGGGCCGATTCTCTACCGCACAAACGAAGAAGTTGTTCATTTGTTTCCAATGGTGATTTAGTAAGCCGTCCGAATTGAGATTGTTTGAAGTAGAATATCTCATAATCAGTGCCAAAGAGATTACACATCTCTGTTATGTTGCATCTCAAGTTGTATAAACTCATTGATTCTCTTGATAAAAGGGATATCAATCTCTCTGCCACCCTGATAATTACTATTGGACCAATTTCCTCCGTAAGTCACGTTTACAAAAATAAATGTCATCTGCATAAGAAAAGTGAATTTAAGTTAGAAAACTATAATGGACAAAAATTCATATGTCAAAAACTTCTCAACGATATTATTCAAAAGTAATATTTTTATTTAATTTAATGTGAAAACATGCGGGAAAATGTCAAAAAAAAATAAAATAATAAATTCATAAATAATGCAATAATAATTAATAGCACTCGATAAATTAACAAAAGTGCTCAATAAACAAACAAATAGCACTCGATAATCAACCTATAGCTCTCGATAAAATACAAATAGCGCTCCATAATTCACATATATCGCTCAATAATTTTTAATAAACCTAGTTTGTGATTATTTTTAATTTTAGTTTTCTAATGTGTTATTCTTATTTTAGCATTATTCCAATTTTTAGCCCCATTTTTAGCGCATTAAAAATTCCAAATAAAATGTAAGAATTCTCTATTTTATAGTATATTTTTACTAGTAATTTTATTTTTTTAATATGTACATTTTTACTAGTATAATATGAAATAACATAAAAATGGGAACACTAAATAATTTAACATCATTTAATATTAAGCACGTTAGATTTATAGAAAATCATATAATTTAACATAATTTAGCACGCTACATTTTAGAAAATAGTATGAATACCTTGTATAATTATATCTCTTGCGCGCGTTTCTTGCTTCTTTTTATTCTCCTCACTTCTTCCTCTTCCTCCCTATTTTTTCTGAAATTTCTTTAGCTCACAAGAATGAGCTCAAGATTTCGACTGAGTCCTGAATACATAGCTTTTCAATTCAATTATTTGATTTACTGTGTAAATGCTACTATTTAATCCGTGAAGTAACTGTGCGAATAATTTTGTAGATCCGTGAATTTCGCAGAATTGTTTGTTTTGTAGCAATAATTGCTACAAAACAACAAACAAACTGAAAAGCGCTCGTATTTTGGTTAAAAGCGCTCGACTTTTAGGTAAAAGCGCTCGATGTATGGTTAAAAGCGCTCGATGTTTTTAATGAAAATATTCATTTTTTAAACGCCCGATGCTGTATCAATAGCGCTCGATATGAGCTGTTATTTCAGCGCTATTGGCTGCATGAGGGCAGCGATATTTATCAGCGATATTCGCTTTTGGAAAACGACAAAATCATATCCCAAAAATACGTAAAATGCGGAAATTGATGTGTGAAGTGGGGCCCAATTTTATTATATTTTAAAAAAACGGGCATTTTGTGAATGTGTAATTTCACAGTGGACATTTATTGAATGTGCATTTCCAAAACGGGCAAAAATAGACATTAAGAGAAACTAATTTACTGATACAAGTAGATCTGTAGTTACTGCTGAAATTCTTGGACAGGAGACAAAATAGCAAAAGGACAAAAGGCAATGAGCTGCCATATAAAATCCCATTCCAAGCTCAGTGCTGTCCAAATTCCAAATCCTCTCTCTTTCTCTCTCACGCCGGAATTATCTCTTTATTTTATTATTTTTTTTCAAACCCACTCGTAGTCATACGTTCTACTACATATTCAATTGTTTTTCTCTTCCCTTTATATTTCATGATTGGATGAGTTTGTAGCTAGTAACTGAAGCTAAAAAGCTTCATTATTCCATGCAGATTAGATTTTGATTACATAATGGGGAAAATGAGAGATTTTACACTTTTCTGCTTAATCTTGATTGCCTCCACTTTGTGTAGCTCAGCAGCCTCGCAGCAGCTCAACCAAAATGAAGGTAACCTCAGCTATCAAGGCTTCAACTTTCAGATTGAATCTTGATTTTGGTGGGAGCCCAGATAGAAATTTAGTGCTTTTTGAAGATATATGTTTGTTTTGGGTTTGCAGTGAGGGCATTGAAAGAGGTTGCAAGAAAATTGGGGAAAAAAGACTGGGACTTCACCAAAAATCCCTGCGGTGGAGAAGGGAATTGGAGTATGCCCATTACTGTAAAAGGACTCGAGAACTCTGTCACTTGCGATTGCTCTATTGATCAGTTGTCTACTTGCCATATTGTTGTCATGTACTCTCTCTCTCTCTTTCCTCTCTCTCTGTATCATTCTGTCTGTGTATGTGTGTGTGTGTGTGTGTGTGTTCAATTTTGTTCACTTGTGTTTTTCTGTTTGTGAAAATAGATGGGATGCATATTCTTGTTAAAATATTTTGTCCATTATCTGTGTTTGTAGTTGAAGAAGGAGCAGAACATGGGAATTTCTTGTTTGAGTTTCACACATATGCAAATCTGTGTCTGTGTTTTTGTGATACCAAGAAAAGTTTCAGTTACATGGTTGGAGTTGTAGTCGTAGGGGATCTCGAGAACAATGTGCTGACTGAATAGTCAGTCAACGCCTGATGAGTCGGCGGTTGACTTTTCACACTGTTTATTAACTTATCCAGCTGTCATTGGTGGGGCTGAGGGTCCATTTATGTCTGAAACTTCTTACTTTAGCTAGTTTACTTTAATCAATGAAGATCATTTACTGTCCTCTCATCTTTGATTTCTCTGAAGCAGCATGGAGTTTGTCTTTAACTGAGTTGTTGACAAAGTATGTTTGACTAGAACTGATGGAAATTGGAAATGCCTGATTGGCTGCATGGAATCAGAATTTTGAAAATTGATCATAGAAAAATTATCCTACTATGTGGTTGCATGTTCTTGAAAATTCAATGCTGCTATGGTTTATGAATATGATTCTGATCAAGAACTGGAAGTTATGTGCATGATCAAGAATTTTATGGCCTGCTTTCAGAAGAGTCCCATAGCATGGATACTAATGCTTCTTTGTTGGAGGTTGTTGTTTCATCCATTTTTTTTTTCTCTAATTTTGCAGAGCTTTGAAATCACAGAATTTAACAGGAAGCCTTCCTGCAGAATTTGCCAAGTTTCGCCGCCTTAAACACTTGTGAGATACTAAGCTTCATATCCTACTAATCTACAACTGCATTTTGATCTCTGAATACTTGAAAAAGCTCAAGTCTACTTCTCAACTAAAATATATATATGTATATATATATATTTTTTTGGCAGGGATCTTAGTAGGAATTGCTTTATTGGCTCGATACCTACTGAGTGGGCTACATTGAACTTGACTGATTTGTAACTCCTAAATTCTGGCTTCTCTTCCTAAATAATTTAACCCGTACTGTTTAAAAAATGCATTTCATAAATAAGCTTTTCTTTTTGTTACAATTTGCAGGTCGGTTATGGGAAATAGATTATCTGGTCCATTTCCGAAGGTTGTTACCAAAATGACCTCCCTCCTCAACCTGTATGATGCGATGCTCTTCTGATATATTTTTTTCGTTTGCTATCTTTATGTTTCTCTTTTCTTGTATGCATGCATAAAGCCTGTAAATGCCCTTGGTGTTACAGTTTCTTTACAAATATCAACTGTTCACCATTATTCTTGAATTGTTATAATGTTCTTTTGAAACTGCAATTTTTCGTTAAATATGTTCGAAAACTGATCTATAGGATTTTATTTGCAGGAGTCTTGAAGGAAACCAGTTTTCTGGACCCATTCCTTCAGATATTGGAAAATTGGCCAATTTAAAGAAGCTGTAAATATTATTCACTTTTTTTTGGATTCCATTTATTGATATTTGCTTCTAGCTTCTCATCAGCGGTCTAATTAAATGCTTCTTTTTTCAGTGTGTTATCTTCAAATGAATTTACTGGAGATTTACCAGTGGAATTGTCCAATCTGACATCCTTAATTGACATGTAAGTACCTAATAGCATTTTCAAATTTCTTCATGAGCTGGGCAATAATTAATTCTAATTCTCAAATAAACTTAAGAAATTCTTATGCTCCTAGTTTCATTATAATACAATTCCTTACTTAATAGTTCTCCCCAAAAGAAGTTGGCATGCTTTCCTAAATAAATATATCTAAAGGAAGAAACTTAAACTGTTGATGAGTGCCATTTATGTCTGCATCAGGTAGTACATTCCCTTGTTCTGAAATCTAAACTCTTATGTACAGTTACTCTAAGACGGCTAATATGATTCTTTTCAAGAAACATTAGTGACTGAGTCTCAATATCTCTGAAATTTTCAGGAGGATTAGTGACAATAACTTCACAGGAAAGATCCCGGACTTCATCAGCAGCTGGAAAGACATTGAAAAGCTGTGAGATTCTGTGTCTTTCCATTAAAGAGGCATTCACTACTTTACTAGTTTCAAATGACACATATTTTGTTTAAGATATTCTGAAAGTTCTCAGATTATGGTTGATTTTTGCAGGCACATGCAAGGTTGCTCTCTTGAGGGTCCAATCCCTTCTTCCATATCGGCCTTAACAAGCTTAAGTGACTTGTAAGTGACTACAAACTTATTTCACTCAATTCTTTCTCATGTATGAATGCATTGAATTTTACCTTCATTTTTCGACTTTTCAGGAGGATTAGTGATTTAACAGGTGGAGAATCAACTTTCCCTCCACTAAGAAAAATGGAGTCCATGAAAGTGCTGTGAGTTTAAACATTTTAAACTCAATCTTGACGACATTGAAACGATTTGATCTGAGATTACTGATCAAAACACTTTTGTATAGGGTATTGAGGAGTTGCTTGATACATGGAGAGATCCCTGAATATATTGGAGACTTGGAAAAACTGAAGAATCTGTGAGTATATGTGTATTACTATTAGCTCCTTGCCAATTGGTTTCAATTCATAATGTTTGTGTTACCAATTGAAATTGTTTTGTGTTTGTCAAATGCAGGGATCTTAGTTTCAATAATTTGACCGGAGAAATTCCCGAATCCTTTCATGAGCTTACGAAAGTTGATTTTATGTAAGTGCTTATTCTTTTTGAGCTCTTATTACTGACTTCTTTCCATTTACTCCTTACTTTAGGGTAAATTGATGCTTAACAATCATCATTTGTTTTCTTTAGGTACTTGACCAGAAATAGACTTACAGGTCGAATTCCGGATTGGATTTTACAAAGAAACAAGAACGCGTAAGTACCTTACAACATGCATTGCTTCATTACAGATATTATGTCATCACAGTCTCTCTCCAAAACTTCTTTTGTGGTGTAAACATCAAGAAAAATAGTACTTTTCCTTACAAATGTGATTTAATATTATTAATATATTACATTGGTTTCTTTGCCAAGTACGCTTTTTAGTTAACAAACTGTTAAATGCAGGGATATCTCCTATAATAATTTCACATCTGGACCAGCCGAATGCCCCAGAGGGAGTGTGTGAGTGTCTTATGAAATTTCAGCTGTCTTTTTATGATTGTTTTTTTTTTTTTTTTCCGCATAACCTCCTAATATTTTTTCCTAATTTGCTTCAGAAACCTTGTTGAGAGCCTCTCAACAGCCGCTAGTCATACGTAAGATACATTAATCTTATCTAATAACCATAAACTTGTGCATTTTTGTTTTGAGAAAAACTTATGCATTTTGAGTGTAATGATTCATATAGATATCATACACTAGCTTTTCAGAATCATGTCAATAATCTTTGTTTCTCCTTTGGCATCTTCGTAGTGTGCATCCATGCATGAAGAAAGAGTTCCCATGTGAGACAAAAAATCAAGGCAAGTGCTTTTCTTGATTTTTTCATGACTAAAGTTGCTACATTTGAGCAATGATTATAAATCTTATGCATCTATCAACCAACAGAGAATTACTCGTTGCGCATTAACTGTGGTGGCAAGGATATAAACATCTCGAATGATACCACATATAAAGCTGACTCAGAATCTAGAGGCGCTTCAATGTTTTACACGGGGCAGTATCAGAACTGGGCATTTAGCAGCACAGGGAATTTCATGGATAATGATCTTGATTCTGATAACTACATTGTCACGAATTATTCCATGCTGTATAATACAACTCCACCACTATCAGAGCTCTACAGGACTGCACGTGTATCGCCTCTGTCCTTGACTTACTACGGCCTTTGCCTTCTGAATGGAAATTACACTGTGAATCTCCACTTTGCAGAGATTGCTTTTACGAATGACAGTTCATTCAACAGCGTTGGTAGGAGAATATTCGACGTTCACTTGCAGGTTGATATGATACTTTACATTATCTTTACAAAGACGGTCTTTCTGAATTTTCATCATGATTTTGATATACTAAGAAATATGAATGCAGGGAAAGTTGGTTTTGAAAGATTTTAATATTGCTGAGGCTGCTGGTGGGCCTGGAAAGCCCATTATAAAGACGTTCACTGTTTTAGTCACAAGCCATACTCTGAAGATCCATCTTTACTGGGCTGGAAGAGGGACCACCGGAATCCCAGTACGAGGAACTTACGGTCCTATGATTTCAGCTATTTCAGTTGATCCTAGTATGTTTTTTGTCTCTTATGTTAAATAACAACATTTCTTGAATTCAGTTAAAATATTTTTCAGTTGTTTCTTGATCCATCGTGCCTCTCTTAGATTTGATGTTTAGGAAAGAAAGTGGTTCTTCAGTTGCTGTGCTTATTTATTTATTTTTTTTGTCTGGAGCTTATAACTAGTACTAGAATTTCTTGGATCGTGACTGAAAACCGGAGTTAGAGAAGACGTAGGATGTTCAGTATATTTTGTGAACTGACACAATCAGTCTATTCCCAAGTACAACTGACTTTGATAACTCATTTTGCTGCAGATTTTAAACCTCCAGTTCATCACAAAAGAATGAGTTCTACTGTATTGGCTGGGACAATTGCTGGAAGTGTTTGTGTTCTAGCTCTGTTTCTCGGCATCTTGCATCAGAAAGGATGTTTCGGAGGCAAAACTACCACAGATAAAGGTATTAGTATTTGCTAAATTATCTGTGTGAATGTTTATTTTTTTTCCAGATTGTTTAGTGAAGACTGATGTAAGAATCCTAGTCCAGATTTGAACATTTTGTGTGCAGAATTCATCACAAAATAAATGTCCTTTAGTTTTCTAACATAAATTATAATTTCTCCATGTACAGAGCTCAGAGGCCTTGATCTACAAACTGGTCTCTTCACATTGAAACAGATCAAATCCGCGACGAAGAACTTTGATCCAGCTAACAAGATTGGTGAAGGCAGGTTTCGGTTCAGTTTACAAGGTGCTATTCTATTTTTCTCTTAAACTAGAAATCAATTCTCCTTAATCTCTCATTACATTGAAAAATAATGCGACTATTCTTTTCCACAAAAGGGATTGCTCTCGGATGGAACCATAATAGCAGTGAAGCAGCTCTCCTCAAAGTCCAAACAAGGAACTCGAGAATTTGTCAACGAAATAGGAATGATATCTGCATTGCAGCATCCGAATCTAGTGAAGCTTTACGGGTGCTGTGTTGAAGGGAATCACTTGATGATAATCTACGAGTACATGGAAAATAACTGCGTTTCACGCGCTCTTTTTGGTGAGCCTCGTTTTCCAATAAGCCAATTTTCCAACTGGACAAAATTTTCATTTGTTTCTTTCTCTTCTCCTATAGGGAAGGGCGGGACTAAAACATTGCTACTAGATTGGCCCACGAGGAGGAATATCTGCCTAGGCATAGCCAGAGGTTTAGCTTATCTCCACGAGGACTCGATGGTTAAGATAGTACATCGTGATATCAAGACAAGCAACGTGTTGCTGGACAAAGATTTGAATGCAAAGATATCCGATTTTGGCTTGGCAAAGCTCAATGAGGATGACAAGACTCATATTAGTACAAGGATTGCTGGGACTATGTAAGTTGTAACTGCCTAAATAAAAATATATATATATTGCTTCTTTCTTTAATGAATAACTTTTCTAGTAGCTTTGGAAATGATATCTTGTTTGTTTCCCAGAGGTTATATGGCTCCAGAATACGCGATGCGCGGCTACTTGACGAACAAAGCTGACGTCTATAGCTTTGGCGTCGTTGCGCTAGAAATAGTGAGTGGTAAAAGCAACACGAACTATAGGCCGAAGGAAGACTTCGTCTACCTTCTTGATTGGGTAAGTATCCATCTCTTCTCTATCGTATCAACGACCCCTTATCAGCTTCCATAACCAACGATCACTATCTCTTGATCAGGCTTACGTTCTCCAAGAGAGGGGCAGTCTACTCGAGCTAGTCGACCCGGATCTTGGATCAGCGTACTCATCCGAAGAGGCGATGGTGCTCCTCAACGTGGCTCTGCTGTGCACCAATGCGGCACCGACTCTGAGGCCAACCATGTCACAAGTGGTGAGCATGCTAGAGGGTCGAACCGAGGTGCAGGATCTGCTGTTGGATCCAGGATTCTCGACTGCCGACTCCAAGTACAAGGCCATAAGAAACCACTTCTGGCAGCACCCTAGTGTGAGCCATAGTATGTCTACAGATGGTTTGAATTCTGATTCTTCCCTCTCTAATATAGATAGAGCGGAGAGTGTTGTGGATCAGAGAAGTAGCGGTTGAGGTGCAGTTAGTGAATAGTTTGAGATTTTGCCAACCAATTGTACATAGTAGTGGTGTAGAATGTGTTGTTTTTGTATGGTATTTTGTATGTGACACAAACTGAAATTTGGGCAATTAAACTATGGTAAATCTATGTTAATCCATGCTTGTAATACTACTATTATACAGTATTTCAACTATCTTTGCAAACGAGTAGGGGTAATTTGGTCTTTTAATCGTGTTTAGTGTAACGTCAACACTAGAAATCCAATTTTCGTTCAGAAGAGTTGCAGCCGGCACGGCGAAATGGAAGACAACGAGCAACCGTCGTATGATTCCGCCGCCGCAGCCGCCGCGCTCGAGCAGAAGCACGCGGCGATGCTGGAGCGTCTCGCGAACCGCCACCAGTCCCGCGCCACCGCAAAAGCCGAGCCTAACTCAACCGACTCCACTCAATCGTTTCTGTCCCAATTCGCGCAATCGAAGCTCTCAATCGAAGACCAAATCTCCCGGATCCGAACACAGTCCGACCCGGCTCTAAAGGCGGACCTGGAAGCGATCTCCCTCGAAATCTCCGCCCTCGAGAAGCTGGTCGCGGAGCATTCCTACTTGCTCCCGCCCTACGAAGTTCGTAATTCACTCAATGCCGTTAGCTACCTCAGGCAAACCCTAGATGACGTCTCCGCGGCCGTCGCCCCGAAGAAGAAATTCTCGTTCAAGAATAAATCATCGAAGAAAACTGCAGCCCCAGCGCCAGATCAGAAGAGTGAAGTCGTTTCTGAACTGGAGACTATTAAGATCAATGGCGGATTGGGGAAGCTAGGGTTTACGGATTTGACAGCTGGTCCTGGCTTCAGGAACAAGGATAAAGAGAAATTGGCGAAGGAATTCGACAGAGGCGCGCTGGATGTTCGAAATGGGGAGTTCACGCTATCGAATCTGAGGGATTGTGAGGTTAGATTGAAGGGTTGTTTGAGGGCACTGTTTGTGGATAAAGTGGTGAACTGTAAGGTTTATGTTGGGGCAGTGATGGGATCGGTCTTGATTGAGGGAGCAGAAGGGTGTGTGTTTGTGTTGGCCTCGCATCAGATCAGGATTCACAATGCTAAAAATTGCGACTTTTATCTTCGAGTGAGGAGTAGACCTATAATCGAGGATAGTAATGGCGTTCGGTTCGCGCCATATCGCTTGAGTTATCGAGGAATGGAGAAGGATCTGGCAGAGGCAAATCTTGGTGAGGAGACTGGGAATTGGGCGAATGTGGATGATTTTCGATGGTTGAGGGCAGTGCAATCTCCAAATTGGTCAGTTTTGCCAGAAGATGATCGCATACAAATGGTGGATATTTCGAATGCTGAAAATGTTGGTTGAATGCTATCACTTCCAATTTTGATCTTGAAGAGGTAATTCATTCTGTTGGTTGGATTTGTATTCAGTGGAATGAGTTTTGCCAATTTGAAAATGTTACAAAGATCATTATTCAATCTTTTGAAGAAAGAGTTCTTTTTTTATTCATGAGTAACCTTGTTGTTGGATGCTTGTTTTTTATATGCTACTCCATCTCTCTAAACTTGTGTTCTCCTCATTTTAGATTCTGTTGATCGTAGAAGTGGTTGAGATTCATCTATTGAGTAGTGAGTAGAATGAGAATTTACCAATCAATTGTAAAATAGTTGTAGCATGTCTTGTTTTTTGTGGCTTATTTGGTTGTTTTTATTGAAATTTGAACACAAGCTAAAAATCATGTGTTTTTCCACACCTTTGTGATCTAATAACGTGCTTAATCCTTTATTTCCTATATAGCTTATTCCAGTTCTATATTTTGACAAACTGAAAAGGTGACCAATGACTCCACATTAATTGTCAATACAGCCATGGGAAAGAAGATAAACATTATCTAAGCATCATGTACGTGTAACATGATAAATATAACATGTATATCAACGTCTTTATAACATTTGAAGTTATTTATAAATCTATTTGTTATCAGTATATGGGCAATAGAAAATAATTTGGTTGAGCCACAACCATTTGATAAACAACATTATTCAATTAAACAATTTATCAATTTTGACAACCATAGAAAAAAGAACAATTAAAGGAAGACAGGCTTTCATTTTTGTGCATACATGTTATCAACAGGTTCTCTCTCTCTCTCTCTCTTCTCTCTCTTGTTATACAGTTGCTATTGTCTCTCCCAACTGCATAATCCTGTAAGTAAGACCACAGTTTCTTTGTTTCTGTCTCTATCTACTGTTAGCACAATCCTCTAGTTAGGAGATGGCTTATTTTTCTTCCCTTGTTTCACTTGAAAAAACCGCAAGTCAAATCCTCAATCATGGCAGATATTATTCCATCTCTCCTCATGAAAAAACCCTGATAATATCCCTAGATAAATATGCCATTTCATTCCAAGCTTTTCTAGAAGATTTTCCGGAGAAAGCGAAAAATTAGAAGCAAGAATGAGGGATATAGCTGCTGAGGCTGAAGACATTATAGAATGGATCATGATGGAACAGATCCGTCCTAGTTTTCGATGAATCGAAAATCTAAGAAGAATCAAGTTCGAATTCCAGTTGAAGAAACTTAGAGATGAAATGGATTCAATTGCGGAAGAGATGGCGGAGATAAAGAATACTCATAAGACTACTCGATCGCCATTCTCTCAAGTCTGGCTCATTATCATCACAAATTGCAGATTCTGGAAAAATGAAAATGGTGGGCTTGAATGAAGATTTGATAGAAATAATGGATCGACTTTGTGGAAACTCGCCACAACTCCAAATCCACCCAATATTCGGTATGGGAGGCCTCAGCAAGACAACTCTTGCTAGAAATGCTTATGATGATAGATTAATAGTAGAGCATTTTGATGTTCGTGCTTGAGTCACAATATCACAGGATTATAGCGGAAGAAGAATTCTTTCGGACCTCTTAGATGCCACCAAGGAATCAGACCCAGAATGGTGCTGGAATGAGTCCATGGATGAATCTCTGAGCGATGGTGAAATGGAGGAGAAAGTGTACAAAGCCCTAATAGGAAGAAGGTTTCTGATTGTGATGGAAGATAAGTGGAGCACAAAGGCACTGGATTATGCGAAAACGTTTCTTCCCAACAGCACCAACGGAAGTCGAATCATGTTAACCACAAGGCTCCATTATCCCTTTTCATGAGATGCGTTTGATGGATGCGGACCAAAGCTGGCGCCTACTCCGCCACAAGATTTCTCCGCACCAGAATCACATTCCTCTTGAATTGGAGAGCACCGGGAAGGAGATTGCAAGAAATTACGGTGGACTACCCCTCGCAATAGTAGTGGTTGCAGGACTTCTATCCACAGTTAGTATGAGTCTAACTTCATGGAAGGAAATTGCAAGAATGTGAAATCATCTCTTGCCACAACAGTTAAAGATGGGCAAATTGAAAAGATTCTATCTTTGAGTTACAACCACTTGCCTCATCATCTGAGGCCGTGTTTCTTGTACATGGGAGGATTCCCGGAGGATCACGAGATAAGCATCACGACCCTGTTTCGGCTATGGGTAGCAGAAGGCTTTGTGAAAGCAGTTGCATCCAAAAGCTTGGAAGACAGTGCACAGGAGTATATGGAGGGTCTCGTCGAACGAAGCCTCGTCGTAGTCGTCCTGAGGAAGTCTAATGGCAAGATCAAGAGTTGCAGCCTCCATGATTTGGTACACGAAATGTGCATAAAGATATCCAAAGAAGAGAAGTTTCTCATGCACATTACTGGTAGGCTAAAAGGTAGGAAAGCGAAAGGCTAGCGCAGGATAAGTGTGTCTCATTCTGATCTCAATTCATTAGCCAACACTTTCAGCGTAAACCTTCGTACCATAATGTACTTCCAAGATACACTTACCTCTTTCGGAAGCCTTAGATTTCTCAGGTCCTAGATGTGCTCAAAGCTCGATATACGTCCCGTTTACTCCCCGATCAATTCTTCGATCTACTTCATTTAAGATATCTTGCTTTCTGCTACGATGAACAGATTCCGCGAGCAATATCCTCAACAGCTATTTCATTTAAGATATCTTGTTTCTTCTTTTCTCTCTCTACAGAATCTGCAAACGCTCGGCAAGGTGAAGAACCTCACGTGCTCAATGAGTATCCTCAACATGTTACTGAACCTCAAGAAACTGCGCCTCACTTTTTTCCGAGGATCCGGAAATTTACTCTTGCATAACCTCGTACATCTCTCTCGACTTGAAAAGCTGCAGCTAGAACTTGAAACCTATTGGCCTAATGGTTATGGCAACACTGATCTTGTTGTTCCGAGCTCCCTCAAGAAGTTGAAGTTAATCGGTTGGGGTCGTTATGAGCCTCACATCAACATTACTGGTCCATTTCCTAATCTGCAAGTGCTTAAACTGATCAAGTTCAGTTTCAAGCGACGAGTTTGGACTACCAATGAAGGAGACTTTCTTCAGCTGAAGTTTTTGCATTGAAGGATCGAATCTGGTGGAGTGGAACACTTTTAGCAGTCATTTTCTGAGACTCAAGTTTCTAGTGATAGGTGCTTGTTGGCGCCTATTTCGAATTCCAAATGAAATCGGAGAAATTCCGACGCTCGAGGTAATCGAGCTCAAGCTTTGTGCGAAATCTATGGCGGATTCCGCTAGAAGTATGGAAGAGGAGAAGCGGAGTTATGGAGATGATGAGTTTCAAGTTCGTTGCATCGATTGCGAGGACATCAACGAGCTCAAAGAAGTTAGGTTCACCCAGAGTTTAGAAAGGTTAGAGATTTGGGCTTGTTTGGTAGCTGAGATATCCCATGATATCTCAGCTTATCTCACATAATCACTGCGTTTGGTAGCTATGTATGTGTTATCTTTCCGGCCCGCATTTTAGCCTCGGCCCGCGTATAAATTACTGTTCCTCTTTAGTGGAGGTATCGCACCTCCTACCCTGCGATACATGCTTTGAAGAACAACAGTGTTTCACAAAAAATTACTTCATCTGTCCCATTTAAACTGGCCTATTTGATTATTTTATACCACTCATTTGAATAAATAATAGGTCAGTTTAAATGGGACGGAGGGAGTAACAAATTCCACTTTACCCTTCTGGCTTCTACTCTTCTCGATCCCTAATTTTGAAAATCAAAAAGCTCTTCAATTATCATAAAGCAAGCAGCCTATTATGAAGAGGATTTCAAAACCCAACAACTGCCGACGATGAAGGCGCCGTGATTTAGGGCTTTCAACCAGAAAATCCCTTCTACGTTGCTTCAAGCCAAGTTCACTCTACGTTTGATTCAGCCATGATAATGAAGGACTGCCGCCAATCTCGCCGCTCCGGCTACCGCTGCGGAAGGGAGAGATGCAGGTGAAGTGAGTGAAGGCAAGCAGAGGAAGGGAGAGTCTCGATTTTTGATTCTGATTATTGGATTTTCGATTTGGAAATTCTCGATTTAGGATTTCTTGTTGCTTAGTTTTTGCTGAATTTTTGTTGTCTTTCTCTGAATTTTTGGATTTTGGATTTTGGATTTCTCATTTCTTGCTGAATTTTTGCTTCTCAATTTTGTTGTTGAATTTTTGCTGCTGCTCTCAATTCTTTCTCATGTGTTCTGCAGTTTAATTTTTAGTCATTGCTACAGTAATTGTTATCTTCATAGCAAACACCAATCCTACTTTTTGTATCTTGGTTTTAATCTCATGTGTCACTATTCCTCTCTATATTTTTTGCTTATCTTAACAACCCTACCAAACAAGCACTTATAGGAGAGTTTGTCATCATTATATTTAGCTCACTCTTCAATCTACAAATTCTTGTGACGACATGCATGTGTCTAAGTCTACTTCATTTAATTTGCTGACATTTCTCCTCCTCCTCCTCCTCCTTTCCTCCTCCTCCTCCTCCTCCCTATTATTGTTGTACAGTGTGAGAATGCCACATAGAATTATGATTCATTTTGCTATTATACACCTCTCTACGAAATTAAAGTCAAAGCTATGAAAACTTAGGAAAATATTCAAAAAAAATTATGATAATGCCACATAGAATTATGATCCATTTTGCTATTATATTGATATCCCAAAAAAAAAAAAAATTAAATAATTACCTTATTTCAATTTAAAATGTAAAATAAAATACTAGTACTAGTTAAACTCTTATCAGGGCATATCTTATGTTTGGTATCAATGATTAAATAACTTGGGAGCCCGTGTTAAGGAGCCGGCCCATGCTTATTCCACTGTATTGTTGTGTTAATCTATCCGGCACTCACCGTCGGTTAAATAATCCCAATCGAAAGAGTAACCAATACTCCTTTCACTCTTTTACCAGTAGAGTATTATTTCTCCTTTCACTCTTTTACCCTTCCACTTTTTTTGATTGTTGTATAGGAAAATGCCACATACTACCTTCATCCCGTTACATTAGTCATATTTCCGTTTTGGTCCGTCCCATTACATTAGTCACATTTCTAAATAAGGAAATATTTAACTTAGATTTTAGTACCCAATTAGTACTTTTTGTACTTTTTCACACTAATTTATTTACTCTTAAATTTGTACTTTTCCAACTTTATTGACCAAACCTTGGTTTCTGTAATATTCAAACTATGACTAATCTATTGGGATGGAGGTAGTATATAACTAAGCATTTATACATAATCTTGATGCATTATCATAAAGCTCAATACAATAGTAAATTGAATAATTATTTTTGACATTTCCCAGTAGTTTTGTAATTATATTGTATAATCCAGATGTAGAAATTGGAGCATGCATTTTATCGAAGAAGGGATGAGTCCCAAAATTTAATTTCTACTTATTTTATATTATTTTTTTAAAAAAAATTATATACTTTAGTTTTGAATTTATTAACTCTAATATACAAATAAAAGTGAAATTAAATCCTAAAAAATAATTATAAACTTTCTAGAACTCGGCGTCAAGAACGTTTCTCAAGAACTCAGAAAACTATTATTGTAGAATAAGCATCAATGTAAATTTATGCGTAGTTTTTTTTTTCCTTTTTTTTTTTTAATGTATTTTAGTCAATTTGTTATATTTATTTTGATTGTGATTTTGCGTGTAACAATATGTAAGATCAGATTTTGTCATGATTATGATTTTGAAGAACGAGTTCGTTTAAAAAAAGAACGAGCTTATTTCATACGGAGTATTTAGAGTTGTTAAAATCTAGCAAAACAAAAATCTAGTCAACTCAAATAAAAGTATTTTCTTCTAAAACAAATGTTAATGGTTTTTTTGTCATTCTCTATATTTTCTATTTTAATCTAGTGTTTAGTCTTACACACCAAGCACATTATTTAAGTTATCTTACTTTTTTTTATCATACCTACCAAACACCAATATAGATAACTTATCTCACTTTTTATTCATACTGATAATCCTAACTCCTAACCAAACACACCTAATACTTTAAAATTAAAAAAAATACAAATGTTTTCCTTCGAAAATACTACGAGAAAAAAAACAAAAGATTATAAGTTTAATGGTGGGAACAGAAAATTCAAAAAATTCACTTTCCTTGTCACATTAATGTATATATATATATATATATATATATATGAGGAAATGCCTCTTTCTACCCACTATAGGATAGTTTTTACAATAAATATCACCCGGATAGTTTTTTAATAATTCTACCCAAATTTGACTTGAATGCCCAAAATACCCTTGGTATATATCCCTAAACCTCTCTCTCACAAAACCCTATATTTCCTCTCTTTCTCTCTTCCTCATACCATTCTCCCCATTTTAAATTTGAAATCTCTCTCTCTTTCTAGCTCTCTCTCTCTCTCTCTCTCTCTCGGTGGCTGCAGGAAGCACCTCCGGCTCCTCCTTCCGTCGCCGCCGCAGTGTCTCCGCCGCCACCGCGTCGTCTTCTCCTCGGGAAGAACCCGACGTCTTTGCCTTCGACGAGTTCCCAGAAACGGTGGCTGCGTCGACTTCTCCTCCCTCAGCCATCGCCGCCGTAGCACCTCTGACGCGTCGTCTTCTTCGCCGCCGTAGCACCTCCGCCGCATTGCCTTCTCCGCCGCGTCGTCTATTTCTCAGTTATCCACTCCGATTTGCTACAAGATCTAAGGAAGAGAAACTGCAGACTAGATCTTCGGGCTTTCATTCGGGCTTCTCCGGGCCCATTTACATGTATGCTCTGTGCTTGATTTTGTGAGATCTGATTTGTGATTTATATTTGGATTTGATGTTGTTACGATTTGAGTATATGTTTGGTGTTGTTACGATTTGTGTTATGATTTGTCTCTGATGCGCTGAGCTTGAACTGTATGTACGAATTGGTCTGTTGGCTGCTTAATAAAAATGAGAATTTGGTGCTCTGTGCTTGATTTTGTGAGATCTGATTTGTGATTTAGGTTCGGATTTTATATTGTTACGATTTGAGTATATGTTTGGTGTTGTTACGATTTGTGTTATGATTTGTCTCTGATGCGCCGAGCTTGAATTGCATGTACGAAGTGGTCTGTTGGTTGCTTAATAAAAAATGAGAATTTGGTTTTAGCTTGTGAGTTGGTATGATTTGATAGGTACCTCCGAATTTAGGGATTTTTCCCTTGATTTGGTGGTGCGATTTAACTGATATGTCTTGCTTCCGGCGATTTTTTACTTGATTTTAGGCACGGTTCGATTTTAGGGTTTTGTACGAAATGGTTTATTTAACATTTTCATGTGTGCTCTCTGCTTGATTTTGTGAGTTCTGATTTATGAGTTACATTCTGATTTGATGTTGTTACGATTTGTGAGTTATGTTTGGCGTTGTTACGAATTGTGAGTTATGCTTGGTGTTGTTGCGATTTGTCTCTGTTGAAATCAATGAGTTTGATGTTGCAGTAGGCCAAGTCACTTCAAAACAAGCGTAATTCGTAATATATCTTTGGTAAATGTACAAATTGACTCATATTCGTACCAATAACTTCATACTTACTTATGTAATTCGTACTTTACTATAGCTAATTGGTACGAATCGTCTCATATCCGTACCAATAATCATAGTCGTACTATATTTGGTACAAATGGTACTTATAGTTAATGACATAACTATATAATAATTATGTAAATGTAAAATTCTTATTCGATTTCTGTACGAATTTCACATTTCGTACCTCATTGAAAGCAGTAGGAGAAAATATTTCAACAATTCAAAACATGGTATGAATTGAACAAATTCGTACCTCCTTATTGTTCGTAAAAAACATAATTTTCGTATTTTCTAACATTTAGAAAAACAAAAAAGAAAGGAAAAAAGCGGAAAAAAAAATAATTTCGGACTCTGTCTGATGCAGCAACGCTCAATGTATCAAGTACTTTTCTGAGATCACCTCCTATGGTCTCGTACCCATTTATCATCATTTTGTATGCGCGATCCTTCAGATGGTACCTTTTGTATGTCCAATCAACCTTACATACATGGAAAAATTATAATTAAAGAACATACCAAATTTTCATCAACATTAGATCCAACTTTCATATAGTAACAACTCAAGGAATTCACAACAAATCATAACAACTCACTTTTTTTCAAACAGAGCACACACCAAAATTGCATCAATAGAGCACACACCAAATTGCAACAACACTAGATACAACTTTCATCGTAAGAACACAAGGAATTCATAACACACCGTAACATCTCACTTTTTCACACATAGCACAACACAAGGAATTGCATCAACACCAGATGCAACTTTCAAATCGTAACAACTGAAGGAATACTCAACAGATTGTAACAACTCAATTTTTTCACACAGAGCACAAACCAAAATTGCATCAACACTAGATACAATTTTCAAATCGTAACAACTTAAGGAATACATTACAGACCCTGACAGCTCAATTTTTCACACCATATCCTTACTTTTTACTAAGTGTAATACTCATATCGTAACAAAACACCGCATAACTTTCAAATTGTACTATCATTTTATTTCAAATCACAGAGCACAACAATTCAATCACAGTGCATAACACACAAATCGTAACAACTCAAGTTATAAAGGTCAGATTGTAAGAACACATTACTTAAATAATCAATTCGTAACAACTCCAATTATAAAACTTCAGATCGTAACAAATCGTAGATCGTAACAATTCAATCACAGAGCACAACACACAAAGCACAACAATTTAATTACAGTGCACAACACACAAATCTTCATTCTCTGAAACAAAAATGGTACCAAATTATTACCACACCAGGCACAACCCACACCAAACTCACAAAATCGGACCAACACAAGTTACAACGACGAATTCATGTTTACAAAAGCACCCCCAACAGACAAATTGTACATGCAAACTAAATTCAGATCACTAGCAACAAACTCAAAATCGCAACATTAAATCAAGAAAACCCCCCTAATTTTTGGAGGTACCCATCAAAAAGAAGGCTAGAAAAAAGTAGGGAAACCCTAAATTCAAACCTCCATGTCTGTAAATGGCTGCCCAGATGGCTTTTGTTCGTCGATGTTCGCGGCCTGGTTCTGGAGCTGCTCGACGGCGTCACTATCAGGTTGTTCGTCAGCAGCCCTACTTGTTTCGGGGGGCGTCCACCTGTGCGCGCTTTCTCTTCGAGCGTGTAGCGGCCATGTCGTCACGTCCCATGGCGTTGGAGGAACGATTAGGCTCGCCGGATCTTGAGATAGGAGATGAATTGTGAGAAGATGGAGGATGATTTTTGGGCATGAGGAAGGTTTTTTTCGATTCTATGTTACAGAGAGTGGGGGTGGTTGGAAGAGGGTGGGAGGAATTGAAAGGTTTTCTCACGGTTACTGAGGGAGTGGGGGTGTGGGGGTTATTCCTTTTAGAATTTGAGAGGGAAATTATATCTGGGGGTAAATTGGGGCATTTACATCAAATTTGGGTAGTCCTAGTAATAAATATTGTAAAAACTATCTAAGAGTGGTGAGTAGAAAAGTCACTATATATATATATATATATATATATATAGAATATAAAAAATAATATATAAAAAAAAAACTCATATACAAAATTCACTTGACTCCCAAATAATAGTTGTAATAATAATAAAATAAAAGAGAAAGTAAATCTATCTAGAAGGTTTTTAACTACATTTGTTTTCGATCATTGCCCGACCAGGAAAGCTCCACAGTGGCCGGAAAGATGGCGATGTCATTCAAATTCAAGCCGTTGTCGATTACGATCCTTCTACTATTCCTCTGCAATGCGATTCTCTCAAGTGCGTCCGGTTCTTCTTCTACGACGATGCACACCAACAATTGGGCTATTCTTGTCTGTACATCCCGCTTCTGGTAATTGTACTTTAATGCCTCGATTTGTTTGATATCGGCTGAATTGCTGGAATTTTTTTTTACGCCGGAACCTTAGTATCAGGAGGACAGTTATTGGAGCCTTTGGCAGTATGTTTTATTCTGGAGAAAATCGGAAAGAACGAATTTTTATCAAGGAATTTTAGTTGTTGATGGATCAGTATATAAGAAAAGTCGATGAATTTCATTTTGACAGACTTAAATGTTGACTGTGTTGTTGAATTACTGGGTTTAATGTTGTGGGTAAAGAAAATCGAATGTTATTTATTATCTATGCTTTCGAACTGATATAGTTGCGTTTCTACGGTTTTGTAATCAGCATTTGATTTCGATTTGCTCAAAATCTATTCTTCAGGTTTAACTATCGACATATGGCCAATACTTTATCCTTATACAGGTAGATCTATTCTTCATCACCTGTGTGTGTTTGGGTGTGGGCTTTGTTTCTTCTCTTTTTCTTATTTTCGTAATATTGAGTGTCAGAGAACAACATATTCAATTGATTTTGGCTTACAATTGGATGAAATCTTTGATTCTAGAACTGTGAAACGGTTAGGAATTCCTGACGAGAGGATAATTCTGATGCTGGCTGATGATATGGCTTGCAATGCTCGGAACAAGTATCCTGCCCAGGTCTTCAACAATGAAAACCACCGTCTCAACTTGTATGGCGACAATGTTGAGGTGGGTTCAAACTTTTAGAATGTAAACCATTCGACTTTCTCTTAAGGGACTAAGAATTAGTCATATGTTATTACATGAAAAAACATTTGATTAGAGATATCTCGGAGTAACTTAAAAAAATAAAGATTCACCTTTTCAGTTATGCAGGATTTGATTGCATTTTGTGAAAAGAAGGCTACGACCAAAAGCCTCTTACTTTGAAGCAATGATGAAGGTTTAGGGGGTTAACAAGAAAATTCCAGTTATTAGTCATGATTTTGTTAGTGTTTTTGCATTTGAGCTTCTATTCTCAATGCCTCCAGTATTGGCTAATAACCACATTGAAGTAAAAGGGGTAGTTAAAGAAGGGGGAAAAGATTCATAACAATAACACCATAAATAAGCTAAAAAAGTATTCACTGTCTGCTGAGTATGTGTGATTAATAAATTTCACCTTTTTATGCTCTGAACATCTCTCTGATTATGGCATGCTCCAATTTAGGTAGATTACCGAGGTTATGAAGTGACTGTAGAAAACTTTTTGCGTGTATTGACCGGCCGTCACGAAACAGCAGTTCCCAGGTCAAAACGACTACTAAGTGATGAAGGTAGTCATATACTTCTCTACATGACTGGGCATGGTGGGGACGAATTTCTAAAGTTTCAAGACTCAGAGGAACTTCAGAGCCATGATTTAGCTGATGCAGTGAAACAAATGAAGGAAAAACGCAGGTGCCATGATATCTTATGAATAAGGAATATTTCAGTCACTTATTTTTCCATATTTGTTGTTGCAACATAAGTAAGAACCGGACAGAAACATAATTTTGTGCAACATATCTGCTATTTGTTTGAGGGTATGAAGGGAGCTTGAACTGTTGATTTTATCTCTGAATCTTTCTGTAACAAGGGAATGTCATGTTGCCTTAAACTAGTTACCTTTTTTCTGTGAACGTAATTGACTCTGCAAAATCAGATTTCCATCACTCAATCTTAATAAGAATGCTTTCTTCTTTCTGTTCTAACTACCAGATTTAAAGAGCTGCTGATAATGGTGGATACTTGCCAGGCAGCCACTTTGTTTTCCCAGGTGAGTGATTTTTTCTGAGAGTTTTGACTATTTAGCATTTTGAGTGTCTATGTTCGTTGTTTGTGTATTATCATGGAGTGCTGCAACTTCTATCTTTTCAAAGAAGGGCACAATGGATGAAGATCAGGTTTATCTAGTTATGACTAATTGTAGTTGTTTATATACTGAGGGGTGTTTTTTGTTTGGCAGCTACAATCACCTGGTGTTTTGGCTATCGGAAGTAGCAAAAAAGGAGAGAATTCATACTCACATCATTTGGACTCTGATGTAAGTATTGATATTTTGCATGCTTTGGGCATGGGGGATGGTATAGATTTATTTAGGACATGGTATATTGCTGATATTTTTTTTGTCCTTCCTTCAGTTTATGTACTTCTTTTTCCAGGATTTGTTGATTTTATAGTCTTTCTTTCATTCTTTGCTTGCAGGTTGGTGTATCTGTTGTAGATCGATTTACATTTTATACTCTTGCCTTCTTTGAGAGGTTAAATATGTATGACAATGCCTCATTGAACAGGTATACTTAACGATCATTCGGTTTATGCAGGACCATTTTATTATCTTTGAATCTTCAATAAAGTTGTCGACCTTTCATGGTAAATTTGCTAAAGTTATACCTTCAGGCGTTCACATTGTAGACTTGCAAAGCTGATGCATAACACACTAAACTCATCAACAATATGTCTAGTGTATCAGTATCTTGGCTGCATAAACAAATATTTATACTTTGCTAAATAATTACTTCAGCAAGAAGGATGGAGATCTTGAAAGCATTAAGTGCCTGCCATTCAATATGATTGGCCTTTTCTTCTCGAGCTGTGGATATTATGAGAAAATGGGCTGTATTGAAGTTATTGACCACTGCACCTTGATTTGTTGAATCAAATAATAAATTTACTTTGTTTCTCTTCAACTTGTGATTTTTTTCTTTTTCTTCTAGATTTAAAATAGCCACGGGTGATGAGCATGCTGTCTGACATTATATATTCATGAAACAGTTGGCGATGATCTTTGACCTTCTGAACAAAATGAAGCATAGGAGTTTTATTCTCACTTGTAGCCACTTTGATTATTTGATTCTTCTTTTCATATTTGCTCTGAATTAGTATCCTGAATTCCTGATAGTTAGTTCTATGTTCTTAATTTGGACTTTCTCTTTTATCATGGAATCACAATTTATTGTGATGCCCTCATTACTGATAATAACTTTTGAATTAACACACTTTGTTTTGCAGTCTTTTTACTTCGTTCAATCCAAATACATTGATGTCAACTGCATATTATCGAACTGATTTATACCAACGGCGGTTAGAGGAGGTATGTAGAATACAGATCCTAGTTTTGTATTTGTTTCTTCTTTGGTGTTCTCTGGTCAAGTGTAATAAGACATCCTGTAGAATCTTTACTTTCTTCTCTTTCCATCTTCACGCATATAATAAAAGTAGCTGAGTTTATGCAGAACAGACTATGTTAGGAAAAGTTTCGTCGTAGTCATACGGCTATTATAAACGCACAAATTAATTTAATTTGCCTCTGCTGCTGATTTTAGGTACCGGTGACCAACTTCTTTGGTTCTGTAATGGAAACTATCCATACCGATTCTCCTTATCGAGCCTTCTCAGCCAAATACTCCAGAAAACCAAAAATTGAGATGCCTTCGGATCAATCAGGTGGGGGCAACCGAAGAACATTAGAAGGTTCAGATTTTCCAGAAGAATTAGCTGACCCTAATCCAAATGTGAGACCTCTACATACTTGCTAACAGATGATGGCTGATTTTACTTGTATCGTTTTACCACCATAATTTTTTGAGAGCGAAAGTGATGAAGGTAGGGATTTCGTGTTGCAGGCTAAACAAGCCAGTTGCCCATTTACACACACATGGAACACAGTTCTTGGCCGGATGGAAAAGATAACGCGAATCGATAGTTTAGTGAACTATGGTGTAGTTTTGATGTTCCCAATTGTGGCCCTCTCATCGTGGCTTTCATACTGAAGGTAAGAGACATCATTGCCTTTTAAAAATATTTTACATCTATACCTCACTTAAGCTCAAAGTAGATCATGTTTGCTTTCTTTAGTGCTCAAATGTTATATTACGGATTGATTAAGAATATAGGTGGTCTTGTCAGGATTCTGGATGTTAGACTTCTGTAATAATTCATGATAGAACATTTTCGATCTTTTCCTTTTAAAACATTTGCATTGCGTGATATTTCTGTTATCTGCTGCATATGATATATCTTTATGTCATATAACCAAAGGCGGGCGCTTCCTGTTTATTTCAGCTGCATATTAGTTTTGTTGCCCTTTTCTTTTCTCCCACCTTCAAGAAACAATAGTCTTGTTCTTTTTGGTTTTCGTGGTTCTCGAACTGAGCCCTCTGTTTGCTCATTCCTACTTATATCATCTAAATAACCAATTTACTTGCCATTCCGTAAAGTTTAAGGATGTCAATTTGCATTTATTGCATTCTTCCATTCCTTACTCCGGCCATCCTAACAATGGAAAAAACAGGAGACTCGGAGGCTCGAGATGGAAGATTGTTCGCACAAAACTAGAAAAGCCCCAGTCATGGAGCTGTGAATTGCTGTCGAGGAGTTAACTCGGCTCTTGAAAAGTGAGTTTCGAGTCGTCAAGCTAACTGTGCAGTGTTGAATTTGAGCATGTATATGAATCTCAGCCTTCTGCCAGAGACTTGCATGAAGTTTGCCCTTGTATACTCGAGAACTTCTTATAGATGAATTGAGACTGATATAGAGCAATTCTGGATTTTAATTTGGCAAAGCTGATAGATTATATAAGTTATATAATTTGGCAATGAAGCTATAACCAGTTTCCACTTCCACATTTTTTTTTTATATTCTTCAATATATTTATATAGTTGAATTTCATGATTAGTATCATCTCTTCGCTTACAACAGTCAATATGCTAACTCTATACTAACTATGACTTTGCTTATTCATAACATATACAACTATATTGTTTGTTATAGACATTAATCTCATTTGGCGCCAAGGGCTTTCTAAACATAAATGTAACAAATAAAGTTATTCATCTAATTTAGTTAGATAATTCACCTATTTCACTTGATACATTTGACTGGAATCTAAATTGGCAATGCCATATAAATTAATTGACTTTCTAGTCAAATTTTTTAGATGATTTTGACCGTTCAAAAGTAGAGTATAAAACTAATTAGGAATGTTCGGCTACCCATCGTGGGCACACTTAATGTGTTCACAGCTGATGTGGCAATACCATGTCAATGATTTTTTTACTTTATGATTTAGTTATTTTTTAGTAGAATTTAGTTTTTTTTAGGATTTATTTTTATTAAGTATACTAATTAATTTTTTGTTTAAATATAATATTGTCACCTCAACTGTGGACACAGTAAATATGTCCATGGTGGGTAGGGGAGTATTGTTCTAAAACTAATTATCATTAGAGGGGAAACATAACATGGAAATTTATCACAATAGTAATTAACTCATTTACGGAAGGACAAGTTACATAATCTCATCCCTTTTATCAATCACTAGTAGAGATTACATGCGTTGCACGTAGATCTAACTTTTTATAACTAGTCTTTTTACACCCGTGCCACGCACGGATTAAACTATTTTTTATTTTTTATTTTGTTAATTTCGCAATATGTTTAATAGTTAAAATTTTTATGTTTTTATGAAGTTTATTACATATAAAGTTAGTTTTTCTTTGTGTATGTCGGTATAGTTTATTTTTTATTCCATATAATTTTCAAAGTTTTTATAATTTACAATATATGTTAAAATTCTAAATTAATAAATAATGGGTATTATAGCTATTATATGCAAAATTTTCATGGACGGAGGGAATATTACGTATTAGACTATATAAATAAAGGGTTGATATTAACTATTCATGATTTTTAGGAATGAAATTTATTCGACCTTTCAAGAAAGTATCCTTACTTAATCTGTCGATTTGAATTATTAAACCTCATCAAGAATCTCGTCCGTGTTAGGTCAAGTCAAGTTGGGTCGAGCCGGTCTTGGGCCATTAGGTGAAATGAAGAAGCCAAACCTAAATGTTGTGTGAACTTTTTAGACTGTTAGTAGGTAGAGGTAACAACAATCTAGGATGACCCGGCTTACCTCGAGCTAGATGGGCTTTTTCAGAAAAATCAAATTTGATCGATTTGAACTGAACTCATGTTGAGCCGAAATTAATTGAGCTTAAGCAAATGCGATTCAATTTTTTTTTTTTTAAAAAGAAGAAATTTCACCATTCCATTGCTGACACCTAGCATCGGAATATAATTAGTTGGCTCGTTTATTCATTTCTCATCTTCATTCCATTACCTGGTTCATTCCACTCTTATAAAGTTTCATTCTTGCATATCAGTCATCACTTAAAAATTAAAAAAAAAAAAAAGAAATACGAAGAGAATTGAAATTTGTGCAAGGAGCGGGACAAAAGGTTTTGCCATCTCTATATCTTTAACCACCATGGTGACAGAGCATTTGATGAATGATGGAAATACAATATACTCCCTTTGTCTCATATCAATCGTCTCATATTTTGAATATATGTAAGTTATAAAATAATAAAATGGGGCAATCAAGTTGAGACGGAGTAAGAAATTAGCTAACTCAAATTTTAGATTATAAATTTTCGGTGTATGTTTAAGAAAATAGATTGATAGATAAATAAAGGAAGAGGAGAGTGCAACAATGGCGTTGATGGTGTTGCCGGACAGGGGCAAATATAATGACGCTGTCAAAAGAAAGAGATGCTAATTTTTTTTTTCTTTTCTTGTATTTTGGGGAGAAACAATATGCAGAGTGTGAATGAAGAGTGGAAATAGAAAGTGTATGAGGTGGAAACGTGGAACATAAAATTATTATTGTGTTATTTTTTGAGTTGGCACGTTGCCTATCTATAATGTCACACTGTTTTGATTTAGCCGAATATTCTATGAGAGGGAATTTTGAAGAAAAAAAAAACAATAGTTGTTCCTTTATTTACAATTAAATGTATTTTTTAAGGTTTTTTTTTTATTGGCAACATAAATGTCATAAACTATGTTGTGATTATTATTTTGAAATAATATTTAGATCATATGAAGATTCTGACAAAAAATAAACATTTGTTGTTTTGTGCATGTATTGTTTTTTATTTACTTATGTTTTCAAAAAAAAAATAGAAGAAATGTTTGCAAGAACATGGATTATATAATGATCATTATATATGAAATACATGGATAAATTAATCCAACTTTTATAAGTTTAATCAAAGAATTCTACACGTCAATTATAAGTTTAAATTTTCGGTGTATCTCAACAGAAAAATTAGAAACTTTTACATACATTGATTTGTGTTGAACACTTGTGCAAATGGGAGGAACACTCTCGATTTCTTTAACACTTCCTTATTTATGCAATACATCTCTACCGCTGACATGGCTCATTACTTCCTTATCAAAGTCTGTTTTTTTCTCTTCCAACACAAATCATCATTTTATCAAACCAACTTACACTGGCTACAGAAGAAAGGGAGATTTTCAAACTCCAAATCAACAAAAAATGAAACACCTCGTTTGTTAATAGTAAAGAAACCAAACTTACTTAAGTTACATCCAGCTAAAAAAACTAATACACGGTTCCTAATTATTGGAATTTGAGAAGCAACGACAATGTAAATGATGTTGAGTCATTGGCTACCGGCTCCATCATTTAATTCTTAACAAAATCATGCTTAGGAATCTCCAATGCAAATTCACAAAAATAAAATATGAGGAGAAAGTTCATCACTCTAACAAATTTTTATAATTTGAATTTGGGACGTCTACTATACAAAGCAGTCATAGGCGTTTGTCATTGAAGGCATTGGTCATTGAATGGCATATTTCCATAATTTGACGTTTTTATTTAATGCAAATTGATCGATTGATTGTAACGGATAATTATATGAGGAAAATAGTGTTTAGTTGTATATATAGAAATATTTAATTTAAAATCAAAAATAGTAAAAAATATATATTTCCATAAACAGAAAGATAACAATAAGCGAAAAAAAGAAGTTATTAATTACAACAATTCCGTAGTATATATATAGAGCGTTATATTTTAAAAAGAGGAAAACAATTAATTTCATTATGACTTGTGTAATTAACGTCTAATATTAATGATATTATTAACTAGGATTGAGATTTACTATGTATATATATGTTTTCCATAAATGACATATTGATAAAAATAAAGAACAAAGACAATCCATATATGTTATTATAGATTGTAATTGAATCATTAAAAAGAATTTATAAACATCCAACAAAACGATTGCAAAAAGTATACTTTACATTGATATTGAATAGATGATAACGTAAATAAAATAAATAAAGATGAAACAAAGGCTAATGATTGTTTTTTTTAGTTCAATAAGTATGATTGTTGACCCGCGCTACACACGATATTTCTTTTAAATTCCGCCAGATGGAAATGTTGATCTACTTTGCTTCTCATAAAATATTAATGGTGTGGTAACGTCTTTCATGTGTATCGTTGTTTTTCTAAATTGATAAAAGAAAAATCACATACATCAAAGGTGAAATGGATCATCTGATAGCAAAGAGTCTCAAATATATATAGACAAAAAATAATACTGTATATAAATAGAAAAAATATATTTTCCATATAACGTTCACTATTAATTTGCAATTGAAATTTATTAATTTGCTAAATATAACAAAATAAAAAATTACTAAAAGTAGCAGGCCAGTAGCATTTTTCCTATATAATTTTACCGTGATGTTCGGTTCGGTATATATGCTCTGCCCATATTGTACTTTTCTCGAGATGTGATCTGCCAAAATGCACCTGCAAACGTTATACATGACTCTCGATCATGATCGATAATAAAGTGGGTAAAGGGTTAAAGAAAAGAATATCCCAGAAGAATAAAATTATCTTCAAGAAGCTAGTGGAGCGTCTGGAGACGACCCATGCAAAGTTCATATCAAACCAACATGCAGATGATCGAGGAGCGTGAATCCATTGCAAAATAATTTATTTAAACTCAATAAAATCTTCATCCATGGCTGATTTCATCGCTGGAATCATGAAACGGTTCTTTCATTTGCAAACAAAATAGTGAACCCAACATGCATAAGCAAATTGTACGTGACTTATTATTCCATGGATTTGAATGGGCACTCCTTCATATGACGACTTCTAGTTCTGGGATGGCGGCGACCAGGTAGTGCCAAAGGAAGGTGATATATTTTCACGGACTGGATGAAGAATTTATAATGTTAGAATTTGATTTGGTTCATAAAAGTGGAAAAAAAAAAATTGATTTTCAATCAAATTAAGTGCTACCAACCACATTTCCATAAATGACACTAATCACATAAATAATAATTAATTTACATAAAGTTGTATTTATTTCAAATTTAGTGAAAACTATTTTCCAGAGATTAATCTTTTATAATAGATATGAATTAATATAAATTGATCAATGCCCACTTAATTAAATTTATATTTATATATAGATATTCTATATTCAATACATAAGTATCTACTGTATTATATATTTAATATATTTACTCTATACATGCAACTATACAAAATATATAATATAATTAGCAAAAATCATTATTATGCTATCGTAGTTTATATTAGAATAAAAATCTCTTCATAAATATTTGTTTTATATATACAAGTTTTAATTACTTGGTTGACTTTTAATTACTTGGCAGTACATTTAATTAATCATTAAGAAATTAGTTTTTTCTTTAAAAAAAAAATCTGATATATATAGAAGTTAATATTTATAGATTGAAGGCGTTACTAAATAAGGCAGTCCGTAGTCATTATTATTATATAAATTAATTTTATTAAAATAGAAGTGTAATATGATATTCAATTTAATATGATTTTGTTTATTAAGTAGCTATTGCGATTGAATCTTGAATGACATAAATAAATCAACCTAATTTAAAGTTAATAATATTACAAAGAAATCACCTAAATTAGTGTAAGTAATAATATATTTATAGAATTAGGTTAGTTCGAACTTTGCTTAGAATACATAAGAAACATGAAATGAAAAGTTAATAATAATAATAATAACCAATTTATATATTCGTAATAAGTAATTTAAAATGTCAATATAATATATATATATATATTTTTTGAATGTTTGACTTGATTGATGCCAAACATTCTTTTTTATCATGATCATATAAATACTACATCCGTCTCATATGCAAAAAGTAAATAAGACGATTGGAGCATATGCAGTGCAACTTTCAAAAAAGAAAAATTCATTTCTTTTCCACGTTTCTAATAATTTCATGACCTAATGAAATTCCATAGGCATTGCACCTCTGTTTGTATTTGAGGATAATATGTGACATCCTTAATATTGAAAATTATAATATAAATGAATAGATTTAACATTTGTTTATAAATTTGAGTTTTTACATGTGATGAATTTCTAACATGGTATTAAAGCTTTTGACTAATATCGAAGTCACATGTTCAAAACTTGCTGAAAACAACTCTACCCATATTAATAATATACATTTGTTATAATACAAATGAAAAAAAATTGAACTTTTAGATTTGATAGAATTCTATCAATTTTTCAATTCTCAAGTAAGGTGATTGTTTTGTTGGCTTGACAAAGTACATCATTTTGCTTGGTTCTTAAACTTCTTGTCTACAGTTACAGGCTCATCTTCACTTCTCTCATATTCTTGTCAATGTCTCTTTTAGTTTCCAAGGTCATGTTTACGGTACCTTGTAGATAAAAAGTTTTGATCCTGAAATTTACAAATAAATCAATATTGTGTAATACATATTGCAGGTCACGTTACTTTATCTTTTCAAATTCAGACTAATACTATGCCACATAACCCATTTGAACCAGGGGTCGCAGTTTTTTGCATTGGACCCCTGTGCAGTTCCTTAGATCCGGTAGAAGAGTCTCTAAGAGTAAGAAATGAGAAAAGATCTAGGCCCTTCTTTCATACTAATCTAATGATTCTTAATTAACGTAAATAATATTATTAAATTAAGTAATGCATTGACTTTTGATAAAATTCTTCCAAGAAAGGATACAAAAAAAATAAGAGAGTCTGCATTCCTTAGAATGACTATTATTACGGGATTTTTAAATTTGATAGAGACCGGATTTTATCATTAATTTTCTGAATTACATATGAGATGTTGAGTCATAAATTATCGATGCATTACATTAAGCCACATGTTGCATTATATGACATCTGAAATATGCATTATTTTTCACATACATTATTTTTACATTCTTTTATTTATTCACTTATATGTAAAAATGGCTTTTTCGTCTTTATGAAGAAAATATATCTATTTAACAAATAGTGACTTTTTTAGAGTTATTGAACATCTTAATGTAATTTTAACATCATTACGATATCGTTTAAATTATTTGTTGTAATAGAACCCCATGTCCTAACCTTAAACGACATTTACAAAATTTTGATAAATTGGAACCCCTTCTTTGTTAAAAGTCTGGCTCCGTCATTGATTTGAACTATTCTAATTAATTTGACTTTATAATCCTCGCTATAGAGTTTGAAACTTCCAAACAACTGAAAATTAGTTAATATTTGTCTTTCTTGACGTTTGATATTATTTTGATTCCAGGATATTCAAAATCTTATAAAAATAATGTCATTGCCGTGCAACATGAATCATAACTATTTTCGGAACCAAAAAAAAATACATTTTTCTGTCAAAGCACAAAATTTTGATGCCAATGTGCAACATTAATAATTTCTTCAATAACACACTCTAAACAATTCTAAATATACACAAATTCAATGTGTTTTTTTTTTCACCTGGGCTCTTATTTTCTTGAATCACTACCATTAAAGAATTTTGCAAAAGAGAACTCCCTTTTGCAATTTGATCACAACTCGGTTGATAGACAAAAAAATTGATTTAATAATCAATTTCCATCAAATATCAAAATGCAAAAGTACTATCCCAATATGACATCTCTTATATGTATGTTTCCAAATTCTCACACCGAGGTATCATGTACCAAGATACTACATTAAATTCTCATGATTTATTAGAAAAACGAAAGGTTCCTTTATAGATTAAATTCGCTATGAGTAATGGAGATTCCCCTGTTATATCTACTAATGTCTTTTGATTTCTAATTTGATGATTATGTCATAAGATGCATCTATTATACAATTTACTATTCCCTCCGTCCTCTATCTTTTTGTACAAATTTCATTTCGTTACATTCCTAAAAAAAATGCACTTTTCTTTTTTGGACACTATATTCGATTACAGTCACTTTATGTTTACTCTCTATCACTTCTATTATTTATCATTATACCATACCACCAAATATTTTATTAAAACCAGTACAATTATTTTTTTGTGCAAAAATATGGGGGTTAGAGAGAAAATATAATATTATTAAATTAGCAGTAGTGAATTAATCCATACTCAAACATATCACTTCAGATTTTTTTTTTTTCTTTTGAGGAAAATATCTCTTGAATCAAATATTTTCTTCTTCTCTCCCAAAAAAAAAAAAAATTACTTCTATTTATAAAGTCAAAAGTGACGATTTTCCTTTTCGTAGTAATACCTAACCAACCATTGGTCTCGGTTGTCAGTTTAGGCTGTAAGTTGTCATAATTTAGATAATTAAATATTTTCAAATAAAAAATAGATAATTAAAATAATTAATATTTAATATGCGACATTAATTTGGACAGCATTATGCAATGTATCATTAGATTTCTTCAAAATATAATAGATTATTAATATAACATATATTTAATGAAATACTTTAAAACGTTGCATGCTCGAAATAGATATGAATTCTAATATTACTTTATTCTTCATATAATTACCCTATTGCCCTTATATATATATATATATAATAGGGATATAATAGACAACTCATTTTTTGTAAAACAAGACACTTTTATAATAGGTTATGGATATATCTCTCCTACCATGACATTATTATAAATATAACTATTAGCATGAAATTGCTAAGACCAGAAATGATCACCTACCAAATTCATTTTTTATTTTTATTTTTTATCTTTATAGCAAAATTCATTTTTTTACAATATATATTTATAATAAATTTCTCCTATGGAATATTGGCATCAGTCATTCACTATGAGAGAGGGGGAGAGGGAGAAACATTTACAATAGTTCTGAACAAGGAACACCATTATCGTTCTAATCGATTTTAATTTGCTTCTGAAGAAGCGAACTATATTTAAAATGCATTAGTTATGTTTTTTTTTTTTTTTTTTTTTTAGCTACATACAGTATAACCCAATGTTTTAAAACCCGGACCGGAGGTCGACCCGGCGAGGCCTCCGGGTCACGGTTCAATTGGTTCAACCGGTTGTACCGGGGTTAAACCATTTTTTAATAATATTAATTATAAAAATAAAAATAATAATATTAAATACATTATATACATAAATATAAGTAAATTCATAATGTATAAGTAAAAAATACCTTAAATTTATAATAAAGAAATTTCTTCTTAATATAAATTCAATATCATATCTTAAATTTAATTTTTGCAATGTGAATTTCTTGATTATACTTATTTTTTTTGTATATTACATATTGATATTTGCAATTAATATATGCAAAATATTTTATATTATTTGTATAACTTTAAGAATTTGCATATAAGTAAGGTAGTAATAGAAAAATAGTTGAAAATTCATTAAAGAATCGAAAAGAGAGGGTAAATATTGAGATAGATTAAAGTAGTATTGTGCTTTTATTGTTTTAAAGTTACTATAAGTAAAATAAAATGTTGTAGAATTGCAAGGAAGTGCGGTAGTCCAGTGGTAAAGCTATTGGCCTCTCATAGGGATGTCAAAAAAGCCCGAGACTGACGGGCCGACCCGAATAGCCCGAAAAAAAGGGTGGGTTAGGGCTCCTTTTTTTCAGCCCATATTAATTTCGGGCTTTTCGGGCCAGCCCAGTCGGGCTGTCGGGCTAATCGGGCTAACCCGGTCGGGCCGCGGGCCAGCCCGTCGGGCCAGACTATTATTTATAAAAAAATATTAAATTTAATTGAAATAAATTGCCCCTACCAAGAATTGAACCCAAAACCTTCTAATATAGACAATAACATGCTAACCAACTCAACTACCCAAATAATTTGCAAAATTACAAACAATTTATTATTATATAGGTTTTGAAATACTATAAAAGCATATCAATTATAAAGTTTCAATCTTCTTTATTATTTTCTTCCACATTCTATTCTTTTATACTACTGTTCTACTATGACATATATATTATTATTATTATTATTATTATTTATAAATTAATATCTTTGTAAATTTTATAATGACACAATATTACTATAATTTATTGCATATTTTTATATTTTTCAATGAAATTAATTATTAATAATATTAGTTATTTGATAAACGGTTAAACCATTAGTTAATTGGTTGAACCATGACCCGAAAATCTCCCCGCTTCGATCTCCGATTGTATAATTAAAATATTAATTTTATTTACATTATTTTTATTTGTGAGAGTGTAAGACAATTATGATAACAAATAAAATGTTAGAAATATCAAATTTATTTTCGTAAATTCTTTGGCCCGGTGGGCTAGCCCGAAACCGAGAGGGTTAGGGTTAGGGCCAAAAAATATCAACCCGAAAGAAAAAAAGCCCGATTGACCCTAACCGAATAGCCCGCAACCCGATAGGGTTGGCCCGAAACCCGGTGGGTTGGCCCGATTGACATCCCTAGCCTCTCATATTAGCACACCAAGGTTTGAATCCTTGTGGCCTCCAATGATTTTTTTGGTTGAAACTCTAACCCGGACGGTTCTTGAGAACCGCCTCCGGTTCAACGGGCCGTCCGGGTTTGGCCGGTTCAATCCGGTTATGGCGGTTCATTAGCAGTTCTATGTGACTGCCGGGTCAATAGCATGAACCGGACCGGCACCGTGACCGGTTCCCGGTCAAACCGGCCGGTCCGGTCCGGGTTTTAAAACATTGGTATAATCTCTATAAATTAATACAGTTGAGACCAAAAAAAATAGACAAAAACTCGTGTCAGCCGGAAGCACCGTGCGGCCGGGCCCAAAGTGCTAATCTTTATACATCTATATGAATAAAAGTGTCAATCTTTAACATAATTATTTTACGAATAAAATGACAATTTTTAAAAGTGTCAATCTTTATACAGAAAAGTGCAAATCTATATGAATAAAAGTGCCACTGTTTTAGCCCGGCCGCACAGTGTCTCCGGCTGACCCAAGTGTGTCCCAAAAAAAATAATTTTAGAGCGGTATTAATTAATCGATAAATTCATGAATTTAAATTCAATTATATAGAGATATTAATGAGTATTAAATGTTAGGAACTTGAATCATCTTATTTAATGTTTAAAATTCATATGTATGTTCAATAAGAACTTGAATCATCTAATTATTTAATGTTTAAGATTCATATTATTGAATTAATTTTTAAGATTCATTGTAAAATTCGTTTAGTGAATGAAGAAGATTCAACAAATTTACATGATGCGGATACTGAAGCAGGTATTTATGAACTTGCCGCATTGATTAAAATTTTTGGTCATCACAATGAAATGGATGTCAACCATCTATTGGATTATCCGGGTGAAAATGAAGGATGTTTACATATCCAAAGTTTAGAAGAAATTGTTGATACTATTATTGAAAATTCAACTGAGGATGAAGCTCAAGATGATACGGTACCATTAAAGCCGGTTACGCGAAAAGAAGCAATAGCACCGGCGAAAATCCTTCATAATTTCTTTTTGCAGTCAACGAACGTCACACCAGAACTTTAAGTGCCGTGAGAAAAGTTATGATTAAAAATTTTGGTCATCACAATCAAATGGATGTCAATCATCTATTGGATTATTCGGGAGAAAATGAAGGATGTTCACAGATCCAAAGTTTAGAAGAAATTGTTGATACTATTATTGAAAATCCAATTGAGGATGAAGCTCAAGATGATATGGTACCATTAGAGCCGGTTACACGAAAAGAAGCAATAGCAGCAGCAAAAGTCCTTCATAATTTATTTCTGCAGTCAACGAACGCCACACCGGAACTTTTAAGTGCCGTGAGAAAAGTGAGAGATGAGATTCATTTTGATTTGAATTTCAATAGAAAACAATCAACACTAGAGTCATATTTTACTAAGTTGTCTTAGTTATCTTTGTTATTTTATGAGATTATTAATTCATGATGTTGATGAGACCCTTGTATTATATAGGGGTCTTAAAAAAATTTATTATCTTATTAATTTATCGAAATTATTAATTTACGTTTGGGGCCTAAGTCAGAACCAGAGAAAAATATTATTTTAGAGAGATTATTAATTTATCGAGTATTAATTTATAGAGGTTATACTATAATTATGTCTAGTTTGTGTACTTTACAAACTGGTCAAAATATGTACATGTATATTTACAAATATAATAATTGAATATTTCATAGCTTTAAAATTGCATTATCCTTTCTGTATATTTAGATAACTTGTAATTACTTCATTATCGCTCTCTTCTACATAGACAAATTTTAATTAACTGTACTGACCGATAAAAAAAAGTTACCTTCTCGAATATTTCTGCATTTAAAAGTCGAATAATTCCTAGCACAATTTTCTTTATAATTTACATATAACGCTCACTAATTATTCCCTACATAATGAATAAATAAATAAAAGAAGTCCCTGATTATTAATGAATATATTGATGAAGTATGAGTCGTATCAATAAAGACAAAGCAACGACTGCGTTTCTCTCTCTCTAGTCTCTATTTACCCTCCAACGCTGAATTCAACGATCTCCTCTAACATACAAAAAAGCAACAAGAATCTTAGAAAATTCAACTCCACCTAATGATCACCTTTTTCCTTGTAAAAATAATTTATCACAACGCTCTTTCCCCCAATTCCAAACAATATTTTTTCTTTCTGTTGAAAGTCAAGTCTCACTCCTCATTGATTGATGCCCGCATCGTCAAAGCCTCGGACTTTGACGATTATCATTTCCTTTCTGTTCAGTCCGCCTATATGTAGTTCTTTCATTTCGAATTTGGGTTTTCTTATCCTAGAATCCAGTGTTTCCTTAATCGTAATCAAAAGGGTTTTGAAGAATAATCATCTGGCAATTATTTTCGTTGCTGTTATTAGTTGGGTATGTAAGTCTTTTTGTTCTTTGCTGTTCATCAGTGATAGAAAGAAGTCTTTTGTTCTTGCTGTTCATCAGTGATAGAAAGATTGGTTCTTGGGCTGAATTTGAAGGGGGGTGTTTTGAATTATATGTGGGTATCGGTTTTTCTTGGTATCATTATTCAAGATTCTTTATTCTTGTTGATGATCAAGAACTAGAAGGGATTTGAAGTGGAAAAAGGAGCATTCCTCGAGTTGATTGAAAAAGATTCAATCAAGGGCTTGAGTTGTTGTGGAATCTTTTTGTTTATACCTTTTGTAGATTGATTGATCACTAGTGATGGATGGATCAAACGGCAGTTCTACTTCGCCTGCGCCTTTTCTGTTGAAAACGTATGAAATGGTGGATGATCCAGTGACTAATTCTGTAGTTTCTTGGAGTCACACAGGGCATAGTTTCATTGTTTGGAATCCACCTGAGTTTGCTAGAGATTTGTTGCCTAAGTACTTCAAGCACAACAACTTCTCCAGCTTCATTAGGCAATTGAATACATATGTAAGTTGTCTTTTCTTCTCTGGAATTTCTTCATTTGATTATTTTTCCCATTAATTAATGGTGTTGAGTTCTTTCATGTTTGGTTATGGCTGCCTGTTGTTTGTGTTGTGTGTGCTGTGTTATCTTATGAAGATTTGGTAATTTTGAATTGAGTTATGGAAGGAGAAACTCTTGTGGGAAGTGTTGGCTTTTGATTTGGTATATAATGTGCTTCAAGCAAAAAAAAAAATTCAATGAATTAGGATGAGAAGAGCTTCTATTGAAAGTAAAACTAATCTGATTGAAGGGTAACACATAGTTGGAAATTGATTGGAGTATTTTCTGAAGTCAAATTTTGATTCTTGGTATGGCTTTGTGATACTTTTTTGGCTCAATGATTCTTCATCTTTGCAGGGTTTTAGAAAGACTGATCCAGATCAATGGGAGTTTGCAAACGAGGAGTTTATTCAAGGGCAAAGGCATCTTCTAAAGAACATATACAGGCGAAAGCCTATCCATAGTCATTCAAGTCAAGGAAATGCAGTTCCATTGATCGATTCAGAAAGGGAGTATTTTGAGAAAGAGATTCAGCTCCTGAAAGGAGAAAAGGTTTCGCTCCAATCACAAGTAGAGAGGCATAAACACGAGAATCAAGGATACGAAGATAAGCTCAGATCCTTGAAGCAGACATTGCAAAACATCGACTACAGACAGAAACAGTTGATGAACAGCTTAGCTCAGTTGTTAGAGAAACCTAGATATAACTTTAATACCATAGAACAGTCAGAATCACAGAACAAGAAAAGAAGGTCCGCGGCTTTGCATATTTTGCAAGGCGAAGGCCAAGAGGATAATCGGGTTCTAGAAAGTTCAGGAAGTTCGACTCTTCCATTGATAAACTTGGAACAAGTTGAAAAGTTGGATTCATCCCTAACTTTTTGGGAGAAGTTCATCCATGGAGTACAGATTCCAAGTGAAGACTTTCATGATTTTAGGATCATCACAGAAATGGCAGCATCATCAGGAGATTCTGATTTAAACATGCCTGCTTGCCACATGTCAGCATCAACTTCATCATCGACTTATGTTGGAAGTCCTGCAATATCTTCAATTTGCATCGATCTCGACTCTAGAGTAAAGCCAGTAGCCATTGATGTGAATATAAGCCCAATAAAAACTCCTGATAACGACACACCAAAAAAGCGAGAGCACCCTTCTGCAATAGCTGGACCAAACGACGTTTTCTGGCAGCAGTTTCTGACTGAGGCTCCTGGCTCAACTATGGCACAAGAAGTGCAATCAGAGAGAAGAGAATAGACCATAAGAAGCATCATAGTGCATTTACCCTGTATCGGGGAAATTTAAGCCGAGTGAAGAGGATCTAAGCTGCTTCATCTAATTTGCTACCTTGAGATATATATTATGGGTAAAGGCAGATTTTTTTTTATGAGATGAAATGGTTGAGGATGTGTGATGCTATCTATATATAGATGCATAAATCTTCCAAGGCTAGATTAGATATTTGTTTTTTTGGCTTGTTTTCTATCACTTTCATGTCTTTACGATGTCGATGGGCAAATTTCGGGTTCTGTGCATAATTAGATGTAGCTCTCATCATAGTGTAAATCTCTCTCTGGATTCTATATAGCAGAACGAAGTTTTGAAGTTTTCTTTGTTTAATTCTTCTTCAGAGTACTTGAGATTCCCTTTGTCATGAAATCTTACTGATCTATTGTAAGTATGTACAGTTTTTACTCAATATGCATAAGAGGTCTAAGAGCATCAACATCATAATTTTTTCATTTCCAACTCCATTTTCATGCATCCATTTTTTGTCATCTTTTTATTCTATGAATACAAACCTGGTCTTTCACTTTCTTGTCTCTGCTTCTACTAATAGCACAATTATGCTTGAGGTCAAGATTCTTTGAATTTAGGGGTTATTTAGATTCTGTAGTGGTGAAGTTATAGTGAGTATGTTCCAAATTTTGACATAATTTACAATCAAGACTGGACTTTTTTCTCTGTATTATGGCATTCTGGTGCAGACCAGGTTAATTGAATCCAAATTACGTTGGATTATGAAATTAAGCAAGTGCCTTGATTTACTTTTTATTTTTACTTTTTTTGGACTGTTGGAGTGAAATTTGAAATGGTAGTGACCATTATCAAGGCCATAATTAAAGACGGTTTCCTTGTTAATCTCCACGTTTTACTCCCATTTCCATTTCTGCTCATCAACAATCCATAACTGCTCCCCTCTCTCTATAACAACCTCTTCTCCAAATTCAAATATCAACTCTCACTTTAAACCTCCGTTCTCCTCCAATTTTCACCACCGCCGCCGCCACTGCCGGAGGAGCGCGGCTGACTGAAAACTTTGTTCGGAATGAGCTCATCATGCACACTGGTCGGTTGTGGAATGAGGAGCATTACGTCATGCTTCTTCGCTCGCCGTATACGATTTGGTAACGATCGAGGAAATTGCTGTCCCCAATTTCGATATTCGATCCTTGCTTGTACTAATATTTATACTCCGATGATCTAATCTGATTCAGTCTCTTGTGGTTTTGCCTTTGATATATGTAGATGAAAAAACTGAGGCCTTGAGCAGGAGATCGCCGGAAACGTCCAACGGCAGCATCGTCTTCGACTTCACCGGCGGCGGAGGAGGACGAAATACGGCGGCGAATAAGAGCGACGAAAGTGGAGGAAAATCAGTGCAGACCTCTCCTTCGCGTAGCAAGAGGATCAATGGCGGCGGTGAGGCCGAGCCGCACGTTGCAGAAGGAGATTACTTAGTTTTCTGCTTCAGAGAAGATGGCGCCATCGACATTATTGGCGGCGGCGACGATGAAGATGAAAACGTATCAATTTCGAAACTGGCGGTATAAAAATTAAAACTTTTTTTTTTTTTTTTTCTTTTGCAATAAAGAAATCCGACTGTTTTAGCAAAAAATTGATCAACGGATACTTCAATATTTTTTCCCCCAATTTTTATAAATAATAATTTTTGTGACAGGTTGATGAAAAGGATTATGAAATAAAAGAGATGGAGATGGAGGATTTTGAGGCTTGTGATTCTAATCTATCAGATACAAGCTCAGGTTCTTTTGCCTTTCCAATGTAAGTCCAAATAATTAAATTGAAGTTTTTATTTTTTTATTTAGGTATTTATTTGTATATATTTGAATTGTTGTAAAATGCAGATTGAAAATTGAGGAATGGATAGGGAGCCCAGTTCACATGCCCAAGCACGAAAATCAAAGTGTTCGTTTGCATTGCTGTAGGTTCTAATTAAGTTTGATTATGAGGTTAATTACTGTTTTGCATTTTGTAACTCCGATCCCCTTCAATTTGTTATCATTTTCAGTCACGTTAAATAACGAACATATGATTTTCACTATAGTTTATGGGATTACTATATACAAGTTTAAAGAGCTTATAAATACTTCTCCTTTCCCCATCCTCTTTCTTTCTTTAATTTTCTTCCTTAACGATGAAATACATCTCTCACTTAAGTGTGCGCTACTAAATTATGATTTTTTTCATTTTATTTTTTCTGATAGATACTGATCGCACAATTAAATATTTAAAATTTAGATCAATGACTTATTATTATTATTATTATTATTATTATTATTATTATTATTATTATTATTATTATTATTATTATTATTATTATTATTATTATTATTATTAATTAATTAATTTATTATTATTATTTTTTTTTTTTTTGAGAATTAAGATCAGTGACTTGATAGCACAATTAAATCCTATTTGTGAAAAATTAGACAAAAAGATAATGAAATCAGGTCCAAGTTAGGGCATAAATAATTCAGAACTTTATTCTAATTAAGGAAATAAATAATTGACGTCTAAGATAGGGCCTGATTTATTTATTCGGTGATTCCCGCATTACACACCCCTATTTTAATTTGGGTTGGCTTGTTTCGTTAAGGCTCTAATAGGCCTTGATTTTTTCTAAAAATGGAATGGAATGAGCAAATGGCATGGACACTTCAAATCAATAAGAAGTAATTAATCTGAGGATGATAATATAATTTCATATAGTTATCAAATTTCTGATAATCATATTCAGTCAACATTTAAATTCTGAATTATATTAGGTATGCCATAATATATCTGAATTATATAATTTACATAGTCACGTCAACTATATTTAACTTTATTTGAATTATCTTTCGTATTAATGTGCTTAAATTCATATACTATTCTAATGCAGACCTATTACCTAGATATACTTATCAAATTAACGTGGAGGTTATTGCTTCACAGAAGTAAAACATTTGTGTATTCACAATTTTTTTAACAAAAACTTTGCTTGTGTGGTAGGATTAAAAGTTATACAGTATTTGTTTTTAAAAAGGAGACAATTTATATTAAGATTATTATATTCTACGTATATAATACGCATTAAAATATGAAATATTGAGATATGGGACTAGAATTAGTTAACGGTTTAACTAACGATAGAACTCACCTGCAGACCAAGCATTCATTCGTTCAGCAAACTCTTCCATTCAAAAATCAATAAAAGTAGGGATTCAAATTCTGATGCATAAACCAGAAGAATTACACGGGTGAATTTTCATCTCCGTTTTATTCATCAATATTCATATAACGCAATTTGCCGCTTCCTTTACCGCTCGTTGTTCATTTCCTTTTCTGCAATTTTTGATACAAAATGTTCCTTTTCACGGTACGAATGTTGAATTTGGTTTATCCGTTGCCTTCATTTTCTATTGTCAATGCGTATTTGTATTTTTTTTTTCAAGTGCAACATCATAGCTAGGGCAGTATTCAGCGGATTTCAATTGCTGAAATATGATTTTTGTTTTTTTTAGCATTTGATCCACCGGAAGAACTGAATTCGTGTAATTGTTGGTTGTGTAGTTACATCGCGTTTAGATGAAATGAGCTGAGACTTCTGCGAGCAAGCAACTTGGAGCTGGTTCGATTTGGGGATTTTCTTTTTTTGTCTTTGTTCTGTTCATCTTAAATTTTGGCACCAAAAGTAGCTGAGAATTTATTATTTGTGCAAGTGGTTTCATGCTGTAGTATATGATATGAATGATAGAGAATTTTCTGAGAATTGAAAGGGTTGAAGATAGTAGAGGCGATAATTTGAGGCGCAATGGTTGGATTTTCACGTCTGAGGTTGGTGTGAATAGTCTCAATAGCAGCTCAATTAGATGAGAATGTGTCTCAATACGATTTTGATCATGGGCTGCCTATAATTCAAGAACATGATTCAGAAAAGGAAATCTTAGAGGGGACAGATTTTGAATGTAATTTCAGCTAATGGAGCTTCTTGATGTACATAATAGATCTCCAAGTGGTGGTAGTGGTGTACACAATAGATCACCCATTAATGGTGATTCACACAACAGGTCTCCTACTGGGATTGGGGAGCAGATTGAAAGTTGTGATATTGAAAATGGTCACACTATAAATCGAAGACATACGAGTTGCAGCCTGAATCATGTAGAATACCAGAGTCTGTCTAAGAGAGATATAGAGAACCCAGTTTCAGTTTCTGATGTGGTGAAAACAATGTTTCTAATACTGGCCTGGTACACAATCAGTACATTTTTGACTCTGTAAGTTTTTTTTGCTTTTCTTAACTATTGAACTAAATTGTTTTATAGGCCCTGCATATTATTACTGTATTTGACTTCTTGTAAATCTCGATTCTGAACAGGTATAATAAGACGTTATTAGGGGATGATTTGGGGAAATTCCCGGCTCCGCTGTTGATGAACACCATTCACTTTGTCATGCAAGCTGTTCTCTCAACAGCCATTACATGGATTTGGCCAGAAAGATTTCATTCCTCTGTTATGTCTTGGAGGGATTATTTCGCAAGAGGTAGGACCTTTGTATAACAATTCACCAACTTTTATGCTCATAGAGTCTTCTACACAAATGTACCCCGTATTTTGTTAGGGACTCTCTTTATTGATTAAAAATGACGAAAATAAGGGACCTAATCCCTTTCTCTGAGGGTACTTCGACTAAATGTCCCACCACTTCTCTTAATTTGCTATTGGTTTGGACCTAAGTAGCTGGAAATCAACTGAGAGGCACTGTTTTTCTTGGCTTTTAATTTTCAAATGTTTTTTATAATTTCATTCTCCTTATTCTATAGAAATAGCTTGTATGATTAACTTCTTTAACAACTAATGCTACAGATGGCCTTTACATTTCACAGTTGTACCAACGGCCCTCAGCACTGCAATGGATGTTAATCTAAGCAATGCATCCCTGGTTTTCATCTCCGTCACATTTGCCACTATGGTTGGTTATTCATCCTAAAATATTGCTTAATGATTTATGGGTTCGCTGTTTCATATTTTTATCTGTGAAATATAATGGGTGTTGGCTGATGCTTTGGGAAGTTGCTTGGGCCAGTGTTGGTTCAAGTATTGTAAATATCCGAGCATGTAAGTAATGTCAGCAAATGAAATTGAAAGAAATGTCCAATAAATATATTTGATCTGATAATGCCTAAGTTATTGCTTACATAGAATATTTACAAAAGGATACACAAAAACACTAAGGAAGTTACATGTCATATCTAGCTGCCTTAAAGGGGGTATGTTCCTTGGACAAGTCCTTCGTAATTGAAGAACAGGAATGAAACTTACACCTAATAGTATGGTTCACTCTGTAGGCTACTGCTCCAGATTTTTGAAAACAATAAGAATAAAACTAAACTTAAACACTGGGGATTCCAACACAATAGCCTAGCAATTTCTTGGATGTTCTTGTTTTGAAATCACTAAATATGAAATGTTTTTATGTCATCTTTAGTCACTCTCTTTCCACCTAAATTCCATGCTTTCTCTCCATTGTACTCAAGTTAGTTTTTCGATTTGGATGTCGTGTGTGTGACTGTTGGCCTTAGTCTCTGACTTAATATACTAAACGAACTTTTCTTTTTTGTGACACTGTATTCTTTGCTCTCTTCCATGAGAAACCATTGATGACTAAAATCTGCTATATCTTATTTGCAGTGTAAATCGGCGTCGCCTATTTTTCTGCTTGTTTTTGCCTTTGCTTTCAGGTATTTGCAAATAAATACTTTGCACAACTTGAAGCAGACTCGTTTATAATAATCATCGAGACTAAATTAAGTCCTATGTTCTCTGCACTATATAACTATTTAGTGCTTAGACTGTTATGTATCAAGCTAGACAAGACTATTTTATAATAGGTATAGATTTGGTCCATATGGAGCTAAACTAGAACTTTATAATTTAAAATGACTGATTAGACTAACTCTAGTCATTTCTGTTTTAAGAACTCATACAACAGCAACTATTTTACTCATTGACTATCCTTTTGATCCGTCACCAGTGGTTAGTCATATTATTTGAGGTTACCATATTTTGATATATGAGGACTGTGAATTTTCTTGAGATGGATTGTTAAGACTTCTCATATCTTTTGCTTATGGGAAAGTCATCTTACTTGGCATATTTGTGAACTCATGCCTAAAAAACATACTCACTTTGGATTGTCATACAGAATAATCTATGAGTTGTTTTAGAGATACTTTTTTTTGTGTATTTACAACAGAGGGTGAGGTCTAATATCCTTGGTTACAGTGCATATGAAAAAGGAAGCAATCTAAAAAACAACAACACCTTATACAAAGTAGAGTAATATTTCATTTATCTTGTTCATATACTCGGCTTAATGCACTTGAATAAATGTTAATCTTGTACATACTGACTTAAACAATGTTCTGTGAAGATTGGAGTCTCCAAGTGTTAAGCTGGTTGGCATAATGTTTGTCATTTCTGTCGGGGTACTATTAACAGGCAAGCACTTTTTTCCTTTAGTTCTTCTGGTGAATTTCTACATCATGGTTGGAATTCTGCTGAATTCTGGCAAATATTATCTAAAATATGAGGTAGACCTGAATTATTTTATGTTTACGGAAGCTATTGTTTAGGAAGTTGCGATCATAAGTTGTTCTGTTATCTTCATCAACTCCCAGAAGTCCAGAACTTATAGAAGTCATACTTTTCTAATTTTACTTTGTGCTTGTGTTAAAGCAATTTTATTCGTCTTAAAGACTATCAATTGGTTCCTCTTGCTTGGTAGATGGTAGAAGTATTTCATTTATCAAATGCAGATGCCTTGTTTTCCAATATGGCTTTCCTCATCCGATACAATGATTAGTCAGGGATAAAGTTAAACTATTTGGTTTTTGGTCCAGATTATCTGTGGTCATGAAAAGTTGGACATCCAATGATGTTATTATTCACTTACAAACTTTTTCTTTAGCAAAAAATTTCTCTAGTTGTCGAAGGATTTAGCATTTTCTTGCATAGAGTGTTTTCTGGAACCATGATAAAAATGATAAAGCATCTTACTCATGATTTGGTCCATATTGCAGTTGCTAAGGAGACAGAATTTGATTTTTGGGGTTTTGTATTTGTTATGCTTGCTGCTGTAATGTCAGGGTTCCGCTGGACAATGACACAGATTCTTCTCCAGGTACAAGAAGCATTCAGTATATTGCTACTCCTATGGCTATTTTCTTTCTTTCATAAAACTTTCTTCTCATACAAGTAATAGTAAATATTTGCTTGTCTTTTTTCCTTGGGTCATCTCAATTGGCTGGTATTTACTGTGTGCTGATATCAAAACCACCATGAAGAAAGAATCCTATGGTGAGTGTAATTCAAAGCCAGGGTGTTTTTACCTGAAAATCTAGCTCTCTGCTAGCTAGTATTATGGTTTTACAGATTAAGACGGATGTCTAGATTTGATGCTTAATTAGCTTTTCCTTATATCAACAATGATTATTTTGAGCTCATATTAATACTGAGGCTGGAATTAGTCGAGCACATATTTAACCACTGACTCTTTCTCTTTCTCCAGGTCTAAAAAATCCGGTTACTTTGATGAGCTATGTGACACCAATAATGGCACTTACAACTGGTCTGCTTTCTCTATTGCTGGATCCCTGGCAAGAATTCAAAAGGAGTGATTACTTTGACAGTTCTTGGAATATTATCAGAAGTTGTTTGCTGATGTTATTTGGTGGAACTCTGGCTTTTTTCATGGTAAGCTCAATGATTTTAATTTGTTTTCATCATTAAAATTTGTCTCCTCAAATCGGTTGATTTTTGAAAATATTGAACAACTCAAATATCCTGTTTCGACTTCTTAGTTTTTAGGGGGTGGGGAGGGTCAACTGGTTGCATCATTCTTTTTCATGCTTCTTATAAATGAACAAAGTGATTTAATAATCAATTTGAATCTGAACTTTTTCTTTGTTTTTGCTACATCCATTGCGTGACAATTCTTTCTTTGTCAGAAGAGCTTAATTGCTTGTTCTTAAATCTTATTCCAGGTATTAACCGAATATATTCTCGTCTCAGTGACTAGTGCTGTAACAGTGACAGTAGCTGGGGTTGTGAAGGAAGCTGTGACAATTTTGGTGAGACAGCAAATTATTTGAGCCTCAACTTCAAGAACATCCACCCTCATAGCTGCGGATTCTCATTTGATGCAATCAGTTCTAACCATTTCATACTTTTAGTTGAATAAGATAAGCATTTCACATAAAATGGGGAAAGTTGATCACTGGTCTATTGACTTGGTCATGCTAGCAGCCTATCTCAAAACTTGGTTTGAATTCTATTGGTTGGATTCGTCCTATATGGGAACAATAGCAGACTTATTAAAATACCAGAATCATGTGCTTTTACTGTGTTATTCTTTTGTATCTTAGAATTTCTCCAAGTATTATCATTAATTCCTTTGAATTTTCTGTTAGGTGGCTGTGTTCTATTTCCATGACGAGTTCACGTGGCTTAAAGGGTATGGCCTGGTAACAATCATGTTTGGTGTCAGTTTATTCAACTGGTACAAGTAAGTCATCAAGCTGAATTCTATTCCATAATAAACCATGTATACAAATTCTATTCAATAATAAACAACCATGGTATCAATTTTGCATTGCTAGTAAAATTTTGAAACACAAATGTTACTTGACCAAATATCTTGATATGTTGCTAGTTCTGATAATCATATTCTAATTCTAGTTTTGTCCTCATGTAAAGCAGACTTATATACTTACTTCTTTTTGAAGATAAACTTTGATCTGTGAAAGATGGGGGTGGTGATGATACTTGAGAACCTGTATTCCACAGGGTGCAGATATTAACCACTATGTTATTATAGCCTGTAAATGGGACATTCTTAGCTAAATATATACTGATTTACGAGCTCGTTTAACTCCAGTAGCATTTTTTTCAGTACAAAATCCGGGCATAACAATTTGCACTCTTCAAAATTCTCAGATACCAGAAGTTGAACAAGAGCAAGAAGCATATTGGGTCTCCTATAGATGGTTCAACTCCTAAGTATACTATCATTGATGACATGGATGAAGAAGAAAGCAGCCCTCTTAGAACCTCAAGTCCACATTCTGACCAATGAATTTAAATGTAAGCTTTTCCATAAGTTCTCATCCATGTATTTAAATGTCACACATTATGTTATAGATTCTTTAACCTCGCAGAACACTGTTAAACTTTTTAACTAAAATGTGTACGTATATGTATTCTTGCCATTTCAGACTAAACTTTGTTCTCCATTATACATGGTAAGAGACATTTCTATGAGAGCTAACTTCTTTCGCCCGAATCACTTCAGGATTTTGTCCAAGTCAGAAGCTGGCAATTGCGACTGGCGACTCTACAGGTTTCTAAATGACAATTAGTGTAAGCTTTTAACATGCTAAAATAGGCATCATGATTTAAATGGACGAAGCAATGTGTGCGCAACATTGTACAGGAACAATTTTGTTGACATCTTCGATTTCCTTCTCATGGAGAATTTTGGTATGATCAAGAACGAATAAATGAGTACATTTATGTGGGATATATGGACTTGTTTTATCGGGGGAGGATCCCCTGCTGTGCCAAAAAACACAGCACAACCTGTTGTGCAACGAACGACGCTCCGTGAAAAATCTTCCACCGCTTATATTCTTCCACTAAATAATCTGTCACTGCTACAGTACAAACTCATTATTTCCATCTTTTTTTTTCTTTCTTTTTTTCTTTTTTTTACAATTCAATCCGCTGCTGTTGCTTGTTTAAAACACAATTTTTTTTTTATTTTTTTTTTATGTTTTTCTTGGAATATGATTGTGCAAAATAAAAATATACTAGTACTATATATTATGATAAATACAATATTAAATTACTACTTCCTAATCAAAATGGTTAATCATTTAAAGTTATAAATTTTAATTATGAAATAATTAACCCAAGTTAAAATGATTAATTAAAAATTAAATATATATAAAAATAATAAAAAAAAAACAGTAATTAATAATCATGAACAAAACTAATAAATAAATAAAATAAAAATAAGTGTATTAAAAAAAAGTTAAAGTAAAAGACCCAACAACAATAAATTAAATATAAAATGAAAAATAAATGCTGAAAAGTAGCCAAAACGGTGTAGTTTATATGCACAGCACCCTGCTGTGTATTATGGCCACAGCAGGGGATCCAATCCCTATTTTATCACTGCATTTTCAATCAAATAACAATCTAGAATCATAAAAAATTGAAATATTCTTTTTCTTGAACTACCTGCCTACTTTATCTGCATATTATTTAGATAATGCATCAATATCAAAATCATTAAAGAAGTGAAATAGAGGAGTTGCATCTTTGGAATTAGTTCCAAAGGGTCACTTTTGTTATTTCTTGTCACGAAGAAGTAATAAATGTCTTCTTTTTGAACGAAGCTGATTATTTTCATCACTTTCTCAATTTCTTCACCCAACTTGTCATCCTAACAACACTCATTAACAAGATCTCGCCACTTTTGCCTGCAATTTTCATAAAGATAGGTCAAACCCTTTGCAACTTTAAGGATGATCTTTCTTCTCTTGTATCAATCGAGAGGCTTTTCATGGCTTCTATTGTTTATCCATTTCTCTAAAGTTTTCCATTGCACAAATACTCATAGACCAAAAGCTTATGAAATTTCTATGCACAAAACCAATTGATATCACCTAGTTTATGTGGTGGATGAATCCAAACATCCAATACATTCAATTTCTACCATAAATAACTTTTTTGATGTGATCAAGATGCTTCATGGCAGTTCTAGGGTCATCATTCAACAATCCTTCATAAACTTAGCCAAATCCTCCTCCAAAACCTCCACATCTTGAGTCTTTATTTTCCTTCTTCATTATACTAAAAAATGACCTTCCAATTAAAACAAATGCAATAAAACCTCGGAGAGTCAATCCTAGTATAGTTCCAATTGTGAAGATGTGATTGCATCAATGCATGTTTAAACATAAGGAATGATAATGCTGAGTTAGTTCACCTTGATTTATGATCAATGAAATCATCATATTGGCAAGTAGCAGTCACAATATGAAATATTTGATTCATAGCAGCCTTGATCGACCAAATTTTCAGGCACACCACTTCACAACTGCCGGTTAGATGCACATGCTTTTCAAGTGCAATACTCGTGCATATTTATGATTTTATCATATAAAATATGTTGTAAATAGGTAATATTGTTATCGACAATATGATTGAAAGTGTAATGACCACACATAAAATTTTATGAAATTGCAAAAGCCCAATCAAAAAATATAATAAAGCACGTGCAATACACGTGCACAGTTCTAGTTAGCCAAAATATTTGAAATAAAATGGACAAACTCTATACTTGTTTTGTCCCCTTGTGTAGACAGGATTAATAGCTCAAATGAGTCATTCTTAGTTGCTACATTTTAAAAACCAAATTTATCTTGTTTAATAATAAAGTAAAAGTTGGCTTTGCTTGACTTTATAAACATTGAAAAATGGAAATATATTGACATACTCAGATCAAATTAATAACAATATTGACATATTCTTTCTTCTTCAACTACTAGCTACTCCCTCTGTCTCAACTTATATGGTCACATTTCTATTTTGGGTGTCCCATTTGATATAACCAGTTTTTCTTATTTGATTAGACATAACCCATGTGAGGACATAACAATTATTATTTAACAATAAATTAACAATATTTTAGTACTTTTTAGTCCTTAAAGTGATGGATCTACTAAATTTTGAATTGTTTATATTTTTTCTTAACCTGTGTGCCCAAAAGAAACAAGCCATATCGACTGGGACGGAGGGAGTACTAATTAGCCACTATCTATCACGCCGCAGATACAAAGCAGATATTTGCATCATCTTCTCAACATCTACTTCATCCAATGCTTCATCCCGACAACTTTCATTGAGAAGCTCCACCCTCTGGCCTTGATCGATCAATGATTTTCTCTCTAGATAAAATTTTAGAACTAGAACGCCGAAACTGTAGACACTCACTTTGATTCTTGTCTACGAGCTTCAACAGTCCAAAGTCAGCAAGTTTTGTGTTGAGGTGTTCATCCAAGAGGATGTTTTGAGGCTCGATATCCAAGTGTATGATCTTTTGCCTACACTCTTGGTGGAGATATGTCAACCCCTTGGCAACATCAAGTATGGTCTGTCCCCTCTTTCTCCAATCAGGAGACCTCTCGCGGTTTCGATTGTAGATCCGCCTATCCAAAGAGCCATTGCTCATGAACTCGTACACCAAAAGTCTATGAGAACTATGTGCGCACAGAAGCCAATTAGCTTCACCTGCTTCATATGGTAAACACGTCCAAACGTTTCAACCTCTGCTAGGAAGGACTTCCTAATGCGGCCAACCCCATCCACAGTGCTACTCTAGTGTTACCTCTCAAAGTACCCTCATAGACTGACCCAAATTCCCGTCCCTCAATTTCTTGCTGAAATTATTTTTTGTTGTTTTCAACTCTTGAAAGTGAAACCTTGTTGGCATGTCTAGTAGACTCAGTGTTTTAAAAACCGGACAGTTGAACCGGTTGAATTGTGAACCGGACGTGGTACCGGTTCACGGTTTTGTCTAGTTTTTCCCAGTTTTGGCCGGTTCGACCCCGGTTGAATTGAAAAAATCGGGAACTGGAGGTCTCGCCGGTTTGACCTCTGGTCCGGTTTTTAAAACATTGGGTAGACTATCCTCCCCGACATGCTCCACGTCTTGGTCTTTCCTTTCCTCCTTCGCTGTACAAATATTGTTGCACTAATTGAAACGGATACACCAAAAACTTCAAGAGCTGATACAATTAATTATAGCTCCATTATTAGGGGATGTCTTTGCATCTATTTGTATCTTTAAATATACAGAACAAGGAGTCACTTTCTGATCATTACTCATCAAAGAATAAATCTCTATCAATAAAACATTGCAGCTTTGCAATCACTTCTTCAGACATTTCTCTTTGCAAGTATCCATATCTATGTTGCAAATATCTCCCTCAGAGTCAACAAGAAGATGAGCACGTCTAATACCGATATGCTTAAATAAAGCATGTGCAATACACGTGCATATTTATAATGTTATCATATATGAATAATTTAAATACTTAATAGGAGTATTATTATTATCAACAATATATTGAAATGTAATGACCATACATAGAGTTAAGAGTAATTGTAAAATTTTCAATTTAAAAATATAAAAAAACACGTGCAATATACGTGCATATTTCTAATTTTATACGTACATATTCTTATGTGATAGAAAGTGTAATTGCCATATATAGAATTTAATAATTATGATTAAAATTATTATTCAATTTTAGTCTTACACACAACGATTTTATTTATTATAGCATAACTTAGAGATTTTTTTGTGTACTATAAATTATAGGTGTCAAATGGGCTACAGCCAAATTGTGGGTCCGGCCTATGTCACATTTTTTAGGGGCAATTTTAAACATAGCCTCGTTTTTTTTTCATTGTAGCCTCTTGTTTGATAAAATAAGAAAAAATATAAGTAAATTTATTATTTTTCCCCTAAAACCCCAATTTGAATTCTAACAATTGTTAAAGTATTCTCTCCATCACATTGAAATAGTATGTGAGATATAAAATAATGAAAGAGAACTACTTCAATGGGACGGAGGGAGTATATACCGATCTATGTACTCTTGTGTGTCTCGTTTCGTTCAAAGCCAATAACTTTTGCTGCTTACAACAGACGCATGCAAAAAGAAAAAGAAAAAATCATTCATATGCATCTGACAATCAAATGTGTAATTTATATACTCCATCCGTCCTCCATTTAGTGAACCAAAATTTTGAACATAAGTTTTTTTGCATTTTGATGATATAATAATAAATTAATGTGTTAAAGTGTGAAAGTGAAATAATTATGGGTCCATCTAATTTTTTAATAGTATTAAAGTGTTAAAGTATTAAAAAGTAGAGTGATAAAGTGTTAAAGTGTTAAAGTGATTGTGGGGTCTACAACCCAAAATGAAAAGATTCAATAAATGGAGGACGTCAGTAAATGGAGGACAGATGAAGTATAATATTTTTATCAATTGTTAATTTTTTATTTTTATGTTTCAATTATTGTAATTTCTAGATTTGAAAATGCTCTATTTAATAGTATTAGTTTGTATTTTTTTGAAAATTTTATATTTTATTCCTTTTGTTATGTGTTTAACTTTTTTATATTATTTTTGCTATACATAATTAAATTATTATTGAAAATTATAGTACTAAATAATGTTGTGGTTAGTTAATTGGAATGGTGATGGATAAACTCAAAAAATAGAGGAGATTAGATCGGTAATCATAGTCAAGTTATAGAAATGGGAGAAATTAATTTAATAGAAGTTGTACCAAATTGAACCGGATCATGAAAAGTGGAACTACCAAAAGTAATTCTTGAAAAAGAAACTAGAATATATGGATTATGGATATGCTATTAGGTATGAATCTGGAGCCGAATGTAAACTCTAGAAGACGAGTGTGTTGCTTTCACCAAGCTACCTCGTACTAAGGGGGTGTATTCAATTCGGATTCTGTTAGATTTTGTTAGATTTTAAAAAGTATGTAGATTTTGTAAATCCATAGATTTCATATAGAGTTTGGCTAACTTTTTTATTGATTTATATGGATTTTCATAAATTTGACAGGATTGTGAAATATATTTTTTTATATAATTTTTTTTTTAAAAAAAAACCTAACATGTTTAATAATATTTCTCTCTCTAACAAATCAGTTTCTCTCATCTCTCTCTGAAATTCGGACAAGATTTTGCAAGCCTTTAGTTTGGGAGACTTTGATAATTCTCAGTTTCTTGCAAGAAGTGAGGAACATTCCCATTGGAACATCTCCAACAAGCATCCAATCTCCATCTTTGTCTTCATAAGTTGGCGCCAATTCAGACCTATTTTACCCTTATCTCTCTGAGTACACACTTTAATCAAAAATAATTAATTAAACAACACATGATCAGTACAAATTAAGCAGAATTAGCTTAATGAATTAACCCCGGAAATGTACAAGAGATTTTCTCTACCTATAACAGGGTCGTGCCTGAGGGTGGGCCAGCATGGGCGACCGCCCAAGGCCCACCCATTTCAGGGGCCCAAATTTTTTATCAAAGCTATACTTATATACTCCACCTGTTCATGATTTTTTGGATTAAAAATTAAAGCATGGAGTTTAATATGTTTTAATGATGTGTTAATAAATTAAAGGTTAAAATGTTAAAATAGAATAATTGTGGGCCTGTCTAATATTGTTAATTGTATTAAAGTGTTAAAGTGTAAAAGTGTACAATAGGACATACGTCCCAAAATAGAAAGGGTCAAGAAATCGTGGACATCTCGATATAGAATTAGTGTAAAGAAATCGTGGAAGGAGGGAGTAGTATATATGTAATTTTAAAATATATATTTATTATATGTGCAGCCTAATATAAATGGCCCTTAAACAAGAAAAATATGTATATGTGCAAGCTAAAAATATTATTTTTGCTCTAACCCAAGCCTATTATAATATCATAATTCTTTCTATCAGAAACCTGCGACATATCTAATTTATTTCTTTTGCATCTTCCTGCTCGCGCGACTGGCACCAGGGCATCTCTCCATCCTTTTCTTTTTTGTTTCCGATTTAATTCTTAAACGGTTTGCCACCGCCCAAAAATTCCAATCTCAATTTTTTTTTATAATTGAATAATGAAAATAAAAAGTGATGTTGCACTTTTATATATGGATGTATGCATAAATTTTAAAAATAACAGGGCCTATTTTATAGTTTCGCCGAGGGCCCTTTTCTCGTCAGGAACGGCCTTGACCTATAGTACACTTGAACATGGCCTCCAACGATCATCAGAGTAGCTCTTGTATAGCTTGAGATCAATCTTCCTCAGATATGGAGCTCCGTACATGCTCACCATCACCAACATCCCGATTCCCTCCGGTTCGCTCCGCCGCTGCAGAACGTTTTTTCGGTAAGATCTCACCGGCGGGAAATCCCCAAAGACATTCTACCTCGCCCCCGCCGCCATGGGAGAACCCAGCCACGCTGCAGCCTCTCTCCGGCCACGAAAACTACAGGGACGAGTATGATAATCGAGATCTTAGATCTATGAGGATGCGCCCTATACAGATCATCGTCGCTCTCTTCGGGCTGTCGTCGGAGAGTCGAAGTTACTGAAAATCTTGAGAATATCATCGGTCATGGAATCCGTAGGAACATCGGGTTGATGAATTCGAGGGGGAAAGAGTGTGATTTGTTTGTTGATGTTTTGCCGTGGGCTGATGAGGGGAAAAAAGGCGGTGACGGCGAGACGTACGGTCGCTAGCGGAAGAAGAGAGTCAGGGAGGAAGATGTGACGAGGTAGAGAAAGATAAATATTTTACTTTTTTTTAATAAAAATTAAATTTAGAGAATACATAGAAATCTCCTGTTGATAGAAGAGATTTTGGAGAGCTAGATTTCTTAATAGTTTTGGATTATAATCAAAGAAAATTCATAGAGTATTAAAATCCATAGACTCTTTAATACCTAAAGATTTTTTAAGACTTTTTAAAATTGGTATTGAATACTTCAAGATTTTTAAAGACTTTTAAAAATCCAAAATAAATACACCCAAACTTTAGAAATCTAAAAAAATCCTACAAACTCCACAGCCAATACAGCCCCCTAAGTTTTTGTGTTAGAAACAAATCTAGGTTCCATTCGAAGCCGCGTCAATGGTGTCGACAACTCATTACCATCTATCTACCCTTCCCACTTGATGATGACATTTAAAAAAAAAAAAAAAACAAGTTGCTGTGATTATTTTACCTCAGAAGAAACACTACTTCCTCAAGCTAGGAAAGTGGGTATGGCTTTCTTATGAATGAAATCTCTATGAATCACAATCAACTAATACTATCACTTCATTTAATTTAATTCACTACTACTAGTTCTTCAAGTCTTTGCCATGGTGATGATATCCCAACGTTGGATCGCCATAACCATAACTCTCTCCTTGTGCTCAGCTGCCGTCACCTCCCAGCCCTTCGACTACCCAACTGCAAATCTCTCCGCTTCATGGATCAACAGCGTCTCCGCAAATCACTCCGTCACTTTCACAGACAATTCCACGGTTCGATCCATCCTTCTCAGAGGAAGCTTCGGCCCCAGATACGCCGCCGGATTCTACTGCAACGGAGCTTGCGATTCTTATCTGTTTGCAGTATTCATCGTCCAAACTAACAGCGCCAGTTACATCACCCGCCCTAACATAGGGTTTCCGCAGGTCGTCTGGTCCGCCAATCGGAACAGTCCCGTCGGAATCAATGCTACTCTGCAGCTCACAGCTGACGGCGATTTGGTTCTCAGGGACGCCGGCGGCGAATTGGCGTGGTCTACCAACACCGCCGGAAAGGGGGTTGCAGGGTTGAATTTGACAGAATTGGGGAACCTCGTTCTCTTCGATTCGAGCAATGCTGTAGTTTGGCAATCGTTCGATTTTCCAACTGATTGCTTGGTTCCTGGGCAGATGCTAGCAACTGGGAAGAATCTGACAGCTAGTGCTTCTTCAACAAATTGGACGGAAGGAGGCTTGTTTTCTTTCTCCATAACTGAACGAGGATTGGTAGCTACTGTACAGTCTGATCCTCCGCAGGTATACTATACAAACCCATTTTCTAGCAATAATCAAAGTAGAGATTCAAGTTATGCTAGGTTTGAGAATGGTAGCCTAGCATTGTATGTCAATTCTGGTAGTTTAGATTCTTCAATAGATACTCCTTTAGCTGCATCAGCTCAGTATATGAAACTGGGGTCCGATGGCCATCTTCGTATAATCGAGTGGGGGGAACCTTGGAAGGAAGTAGCTGATCTTCTGACTGGTCATCTTGGTGATTGCGATTATCCTATGGCTTGTGGTGTGTACGGAGTTTGCTTGAACGGGCAATGTAGTTGCCCGATGAAGTCGAACTCGGATGGGGAGAGCTTTAAGCAGATAAACGATAGGCGTCCTGATCTTGGTTGTTATCCAGTTGTTCCGCTTGTTTGTGAGGATTCGGACAAGCATAGTTTCTTGGACCTCAATGATGTTACCTACTTTACCTTTGTTGCTGATATTATTGATACAGATATCAATAGTTGTAAGGAGGCATGCTTGAAGAATTGTTCATGCGAAGCTGCGGTGTTCCAATATGGCTGGAATTCTTCTAGTGGTTCCTGCTATATGCCAACGAAGATCTTTTCATTGATGAATAATGATAAGGATCTAACTCACTATAATTCTTCTGTATCTGTAAAAGTACAGACGGGAGCAACTCCGTCCCCTGGTGTTGAAGTATTCCCAACTGCTGCAAAGGGAAAGTCTAGTTTATTAGGGCCTATACTAGGATCTACTCTCGGAGTTTTTTGTGCAGTTGTTTTGATTGGAACTGCAGTTTTGGTGTACCGAAGGAGGAAAAGAGAAACTGAAGATGTAGAGGAGGATTATTTGGATCATGTTCCAGGAATGCCTAATAGATTTTTGTTCGAAGAGTTAGCAGTTGCAACAGAAAATTTCACTAAGAAACTTGGTGAAGGAGGATTCGGTTCAGTTTATGAGGGTTCCTTAAAAGATGGCACGAGAATTGCAGTGAAATGCCTAGACGGAGTTGGTCACATTAGAAAGTCATTTCTAGCAGAGGTCGAAACAATTGGCAGTATCCACCACATAAATTTGGTTAGACTAGTTGGCTTCTGTGCAGATAAGTCTCATAGACTTTTGGTGTATGAGTACATGTGCAATGGCTCTCTAGAGAAATGGATATACAACAGAAACAGTGATCCCTTTCTTGATTGGAACAGAAGAAGAAAAATCATTCTTGATGTTGCAAAGGGATTGGTCTATCTTCACGAAGACTGCAGGCAAAAGATCCTACACTTAGACATCAAGCCTCAGAACATACTATTGGATGAAGATTTCAACGCAAAACTTGCTGATTTTGGACTGTCTAAACTCATAGACAGGAATCAGAGTCAAGTTGTGACAACCATGAGAGGAACTCCGGGTTATCTTGCTCCAGAATGGCTTAATGGAATCATTACAGAAAAAGTAGACGTCTACAGCTTTGGAGTCATGGTTCTTGAAATTATAACTGGGAGGAAGATTTTTGAGCAATCTAGGCCAGAGGAGGAAAGATATTTGCTATCACTTTTCAAGAAAAAAGCAGAGGAGGGACAATGGCTAGATCTTGCCTACAAATGGTGTGAAGACGAAGAGTTTGATGTAGTAGAAATCGAGAAAATGATGCAGATTTCTGCTTGGTGCCTTCAGAGTGATCATGAAAAGAGACCTTCGATGTCCGTGGTGATCAAGGTCATGGAGGGCGCCAAGGATGTTGAAGAAGAAAGCATTGATTACAACTTCTTGATTCCAAGGTATTTGATTAGCAAAACCCCTGAAACTAGTAGTTCCAAAGATGTAACACCGCTACTTCCTTCGGTTCTTTCCGGGCCAAGGTGATTTTAGTTTCTTGGGATTGAAACATTTTCAATAACCAAAAGAAATGTAGATCATCATATGATCTGACTTGTATGTTGTATTTGTCGTGATTTATTGCAAATTTTAGTGTTTTCTTGCGAGTATTTTGGGCTTGGAGATTATAATTATTTTTTAATTTTTTTACTTATTTCTTATTGTCTTATCTTGCTCTACCTTTTTGATGGTGTGCTTGAAAAGGAAGATGCAGATAACTATAAAAATGAAACCAAGAGCAGCCGACAAAGGGTCTAGACTGCTTAGCATGTGCTTAATTCCATGTTAAGATAATAAAATATACTAACAAAACAAGAAATACAGGCTGTTTTTCGCTCTTTGAACGACCCTTTCCCATCTAAATTTCTCTGCTTTCAAACTGTAGATATATAGTAAATTATTCTTAACATATGATTTAAAATAACCCAGAACTCCATTCACATATAAAGTACAATAACTTTTAAGTGTGGGACAAATAATTTATTGGTTTCCATCTCGATGTACTACTTTATTCCAATGGGAAAATATGTTGATCCACCAACTCTCCCGTTTCTTGGATAATAATAATTAAAGATGTAACAATTCGAGATGAACTTATATTAAAATCCATACTCGTATCAAAACTGTATTCATATCCATCAACATTCCACATTTTCTTGAGCTTTGAAATTATAGGTGGTGATGTCTACCTCTTCATCAAGGACGACAATATCATATGCTTTCATAGCTTTCTTATTTTCTTGTTTAGCTTCTGTCACTTCCCAGCAGCCACACAACTACGGTTATCCAAATGCAAATCTTTCCACTCTGTGGATCAATGCTTTCAATGGTAACCAATTTAAAAACATCAGTTTGGAATACATTGAAGCTTCAACTGTTAGGCCAATCCTCCTCAGAGTCCTGCCTAGAGAAGACGTGTCTTCTTCGTCTAGCCTCGCCTACTCATGCGGCTTCTACTGCAGTGGCAAGCCTTGTCATTCTTATATGTTTTCGATATACATCCTCCATATCATCGAGGAAGGAGGGTGATCAATCTTGTTTTCGTAAGGTAATTAATGCACGTAGACAAGAAATTAATGAACACGAAAGCAAACGGAACACAAAGGGATTTACGTGGTTCGATCTATTAGAATAGATCTACGTCCACGGGCGGAAATGGTATGGATCTTTATTGCTTGTATGAGTAGTGATTACAAGATTGTTCTCCTCTCTCAATCTATTCTAAGCCCCTATTTATAGATAGTTACATGGAGTTCGACTATAATACGAATTCTTCTCTTATTTGGACTATTTGGCTTGATCTCCTCCTTTATGGATAAACACCGAGCTTCTATATCTCTCTTAGAGCTTGAGTTGTAGTCGATGTAGGAGTCTTGATTGCCTCGGTGAAGAAGTCTCTTATTCTTAGTTGGAGCTACTTGGGCCGAGCTTAACTGTTGGGGCCCAATCATATTGGGTCTGATGCTTTGGGCCTAGGAGCTGGGCCATATCCTATTACACCCCCCCCCCTAAAAAGATGTAGAAGCGAGGGTGTGATTTAGGGGAAATAGCTGAGGTAGAAGTGATGTCAAGTTCGTTACCCCCGTCAAAAGTAGAATTGACGAAGTCAATCGCGTACCACCTCGTTAAGACGAGGTCGGCAAAATGTAGCTTGCCCCGTCGAAAAATAAATTTGACGAAGTTGAGTTCGTACCACCTCGTTAAGACGAGGTTGGTTTAAATAATTGCCGAGGACGAACACGGAGTGTCAGTTACTTTAATTAATGCGCCGTTTAGGGTCCCAATAAAGTAGGGCACGATTAGCGATGCGGGAAGCGGAAGAGGCGGAAAGTTAGTAAAACTTCCCTCATATGCCATTTCTTCTCACTATCTCTCAAAATTTGAGTATTTGTCTGCAAAAGAAGAAGGATTTTTTTTTTGTCCGTCGCGATTTTTGCTGCTGCACATTTGCTCTCCACCGTCCGTCAAAATCGTCGAAGTTGCCGTAGAAGTTTTCTGTCCCCCCTTCCTCCTACATAGGTAAGTTACTTCCATGGCTTCTTCTTCACGAACTAGTCAAAGTTATTCCAGTGAAAATCGCGGTGGGTCAATGTCGGCGCCGGCGCCATCTCACCGGGGCAGTCCTGTAGAAATAGAAGTATGTACCGTAAATTCCGCAATTCCGTCTAGACATAGAGTAGTTTTCCCCCCTCCTTTAGAATCAGGCGGTAGGGTTTCTGAGTTTGCCTCAACCCTTGATATTTCTGCAATTCAACTTATTGCAAAAAATTACTTATTTCCAGATGTAATTGAACTCGTAGTTCCCCGGTCGGAGGATAGGGCTTCAGAGCCTCCGAATGGGTTTGTGACTATTTACGAAGACTGTTTACACCACGGTCTTCGTCTTCCTTTGCCGCCTGTTTATGCTGAGCTTTTACAAAAATTCGGCATTCCACTAGCCCAGATTATGCCGAACTCGTTTAGGCAATTGACGGTCCTTGGTGTCGTAGCTGGCCGTCACGGGTTCGGCCTTACCCTAGGACTTATTATTATGTTTTACCAGTTTAAGTCTAGTGGAGGCTGGTTTTACCTGACACCTCGTCTTGGCTTTAAAGTCAAGACGAAGTCAAAAGTTGCGAACTGGCAATCGAAGTTCTTCTTTTGCCAGTTGGGTGAGGTCCCACAGTTCATTTGGAAGGTGGGTAAATTGGGGGATCAAGACACCGAAGAGAAATTCGGTGACCTTGAAGAACTAATGAAGGGTCTGGTTGAGGGAGAATTTCCCAAAGCTGACCTTGCGAGGGCGAGGCTAAGCCCTTATGATCCAGCCTCCGTGAAAGAGCCGGGGAAGGGTGAGGCCCCACTTCGGCATCCTCTCTTTTTTTTCTTTCTTTGTGTGTGTTCACTTATTCTTTTGAATAAGGTACTAAGTGTATTTGTGTTCGAACTGCAGTGAAGCTGCTGAAGAATTTTAAGAGGCCGAGATCAGTGGAGCCTTTTACCACTGAGAAGGCTATGTCCGAGGCTTCATCAGACCGAACTGAAAGCGCTCCGGGCTCATTGCCAATGGGATCTCCTCCGGAGCAGCCCCTTGTACATCGACAAAAGGGGCTGAGAAGAGCTGAGGTCACATCGCTCAAGGGTGGCAGTGCCCTGGTGACCGGCCGACCTTCCGCTGAGTTATCGGGTCGGTCATTTGGAGAACTGGTGAATCGGCGTCGACCATTCCCCGAGGTATGATAGCTATTTGGGAGTGTTGATGTATTTTTCCCTTCTGTATAATAATGTTTTTAAGGGATTTTGTAGGGCGCCGAGATGATAGCCGCCAAATTCACTAGCCTCGCGGAGGTGCTGCTGAAGGAGGCTTCGGGCTTGTCTAGCTTCCTCGATGAGGGGATTAGTCGATTCATTGAAGCATCTCGGGTCCAATGGGAGTTGGAGAACGAGAAGGTCAGCCTCGCCAACCGGCTGGCTGCTGCTGTGACCGAGGCGAGGGTTGCCTCGGCTAAGGAGGATGAGGCTCGAGCTGCAGCTGAAGTAGCTAAGTTGGAGGCGGCTGTATTAAAGGTCGAACTGGAGGTGGCGAAGATTCGGGAGGCCAAAGTGGTGGCTAGGCAAGGGCCGCTACTTCGGGCGTATACGGAGCGACTTTTCCGATCCAGATGTTCTCGGATCTGGTTGGACAGGTAGCTTCGGTGCTAAATGTCCGTGTCGCTGCCGACCTCATCGACAACATTTCCGCTGACTTCCCTGACTTGGATAAGTCCAAGTACGGGTACCAAGCGATGTCGGATGAGGCGGTGCACCGTGCCTACGCCGAGGTCCTGCTGGAGGGCATGAAGGTCGTGCCTCTCCTAGACAACCTGGCCTCGTCTTCCGTCGTCCTGACGGTCGAGGTCATCCGTGACTGCCCGGTCGACCGGGATGCCGACCTGGAGGCCTTGATCGTTGAACTTAATAATGCTACAGAGGTCCCTGTTGAAAATGCCGGACAGCAGGGAGAAGGGACCAAGGCTGAGGCCGGTGCGGGCGGTGCTGTCAACGAAACTTCGGGGGAGGCTGAAGCACCTCTTAACGAGGAGGAGGACATTGGAGTGGTCAGTTGATCATCTCCTTTTTTTTTTTTTTTTTTTTTTGTAGACTCTTGTACTACGTCATCACTAGGATGACGCTTTCTGCCGAAGTGGCTTTAATGAAACTTCAATTTTATTGAAATCTCTTTCGTACTTTTGTAGTCTTCCCCCGCACTTTTTGATGCATTTCCGTTGTTTGCCCAAATATCCCAACTGACTCGAGCTCTTGAGTCGAAAGAGGCTGAAGTCTTGCATTGGAAAGGCCGAGCTGGGCATGTTCAAAACGAGGCTGATGTCAAGCTTACTGCTGCTCAGCTCAAATATGACGAGCTACAGGCTCAGTTTCTAGAGCTCGAGGTGAAGTTGAAGATTGCTGAGGATGAAGCCAAGAAGGCCGAAGTAATCGCTCAAGAGCATGCTGAGTACGAGGCCATAATTCACCGAGCTGGGGGGTCTACTATTTCTGAGACTCATGATAAGGTCAAGGAGCTCAAGGCTCGGTGTCGAAGCTACATGGAGCAATATGGAAATGACTCATGGGAGCTTCGGGAGCAGGTGAACGAACTTGTGCGAGTGGCGAGCACTTATAAGATAGTCATGGATCGCCACCCCAAGCTGAAGCGACGTATTTTGTCAGATGCCGGGCTTTCGACTTCAGCTACCCGTGGTTCTAGCTTGAGGCTTCTCGATGGTACTTCTGGGGAGTTCCTGGAAGGTAGACCTTCAAGTTCGGCTAATCCTAACTCTAGGATTGTCGAACACCACTCTCCAAAATTTTATAATCAAGAGCGGCGTTCGGCACCTGGACGAGGCCGAAGTCGAGCGAACCAAAGTACCCGAGGTCGAGGGACTCAGGGTGGCCGAGGTAGAGGTCGAAGCGTGGCTCAAGGACAAGGTAGAGGCAGGCTTAGTATAGATGACATTTTAAATGTTCGAAGTGATTTTGCCAGCGAATGGCTTAGCTTTAGTCGGCCTCCGGGCTCTTCGTCTTCTTGATGTAATCCTTGTATTTTTCATATGAAATAAAATGGAATTTTACATACTTCTTGTGTTTAAGTTTTCATCCCCGTTTTTAACAGGGGCGGGGCAAGAATAACGGGGGCCCTGTGCACATTCTTAGAACCGGGCCCTTTTCTTATAACAATATATTTAGAAATATATTGAAATTCTATTTCCCAAAGTCGTAATATATAAACTTCATGTCAGTAACAAAAAGAGGTTAAAACATTCACTTAAAAGAGTTGCTATTTTTGCATGTTTGAAAATAAAATAAGATCCTATAAGCTATCATCGCATTTGGAAAGCCATTAAATCGTTTTAAAAATATTAATAAATCCAATGTTCCCATTTTTTTCCTTACACTTTAATAGACACCAAAAAAAAAATCAATGGGAAAATATTAATAGGTGGGGCCCTTTAATAATAATACATAGAAACAAAAAAAATAAAATAATATATAATTAGAGAAAGGAAAAAACAATGGAAAAAAAATAATAAATATGCAATGGGAAAAATATTAATAGTTGGGGCCCTTAATAATATATTAATATATAGTAGAAACAAAAATATAGTAAATAATTAGAGAAAGGAAAAAAACAAAAATGTTGCAAGCAGTATTCGATCCTGCACCAAATAAAACAGCTAAGAGCTTAGCCAATTGTTCTACTTCTATCATTTGTAAATATTATACTAGTATATAAGTATATATAAATACACTGTAGACCAAAAATTTGGGGCCCCGATTTTTCGGGGGCCCTGTGCGGTCGCCCACCTCGCACATGCTACGAAACCGCCCCTGGTTTTTAATTAATATAATTTCCCTTGTTTTAAACGAAGACAGGCTTTACATGGATCGTCCTTGTCATAAGACGAGGTTAAGCTTTCAGTGGCTCTTCTTTGTCGTGAAACGAAGTTTGGCTTTAGATAGCTCTCTTCGTCATAAGACGAAGTTCGGCTTTAGATAGCTTACTTCGTCATAAAATGAAGTTCGGCTTTAGATAGCTTACTTCGTCATAAGACGAAGTTTTGCTTTAGATAACCCGTAGGTTTTAAGTAACCCGTACTCGTCATAGGACGAGTTTAGGCTTTAGTTAGCTTGTCCTCATCATAAGACGTGGTTAAGCTCGTCTTCGTTGTAAGCAAAGATAATTCATCCTTGCTTTTAACGAAGGTAGTGCCTCTTCATTTTAAACAAAGGTAATTCATCCTTGTTTTTGACAAAGGTAGGCTAGAAGTTCCTTATTTGTCGAATTTATCAATATGGGTGGTCCCCTTACGCGCGTTTGGATGCTACTCCGGTTATGGAGTTTATTTATCCTTTTAAAGGATATTAAGTTACCCTTGTCAGGGTTTTAAATGAAAAGGCGAGATAATATGCATTAGTGGAGTAGTAATATTTATAAATGCAAAATGAAGTATGCAAGACCAGACAAATTAACGGAAAAATAAAGACTTTATTAATAAAAGAACCGAAGTTTACCAAGTAAAAAGGAATAAAAGACGACCTGACTCGACACAACTATAACCTAAATAACTTATATGGACTTGAACATTTCTCTCAGCCACTTATGCGAAGTATCTCTTTAAATGAGAAATATGCCATGTTCGGGATATTGGCTCACCGGATAAGTGTGCGAGCTTATACGACCCTTTGCCGAGGACATCTTCAACTCGGTAAGGTCCTTCCCATGTGGCTTCCAACTTGCCGAGCTTTGCAGCCTTGCTGACTTCGTTATTTCGAAGGAAGAGGTCGCCTACTTGGAATTGCTGGTACTTGACTCTCTAGTTATAATACCGAGCCACTTGCTGTTTGTACTTGGCTTTCCTTATGTAGGCGAGCTCTCGTTTTTCTTCTAACAGATTCAAGTCGGTTCGGAGACCTTCTTCATTGTCTTCGGTTGAAAAATTGATAGTACGAGGGCTCGGCAGGCCGATCTCCACCTGGATCACTGCTTCGGTTCCGTACACCAAACTGTAGGATGTTTCACCGTTCGAGGTCCGGGGAGTTGTGCGGTATGACCATAAGACTTGGGTTAAGTTCGCTGCCCAATCTCCTTTAGCTTTATCTAATCGAGTTTTGAGTCCCTTGATGATCGTCCGGTTGGTGACTTCGGTTTGGCCATTTGCTTGAGGATGAGCTACCGAAGTGAACTTCTGCTGAATACGAAGTCCTTCACACCATTTCCTGAATGTCCTGTCTATGAACTAAGTCTCATTATTCGAGACTAGGATGTGAGGTATGCCGAAGCGGCAAACTACGTTCTTCCAGACGAAGTTAAGAGCATTCTTGCTTGTGATCTTTTCCAAAGGTTCAGCCTCGACCCACTTAGTGAAATAGTCAATGGCTACAATGAGGAACTAGAGCTGTCCGGGAGCTTTGTCTAGTGGACCTACGATGTCTATCCCCCATTGCACGAACGGCCAAGGGCTTTGCATGCTTGTGTGGTCGGTCTGGGGTAGCCTCGGCACTGTCCCATGAATTTGGCATTTCGGGCACTTCTTGACGAGGTTGACTGCATCTCGGAACATCATGGGCCAATAGTATCCCCATCTCATCACTTTCTTAGACAATGCTCGAGCTCCGATATGACTTCTGCACGATCCTTCATGTACTTCTCGCAATGCGTAGTCCGCTTGGTTCGGCCCAACGCATCTTAGGAGAGGCTGAAGATACGACCTTCTGTACAACACTCCTTGCTCTAGAGTGTACTTCGGAGACTTACTTAAGATCTTCCTAGCTTTGAGCTTATTACTGGGTAGTTCGCCCTTCTCCAAATATGCTCGAAAGGGAGTATCCAGTTCGGCTCGTTCTCAGTTACTAGGTTGACCTCGCCTTCATCTATGCTTCGGCATTTGACTTCTTCCACAGGAGAACTTGTAGATGATGATGCTAATTTACTCAAAGCATCAGCTCAGTTGTTTTACCCCCTTGGAATTCGAACCAACTCGAAATATGAGAAGCCTTGTTGCAAACTTTTAGCTTTGTGGAGATACTTTTTCATTCTGTCGCCTTTAGCCTCGTACTTGCCGAGCATGTGGCTCACTATAACTTGGGAGTCACTGTGAACTTGTACAACTCGTATCTGAAGAGCCTGAGCTAGACGAAGTCCGGCAATCAATGCTTCGTACTCCACTTCGTTATTTGTTGTCGGGAAGTCGAACCGAAGTGCATAAGTGGTCTCTTGTCCTTCTGGGCTGAGGAATATAACACCTACTCCGCTTCCCGAATGTCCCAAAGCCCCATCCATGTAGACTTTCCAGCAATCTTTAGGTGGTTCGGTCAGAGCTTCGGCATCGGTTTTGCTTGGGGAGAATTCGGTCGGCTTTGGCAGTTCTGTAAATTTTGCCTCTACTAGAAAATCCGCCAAGGCTTGACCTTTGATGGCTTGACGTGGGAAAAAAGAGATGGTGTGCTCGCCGAGCTCGACTGCCCACTTCGCAATCCTTCCCGACATTTCTGGTTTGGTCAGCACTTGTCGAAGTGGCAGGTCGGCCAGGACTTGTATAAGGTGCGCGTGAAAGTAAGGTCGCAATCTCCTTGCAGCATTTACCAATGCGAGCGCAACTTTCTCAAGTGGTTGGTACCTCGTCTCCGGCCCTTTCAGTGCTCGGCTGATGAAGTAGACTGACAGTTGACGACGTCCTTCCTCCCGAACTAACACCGCGCTTATGGCCTCATCCGAGGCTGCGAGGTATAGGGAAAGGACTTCTCCCTCCTTTGGAATGGATAAGGTCGGGAGATTAGCTAGGTACTTCTTGAGCTCCTCGAATGCCGACCTGTGCTCCTCTTTCCATTCGAAATCCGGCACCTTTTTCAAAATCTTGAAGAAAGGGAGCTGTTTTTCGGCAGCTTTAGACAAGAAATGACTTAGCGCGGCCAAACACCCCGTCAATTTGTGCACATCATGAATGGTTTTTGGCACTTTCATCTCTTGGATGGCTCGGACTTTGGATGGATTGACTTTCAACCCCTCTTGAGAAACCCAGCACCCCAGAAATTTTCCTGATCGGACCATGAAGGTACACTTCTCGGGGTTTAGCTTAAGGTTCACCTTGCGAAGGAGGCCGAAGACGACCTTGATGTCGTCAACACAAGTAGTCGGCTCTTTAATTTTGACGACGATGTCGTCCACATACACCTATACATTTATGCCGATGTGAGGCTCGAATCTTGTTGACCATTCTTTGATAGGTCGCTCCAGCATTCTTGAGTCCAAAGGGCATCTTCTTGTACGCATAAACGCCGAAGTCTGTAATGAAAGCTGTTTTTGGCGCGTCCTCGTCACTCATGAGGACTTGGTGGTACCTTTGTACAGATCTAGGAAGCTGAAGACTTTATGGCCGACGAGGGCTTCGACTTTCTTGTTGATGTTGGGGAGGGGATAGCAGTCCTTGGGGCAGTGTTTGTTGAGATCGGTGTAGTCGATACACATCCGCCACCCTCCTCTTTGCTTTTTGACCATTACCGGATTTGCTATCCACGTCGGATATTTGACCTCGAAGAGTATCTGCGCCTTCAAGAGTTAATGCACCTCATTAAAGATGACTTGGTTTCGCTCAACTGCGAACACTCGCTGCTTTTGCTGAACTGGTTTTACTCCTGGGTCAATGTTCAGCCGGTGTGTGATGATACTTCGTGCTACCCCGGTCATGTCAAGTGGTGACCAAGTAAAGACATCTCTTTATTCCCGAAGAAGTTGGACGATAAGCTTTCGGAGTTCGGCTCCGCCAGCAAAACCTACTTTAACGACCTTAGACGGGTCGTCTTCGAACAGTGCGACGTCTTCTACTGGCTCGTCAAATACTGATGCCTTCTCCAGCTCCAACTCCTCGGGTCTCTGTGGTTGCTATGCTTGCGGATACTGAGGTGTTCCAACACCTCGTAGGGCGATCTGCATGCATTCTTTAGCTAGCTTTCGATCACCTCGAATTACGATCACCCCGCCCCTCGACGGGATTTTGATTGTCAAGTTGTATGCCGAGCAAATTGCTTTCACCGCCACCAACCAATCTCTTCCTAGGATGATGTTGTAGGGAGAGTTGGCCTTCACGATGAAGAAGTTTATCATTTTAGTGGATGACAATGGATGCTTCCCCACCGTAACGACAAGTTGAATGATCCCCTCTGTTTGCGTGTCTTGCTGGACAAAGCTTTTTAGGGGGATCGGTGCCGGCGTGAGACGTGCCTCTTCGACCCCTAGCTTGTCGAAGCAATCCTTGAAGAGTACGTTCACCGAGGCTCCACTGTCGATGAATACTCATTGAATGAGCTTATTAGCCACCACAGCTTCGATCACAATGACGTCTTGATGAGGTATGGTTGACGGCACTGGATCTCTCTCAGAGAATGTAATGGCCTCGTCCTTCTTGAACCTTTTTTGTGAAGGTTCGTCAGTCTGGGGACTTCGGGCCTCGGCCTTAAGTGATGACTTCGTGGCTCCTTGAGGGAGCCCGGTGATGGCTGTGATGATTCCATCGAACTGAGGTTGGTCCTCGTCTTCGTCTTCATCCTCGTGCTTCGGCCTCTTGTCCACATGGGGGCCACAGTTATTCCCCCCCCTGTTCTTGCGCTTTCCCTTGCCCTGAGGTCGGGCTTCATATTGGTCGCGACTTTGGTACTTTTTAAGGGTACCGACACGCACCAAATGCTCGATGTCTGCAGCCAGGTTCCTGCAGTCCTCCGTATCATGGCCATAATCCTCGTGGAATCGGTAATATTTATTCGTGGATCGGCATTTCGACCTCCTCGTGATATGGGCTGAGGCTTCTCGAACATGTTAGCATGCAGCTCATAGATTTTTGTCCTCGGCCTCATCAACGGTGTGAACTGGCTCTTTTCCTGGTTCTGCCGAGGTCCAAGTCGGGATTCAACTGGTGCCCGCTGGAGTCTGTCGAAGGCACTTTGGAGGCCTTGACCTCGGTCATTAGATCTTCCTTCTTCCTATCCGTCGTTCGGCCTTATCAGCTTCGCGCTTATGCCTGTCGGCTTCGTCAGCTTTTGCGAACTGATCGGCGATATTCCATAATTGCCTCGCAGTACGAGGCTCGTTCCTTACGAGCTCCTTATATAGGGCGCCCGACTGGATAACATTCTGGAAGGCTGAGATGAGGACCTCGTCAGTTAAACGATCAACTTTTAGACTTTCTTCGTTTAATCGGGTCATAAAGTCGCTGACAGACTCGCCTCGCTTCTGCCTTATGGTGAGTAGGTGTGCCGCAGTGGTTTTGGGCTGGGCTTTTTAGAAAAATCTTCGCTCGAAGGCCTACATCAACTCGTCATAGGAGTTGATACTCCAAGGTGGTAGGCTATCGAACCACATGCGAGCATTATCAACCGACAGCTCCGGGAACACTTTGCACATGTAGATGTCGTCACTGAGCCCTTGATTGAGCATGTTGTATTGAAATTGGAAAGAAAATTCTGCAGGTCACACAATCCGTTGTACGGCTTCATCGGCGGCACCTTGTACGAAGAAGGGAGAGGTGTGTAGAGTATCCGGTTAGTGAAAGGAGTAGAGATCCTCCCATAAACGTCGAATCTCCCACCTCGGTAATTGTCCTCGCCGCGCCGAGGTGAGTCAGCGTAGCGACGAGATGAGATTGCATCGCGCCGAGGTGAGACGCGATTATAGTTCCCTTGGCGATCATCAGCAAATCGCCTAGGAGGAATCCTGGCGTCTCGTGCATCTAGGATCCTGATGCTTGGGGACTTTTGCCGGTGATTCGATACAGACGCAGCTTCGTGCTTTCCTCCTCGACTATGAGCTTTCTGCTGCTCGATGAACTTTATGAAATCTTGCTGATTTTTTGTCAGATACGCTTTTACAGCGTCGTCAAATTCTTGCTGGGAGTTGGCACGGTTACCTTCCTTGCTACTGTCACGACCCTCATTGTCACGATGGATCGGGTGCCGAACTTGTCCACCGGAACATGATCGACGTGGCCCTCTGGGGTTTGGTCTCTCACATGTTCCTTCCCGGGTCGTTTGTTCGCCGCAAGATTCTGATCTTGCACCTGGCTTGTCTCGGCTGCCGGAATTTCTTGTCCGGTTTGCCGATTCTCCTTTTCCTTGTTGGCAGCAGCAGCGGCACTCGATCGTGTTGGTCTCGTCATGGCTATCATTTACCTAGAAAACTTTGACCGGAATTCACAAATTTTTGTTTCTCACAGACGGCGCCAGTGATCGATCTTATTTTCGTAAGGTAATTAATGCACGTAGACAAGGAATTAATGAACACGAAAGCAAACAGAACACAAAGGGATTTACGTGGTTCGATCTATTGGAATAGATCTACGTTCACGGGCGGAAAGGGTATGGATCTTTATTGTTTGTATGAGTAGTGATTACAAGATTGTTCTCGTCTCTCAAACTATTCTAAGCCCCTATTTATAGATAGTTACATGGAGTTCGACTATAATACGAATTCTTCTCCTATTTGGACTCTTTGGCTTGATCTCATCATTTATGGATAAACACCGAGCTTCTATCACTACAAGAAAACTGGTCTTTTGCGACATATGTGCATGCGACAGTGTCATAATTTTACGACGCTTATGCTCTTAGTGTCGTATATTTGCGTCAAACACGCGTCATAAAATTATTCTGTCACTATTTTGCGACGGTAATGCGTCACTTTGTTTTGTGTCTTGTAATTACAATAATTTGTTTGCGACATACCACTTGATTGTCATAATTATACGTCACATTTAGAATATTGTTGCATTTTGTGTCGTATGTTTGCGTCATTAAAATATTATGTCACTATTTTGCGACACTAATGCGTCATTCAGTTTTGTGTCTTGTAATTACAATAATTTATTTGCGACATATGTGTTGAATGTCATAATTATACGTCACATTTGGAGCAGTGTTGCATTTTGTGTCGTGTATTTGCGTCATTAAAATATTGTGTCACTATTTTGCGACACTAATGCGTCATTCAGTTTTGTGTCTCGTAATTACTACAATTTATTTGCGACATATGTATTGAATGTCATAATTATATATCACATTTGGAGCAGTGTTGCATTTTGTGTCGTATGTTTGCGTCATTAAAATATTATGTCACTATTTTGCGACACTAATGCGTCATTCAGTTTTGTGTCTCGTAATTACAATAATTTATTTGTGACATATGCGTTGAATGTCATAATTATACGTCACATTTGGAGCAGTGTTGCATTTTGTGTCGTGTATTTGCGTTATTAAAATATTGTGTCACTATTTTGCGACAATATTGCATCACTTAGTTTTGTGTCTCGTAATTACAACAATTTACTTACGACATATTTGTTAAGTGTCATAATTATACTTCACATTTGGAAGCGTGTTGCATTTTGTGCCTTATATTTGCATCGTTGAAATATTGTGTCACTATTTTGCAACAATATTACACCACTTTATTTTGTGTCTCGTAATTACAACATTTTATTTGTGACAGATCAGTTACCTCTTTTCCATAAACTGCAGCTTAGCTATAGAAAAAAAAAATAGAGAAAGAAGCAAGTATCAATCTTTGCAGCTCTAGCCATAGATCATGTGTGGGGCAATTCTTCTATGTTGCATATATAACTGACTAAATTAAAAAAGAGCCTTTATTCTCTTGAAAGAATACAAGGAAGCAATCACCGAAATCATCATGAGTCAAATGAAGGTTTTTATCAAATTCTTCATTTTCCAAAAGCTACAATCCATAATCCTGCATCATATTCAACTATAATACTAGATGGTTAACTACCTATCCACCATCGCACTTGGTGTCCCATCGAAAAAACCAGTAGCCAAACTCAGAAACAAAGCCAAATAAGAAGCAGAACACGTATCATAATATTTATTGCCTTCTCTATCATACAAGGATAAAAACCATAAAATCATTTATTCACCCAGGCCCAGCGAGATCGCAATCTTTCCTGCAAAAAAAGAAGAAAAAGGAGATGGTTAATCGTGTAGTTATCTAATAAATGACAACTAAATACAAAAAAAAAAAAAAAAAAAAAAAAAAACCATGTGTTGCACAACCAAATAAAGTTAAGCTCAATTTTTCCAGTGAAAAGAACATAAACCAAAATAACGTATTCTAACCTGATTTGCACAAAGAGAGCTAGCAACGTTCTATATATTTAAATCAAACCCGGAGCTATAGTTATAACGGAGAGAGAAAAACCGAACACCATCTCCAAAAATATCAATAACAAAATGAATAAAGAAATTGAAAAATGCAATCGCCTTCAATAATTCGGGAAAATTCATCTCAACATGGAGTGACAACCGGAAGCAATAACTCAATAAAAAAGAAAATGAAAATTAGGATACAAATCAGTAATTCATCTTCAACAAAATCAATTAAGGTTCATGAAATGACCAACAACAACAGAAAAATAAGAGTTATAGAAACCACATACTCAGATGGTCTCAGACACAACTAGTACTCATCAATGAAAGCCAAAAAACTAGTAAAAATTTCGTCTTTATGAGCAAATGATGAATCATATCACAATAAATAAATTGAGCAAACAACCATAAATGACAAAGATTCTGTATGAAGAAGACCAAAACATTAAGCATGCTTGATCTATTGACCTCATGAAGAAGCTTTCGCAAGAAATAGGTAAAGACATAAAAATGCTAGATAAACACCCACAGGCAAGTAAATAAAGTTTCTACGTACCACTTTTCTATTCATTTTCATTATTGTTCAATAGTGGTAATTCTTCAAAAAAATCATCATCATCATCATCGTTGGAGTCGGATTTATCACTTGTAATAATTGCGGCTTCATCATCTGTATCTTCGAGGTCTACATCATCATTTTCAGAATCATTAGCTTGACCATCAATGCCGGCATTTACTATAAGTGTCTCCCTATCAACATCTTCTCTAACCCATGATGTGTTTCCACTGCCTGTATCTGTTTCATTTGGATCTCGACTAAAAATCCGTTCATCCTCAATGCTTTCAAATTCATTAACTTCAGGATCAACATTAAATATAGTCCGAGGAGTCATCTCCAAAGCTACATGCCAATCTTGATCAACTGGATCTTGGATATACCAAGCTTGTTGTGCCTGGGAAGCTAGAATGAACGGTTCATCTGTTTTTCTATTTCCTCTATATAATAAGTGATTGAAGTTCACCAATGTAAGATTATAGTCATTATCACGTCTCAATCCTACATTGTAATCAACCCAATCACACTTAAATAACACAAATTTCAGATCATTCTTCGTGTATCTAATCTCTATTATATCCTGCAGAACACCATAAAATGAAACATCCCCCGACTTTGGATTTTTGTCCTTAATACTCGAGTAACTATTTGTATTCGCCATCAAGAACACTCCACTATTTTGAGTTTGTCTTCTCATCTCCCGCTTTTTAGTATGAAAACGTAATCCGTTTACTACATACCCTGTATATCTTCGAGCCCATTTACTTGGTCCAACAGCTAAATATGGAATATCTTGCTCTGCTCCACTACATTCATTTACCTATATGTTTTAACAAGAAAAAGTAATGTTACTCTTTACTAAATAATATGAAACAAATATATCTAAATCAAAACATACCAAAATATTAAATGAACTTACATGCGTTTTGAACCAAGCGTGAAAATTTTCAGCATGGAACTTTTGCATCTGATAAGTCAGGCGTCGATTGGTACCTTGTAGCTCCTTCAAATGTTTCCTACAGTATTAAAATTTTATTTGTTAACCATATAATTTTTTTTTAAAAAAAAGAGCGATAAATGCAATATATCCATACTAACCTTTTATAACTGTCAACAATAGACAAATTGTTAAGTACATATCTATGGGCTTGAATCCATTCGATTTCATCCAACATAAACACTTCTTCTCCTCCTAAATGACGACCACCTTGAATGAGGGAATTATCATTGTTTTCGTCATTCCTATTTGGTCTATTCAACTTAGACTCAACATCACTCAAATACATAGAACAAAATGTCATGCATTCTTCAGCAAGATATCCCTCGGCTATAGATCCTTCTGGATGACTACGAGTTCGAACATAGTTTTTCAATGTGCACAAATACCTATATTTATTGAAAAAAGACTATTAACTCATGTAAAAGTTTGTATTAGTGATACTAATTTCATATATTTGAAATAGAATACAACATATTACCTCTCAATAGGATACATCGAACGGAATTGCACAGGTCCAGCAAGTTTAGCCTCTTCAGGCAAGTGAATGGGTAAGTGCTCCATAACATCAAAAAATGAAGGAGGGAAAATTTTCTCCAATTCACAAAGCACCAATGCAACTCGTTCCTCTAAGCATTCAAAATCAGCTACGCTATGAACTTTTGAATACAACTGCTTGAAAATATCACACAAGCCCGTTATAGCTTTGCCGACATGCTTGGGTACAGTTCTTCTCAAAGCAACTGGTAGCAATTGTTGCATGAGAATGTGGCAATCATGACTCTTAAGCCCAAATATGTTCCGCTCTGCTAAATTAACACATTTTGAGATGTTGGATGCGTACCCATCTGGTACCTTCACATTCTTTAAGACTTGTAAGAAAATATCTTTCTCTTCTTTACTCATCGTGAAACAAGCAGGTGGCAGATAAACCTTGTCACCTTCTCTCTGTGGATGAAGTGGCTTTCGTATACCGAGTTCTTGAAGATCTAATCTGGAATTCAAGTTGTCTTTTGTTTTAGAGTTGACACCAAGCAAAGTCCATAATATATTTTCCAGAACATTTTTCTCTATGTGCATAATGTCAAGGTTATGCGGAACGAGATTTTCTTTCCAATATGGCAATTGGAAGAAAATGCTCTTCTTTTTCCAATTATATCGAGGTTGAGAAGTATGAGACTGCTCATCCTTTCGTTTTCTTTTTTTCCCAGAATTTTGGCCAGCAAGCTTCCCAAAATTGTTCACCATACCGTCTACCTGCTCTAATATCTCAGATCCTGACAATCTTTTAGGCTTTGGAGCTTTCTCAACAGATCCATCAAAATGAATTTTATCATTACGATACCTGTGTCCACCTGAAAGAAAACGACGATGCGACATATAACAATGCTTCCTTCCATTTTTTAACCAACGCGATTGGCAATTTTTGTTACAACAAGGGCATGCAAATGCACCCTTTGTACTCCAACCCGAAACAATAGCATATGCAGGGAAGTCGTTTATAGTCCAAAACAGTGCAGCTCGCATTTGGAACATAGATTTGTCTGTAGCATCATAGGTTGGAACCCCATTAGACCACAAATCCTGAAGCTCATCAATTAATGGTTGCAAATACACATCAATATCATTCCCAGGACTTCGAGGACCATCAATGAGTGTGGATAAAATTATCGATGGTTGTTTCATACATCTCCCAGGGGGTAAATTGTAAGGAATGAGAACAACGGGCCATGTACTGTGGGAAAGGCTCATCGACTTAAAAGGATTAAAACCATCGGTAGCGAGACCAAGTCGCACATTACGACAATCAGCAGCAAAGTCGGGATACTTTTCATCAAATGATCCCCAAACTCTAGAATCTGCAGGATGTCTAAGTTTATCATTCTTCATGCGTCCCTCTGCATGCCATCTCATCAAATGAGATGTTTTTGAAGACATAAATAACCTCTGTAGCCTAGGTTTTAGAGGAAAATAACGAACGACTTTTGCAGGAACTCTTTGTCTTCTTTTAGTTGAGCACTCGTCATGCTCTTCAAAAGGCTTATACCTAGATGTCTTGCAATGTTTACACGCTTCATCATTCTCTGCTTCTTTCCAGTACAACATGCAATCATTAGGACATGCATGAAACTTTTTATAATCAAGTCCAAGTTCCTTAATTATGTTCCATGCTTCTCTATAAGATTTCGGAAACATCTCATTGTCATGGAATGCCTCGTTCAAAACTTCCATCAGCATTGTGAAAGAGTTGTTGCTCCACCGACAAAGAGATTTCACGTGCAACAATCGCACTATGAAAGATAGCGTAGTAAAGGTTTTGCACCCGGAAAACAACTCGCACTCAGCATGCTTTAATAGTTTGAAAAACTTTTCAGTGTTTTCATCAAAATGGTGCTGATTTGGTTCTGTTTCTTCTCTAGGAACCTCAGAATGAGTATTAGAACTACCTATATTCTCATGAAACCCAGCATCGCGATACGATGAGAATAATCCATCATGTATCAATCCTTCCATGTCATCATGTTCATTTTGTTCTTGAGATACATCAACGACTTTCTTTTTAAGATAATGTGGTTCTTCACCTTGGTAAACCCAGTTGGTGTAGCCTTGAAGAAAACCATTTACAATAACATGCGAGTATACCTCCTCTCTAGCATGTAATCTGGAGTTTCTACATCTAGTGCAGGGACACTTTATCTTATCTTGTGCTGACTTGCTTCTGTATGAAAATTCTAAGAAATTCTCAAGACCATGCTTAAAATCCTCGTTATTCACTCGATCTTTGATATTAATCCAAGACTTATCCATCTGCATGTTAATAAAAGAAATAATTTAAGTAAATATATAATGCTTTAAAAGATTATTTACCATGCTTTTCAATAATATGTGTTGGATTCTTAGCTTTGGAAGATGGGCTGTGCTACTCACTGGTGTATGAAGGGCATGGTGTTTGATGGAAGTTGCTAAAGGTATGATTAAAAGTAGTGAGTTATTGAAGATGTTATGGCAGCAATTAACTATTTTTTCTTCCTAGTGATGGAGGTGATCACACACATAATTGCAGATACTTTCGTCTTTTAGATTTGTTGATTTGGGAAACTAATCCCGCTTGATACAATTAAGAAGTCGAATCAATTAATCAACACATCTACAAATCGTACCAACAAGCAAATCAAAGGCCACACTGATTCAAACAACCTCTCCACAGTCAAATATTATTACTGGAAATTAATCGATGTAGATTTCTGCTTTTGTTTCTTTAACAACTAGTTTTACAGGTACACAAGCACTAATTTTTTTCTTCTGAATAATATGATTCAACCAACCAAAGTACTTTGTTAATTTTAACTTGCAGCATTCAATAAATTGATAGAATAGAATTATATATGAAATGCTGATTGAGTTCAACATAATGCAAGTAATGATTCAGCACGCAAAGCCATAACACTCAAACATAGAGCTGCTACAAATTTAATTGAATTCTATACAAGTTTCTACCGTTCAATTTGTGACCGAATTTTAGAAAAGCAATCAGAAGACATGTACAACAATATTGGGTGCAATTTCCCAATTTGCAAATATCATAGATCAGCAACAATTATTATAAGAAAGTGAGAAGAACTAACCTTGATGCAGTTTTGGCGTTGGGATTACTGCTATGATAATACTAGTTGACACAATTGCTTAGCTCAGAGTAATAGAGTACGACGCCAAAGTGTCAGGTTCAGCCTCGGTCGGAATTGCTTTTAAAATTCCAAAGAAGGGGATTGCCTCTGCGTGAGAGTGCTAAAATTAGAGATGTATGTATTCCCTTTCAACAGTATCCTCAATTGATAATTTTATTAATGAATTTAGCTTGTTGAAGACCATCAAGCTACCCATCAAACATCAAGCTAATAGATATTCAAACGAATTCTACACAAAATTTAAAATTATAGAATTCCATAGCCCAACCCCCAAATTTTACAACAATCTGAAAACAAGATTGGTACAGTACTTTTGCAATTCACCAATATTTTATTACTGCAATAATTGAGTTTGTAATTTATGAAAGATAACCTGGATGTCGTGATTTTGTCAGCAGCGGTGCGGTAGAGCAACGGAACAAATGGTAGAATACGATTGTGATCAGAATGATTTTGATAATCTTACGAGGGGGGAGAGCAAAGCAATACGAGGCTGGAGGCGAGAGTAAAGAAAATACCATTAGAGATAATTAATTCTTCCCTTATTAATTCTACCCTTATTTTAATTTATTGAAGAGTGAAGAGTGGATGGAGATTAGTTATTTACTTGTCCATTCAATAGATATATATCATATATTAGATGATTATTGTTTTATTTTTTAATATTGTTAATGTAGTATCATTCTAATTGATAAAGTGTTGAACTCTAATGATTAGTGATAACGAGATTAATGTATTTCCCTACCATTAATATAATTTAATATGTGCAAATGATAAATTTTGTAAATTTATGTGTTAAGAATAAAATCATGTGAAAAATAGATATTGGTGTCAAAACTTTGAACTCATATGACCATATATTAATGCGTGTATTATTTAATTTATTGAATTAAACATTGTTATAATACATAGTAGTGATCTATACATACGAAATAATAGGAATTAATAGGGGCGAGCATTCAGGTTTCGGCTCGGGTTTTTGTAAAATTGGAATACCCAAAAAAAAAGTCGGGTGTCGATAAAAAAACCCGAACCTAAACCCAAATTTAAAAAACACAAACTTGAAAAACCGAAATTAATTTTGATTATTAAATTTTTTGTTGTTCTTTTATTCCTTATAACTTTAATCAACATATATATTTGTTGTTTTATTCACTTGTAACTTTAATCAACACACTTCATTCAAAATCAATACTAATATTTTTACAACTACAATAAAATCATAATATCAAATACTTAACTAGTTTCATATCAAATAAAAACTAAATATTACAATCACCAAAACGATAAATTGCCAAAATTTATGAATAAAAATAATATATGAATAATAATAATAATAATAATAATAATAATAATAATAATTAAAATAAATAATATTTTGGGTATTCAGTTTTTTGGGTGGTAAAAAAAACCCGAACCCGAATTGCACTAAGAAAAAAACCAAAATTATTAAAAAAACACAAATACTCCGGTTGGAAATTTAATTTCGGTTTGGTTTTCCGGTTTTTGGAGAATAGTGTTCACCCCTACGAATTAATTGTTATCAAGTAAGCATGATGATTGTATAACGTATATGTGTATACGTTATATTGTTATCACTGGAACTCCTTCCATTTCCAATTCGTTAGCACCGATTACATTGTTAATAATGAAATAACATGCTCCCCAATTCGGTTAACACTGATTACCGTTTATAAAATAACCAACAATCAAACTTTAAAAAATAAATAATAATGCTCACAATTATTTAGACATACTCAATTAGAAGTTAACAATTATAATTAAGATTTTAAATTAATAAATTTTAATTCTATTATAGATTAAAAGTGAAAAAAAATAAATACTAAACTAAATTTTTTGTCATGATTAAAGACTTTAAGAAAACAAAGGGATGATTAAAATTTAATTAACTTTAATAACCTTATAAAAATATAATATATTTGATTTTTAAAAAAGTCTAGAAATTATTGAGCTCCAAATCAATACAATGTAACACTGTTGGCGTGAATTCTGAGAAATAAAATATTTGAAGCAATAATAATATCTAATCTATATCTATATAAACCTAAAAACATTAACATTAGGGGCGACTTATTTTTTCAGCATTTGGCGCTTTACTTTTTTCAGTTCCCTCCCACAGTCCCACGTCCCTTGCCTCCTTCCCTATCATTTAGGAAAAGATCACGCAAGATACGTAAATTCCTTGTAGAAAACTAGAAAATATATATTGGGGAACAACAGTTTGGAAAGAAATTCATTGATTCTTTTTAACCCTAGTGATGCAATCGCCGTCATACGTAGCAATCAAAGTGTTGATTCGTTCGTCATCCTGATCTGCAATCAAAGGTACAACATTGAGTTTAGTTTCCTTTCCATATGAAATCAAGAATTTTCAATTTTCTTCCTCGCCTGATATCGAATCTATTTTGAATTTTGTTCAATTTTCAGCAAGATTGAGAGGAGTTAGTCCGAATTCTGTTCAATTTTCAACGAGATTGTTCGGAGTTCGAATCTGATTTTTTAAGTCTCTGTATGATTTGATAGGAGTTAGTGTATTAGGGATTTGTCTTTTCATGAATATGTGTGAATGTAGCTACGGGCTAGAGCCCCGTTGTTAATGAATATGTGCAATTAGACGTGTGGCTAAGAGACTAAAACATCCCCTGTTGTTCGCCTTTGGTCGTTTTCCTCCACAAGTCTCTAGAATCTCTTCTCTTTCTCTGAACTAAGAATTATGGCAATACTCACAACCTGATTTCGACATACTTGTATGAAATTTGGAGGCTAAGCTTTAGCCTATAGGTCTGAGTATGTGATAGAGAATAAGTTGATTTAGGATGAAAAATGTTACTATTTTAACACAAATTATTATTCTTTCAAGCCAGAAGCAAGAAACCTGAGCAACATGTTATTTTGGATAATATGATTGGAGGGTAGAAAACATAGAAGTTAAGGAAGTAATCAACATTGTTTCAGATTTTTTGTTACTGCCATTTTTCAATCCTTTCTAGTGCAAGAAAAATTTCATTTAACAACTGATCTTGTGATTTGTTCTACTTTTGTTTGGCCTGTAATCAGCTTGCTTAAGGTGAATTTAGCAACACATATATGTGCTTAGAGGCTAATTTATAGTCTACTTGTGCAAACAATTAAACGCATACAGAAAGTCAATTTTTATACGGTCATGTTTCAGCACACCACATCTATTTGCCATAAAAAAATAATAGTTTTCTCGTTGATCTTCAGGTCCTATTCATGGCACCAGCTAAGAAGAAACCAAGATGTGTGATTGGACCAATGCTCGACACCGTAGTTCAAGAAACTCAACTTCAAAGTAACAACAATTCTGAAAGTCATGTAGATGAATCTAACAATACCAAATCTCCATCCCTTGAGGATTCAGTCGACTCTGATGCTACAAAATCACCATCAGACGATAGTGATGACGATCGACTACGAGATAGAGATAATGATGATGGTGTTAATGGTCAAGGTAAAATCATTATTTTAAGTTGTATTCAGTTTATTCTATTTGATCATTTTCCAATATATATCTACTACTTATTTCATTGTTATTCTAAAAAATATTGATCAGAAATAATACCTAGAGGGCCTGCAAAGATGGGATTCCAGTGGGGGACTGGAAAGGTCATGCTGCTGGAATTAGATAAGAATAATAATGTAGTCGGCAAGAATGCCGTTGCATTTTCTTCTCAGTTGGGAATTCTGGCAAAAGATGGAAATAAACTTCCCCTTACATATAATGACTGGAGAGCATTACCTGATGAGAAAAAGGATCTTGTTTGGAATGAAGTGAAGGTATTAAGTTTCTTATAATTTTAATTTTATTTCCGATTTTTAAATATATTTTATATTTTATTTTCTATTTTTTATGATCTTATTTTCTCTGATATTATTCTTTTTATGTTATTAATTAGGAGAATACAAACTTAATAGATAACTACAAAAAGGAGTGTTTGAAGAGGCTTGGAAAATTGTGGAAGGACTGGAAAAGTAGACTGAAATCGAAATATTACAGTACACATAAGAATGACAAGAGTTATGTACTATCTAATTGTCCGAAACGAGTAGAACCGGATCAATGGCCTTTATTGGTGAACTATTGGAGCACTCCTGCTGCGAAGGTTAGAATGCATCTTACTTTTATTAAATTTGAAATGATTCTTCTTTTTTTAATTATAATCTTCTCATTTAAGATTTTCACTTTTATTTATATGTTCAATCATAGAAACTCAGCAAGGTCAATAAAAAAAGCCGAGAGCATGTCAAACTGCCACCTAGATTGGGACGAAAGGATATGGCTGGTGCTAAAGATGAGGTATTATTCAAATGAAAACTTTATGCAATTTATCATTTTATCGAATGTGTTATGCTATTTACAATCCCCTTCCCCCCTCTTGATAGTATCGTCGAGAACATGGAAAAGAACCATCAAAGTTAGATTTGTTTATCTATACAAGGCAGAAGAAGAGTGAGAAGCCTGTTGATGACAACACTGTCAAAAAAGTAGTAAGTAATTTTTTTTACTTAAAGAAATAGTAAGCATTGTTACTTGTTTTCAATTTGCATTATATTGTTGAGTCTATTATTTTAATGCAAACTTTTAATGTACTTGTATATATTTTGTGGGCATTAAGGGCATATTATTGTTAAAAATTGTTATTGTTCATCATAAAGTTATCTGTGAATGTATAAGAGACAACATTCTTGCTATGTGAATAGTTCATGAATGTTTTACTACGGGTTCATGGCTTTTTAGTTTGTGTTTGTATTTTTTAAGTTGCTAAAGTTTGTTAGCTAATTGTTCTTGCTAGAGTTAACTCATGAAATTATGCTCCATCATTTAAACGGGCTGCAAATAAGTGTTTTATAAGCACTAGTAATTTATCTTATTTATCTTTTTTCTAAATGAATCATTATGTTAATTGTATGCGGCTCCATTTTGATATCTTATTATTGTTAATCACAGAACCTAGTGGGTCATTTTGTCATTTTTTCCCCCTCTTTTGTTCATATTGTTTTTCATATTTAGGCTCTTTTAAAAGAGTTGAAGCAAAGGTTGCCTGAGGAATTGATGGATGATATTGAGACGAATGATGAGATTTTTGAAAAAGTTATTGGAGATGAGGCACCCGGATATTTTCGTAGTAACCATGGTGGTTCGAAGAATAACGATTTGGTTTATACCACCCGGGAAGAATTAGAACAAGCTGTCGAAGATAGATCTCGAGAGAAGATTGCAAGCATTCAGAAAGAAATTGAAGCTAAATTTTCAAAAACAATTGAAATGCTTAAGACTCGACTTCTCACACTAGAGGATCAAAATACAACTGTAAGTTTACGCTATACATGCTTATCATATTATTATAGTATTTTTTTCTTATTTTTTAATTTATAAAATGCAAGGCATCGCGATCCTTTAATTCTCGCCGCATACAAGCTCCAAATAATGGATCATCATCGGAAGAAATCATGAACTTAGAGTATTCTAGAAAAATCATTCGTGAGGTAAATGAAATAGTATGTTTTTTGGCCTTTACTTTTTGTTATAAACACTTCCTTTGTCCTTTACTTTTTGAATTTATGAATTGTTAGATGAGAGAAGAGATAGATGAACACGATGAGAACAATACAAGCATTCATCTTGATGGTTTACATGTTCAGGTATTGACGTATTGTCATTAATTAACTAATATTCTGTCAATTATTTTACGCATTATGTATCCAAATTATAATATATTTTGTTTTAATTATATAGGAACAAGGAAACGCAAGGAGCAAGAAGAAGAAGACAAAGCATCCATGACTATCACATTCTCGCTCATGAATATTGCATATAAATTTAGCACAATAGTTATTTGAATTTTGATCTAGCTTTGAACGATTAAACTTGATTTCTATATTTTCTTTTCGCATTTGGAAAGCATTGTCTTTTATATTTGGAATGGATTTCAAAATTATTTTACATCTTATATTACATATTTGTTATTTGTTATTTGATATAATAATATTCTATATATGTGGGATGAAAAAAAAAGTGAGGCTCCCAAATTAAATAAACGTGTCGTAAAAGCAAATGCAACAATAATGAAGCGATTCAAAAAACGTCGTATCCTTTGCGACATGATATTGAATTTATGGTGACGCATTAAATATGTTGCAAAAATGTGTCACTTTAAATATGACATTCTTATTGTCTTAAAAAAATACGTCACTTTAATTTATATGTCACAACTAGTGTTGCAAACTAGCACGACATATATCAACTTGTGTCGCATAATATGTCGTAAGCTAAAATGCATCACTAAAACTAATGATGCACATTGTGTCGTGGATTATTGCGACAATTAATTTAGTGATGCTCAAAGTGTTGAATATATTGCGTCAATAAAAAAAAATGTCGTACAATTGCTACACAATCTTTTTGCGTCACAATCATAGCCGACATTAAAGTATGTCGCAAAATATAATTTTCGACATTATATTATGATGCAAAAAATTGTCGCAAAATATATTTTTGAGACAATTTTCTTATGATACAAAAAATTGTCGCGAATAAGGATGCGTCATATCAACTAATGTCATAATATGTGTCGTAAAAATAACACGCGTCACCTAAATATAATGACGCATAAATGTGTCGTAAAATTTATATGACATTATTTTAGTGTTGCACAAAGTGTCGTTTGTATTGCGACACAAACGAATAAAAAGTGTCGTAATTTTGCTACATACCCCTTTCACGACACAATCTACTGTGACGCATAAAATGTCGCAAATCAACATTTACGACATTAAAAAGGGCCTTTTGCGACACATTTATTTGTCGCAAAAGGCCAGTTTTCTTGTAGTGTATATCTCTCTTAGACCTTGAGTTGTAGTCGATGTAGAAGTCTTGATTGTCTTGGTGAAAAAGTTTCTTATTCTTAGTTGGGCCGAGCTACCTGGGCCGAGCTTAACTGTCGGGGCCCAATCATATTGAGCCTGATGCTTTGGGCCTAGGAGTTGGGCCATATCCTATCAGAGAGAGTGCTTATGTTGAAGGGGAACCGCAGCTCGTCTGGTCTGCCAATCGAGACCATCCGGTTGGAGAGAATGCAACGCTCGAGTTCACAAATGGCGGGAGCCTAGTTCTCAAAGATGCAGACGGCTCTTCTGTATGGTCCACTGACACCGAAGGAAAGGCGGTTGACGGCTTACACTTGACAGAGATGGGGAATCTGGTTCTATTCATAGTGTGTGACAATGTACCTATGCATGTTTGGTTTTTGGAACTCTAAACATAAACTACTTCGTGATAATTGCTTTAAAATTAAATTAGTATTTCATGTTCCAGTGCCAAGTCCAAGGAAGAAAACTTGTGTTTGTATTATTTGATGAATACTTCTAAATGCGCCTCAGTTTGAGATTTAATGACTATTATAATTTATTATGTTACTCTCTTAAATATCGTTCTTTATATTCAATTTATAAGGTTGGAAAGTCGAGAAAGCATTTGAAAGTTGCTAGAAACTGTGCTTAGAAGATCATGTATGGTATGAGGAGTGTATAATTGTTCTTCCTAAAATAACCATTTCATTTGTGGTCTTCTTTTTCTTTTTTATATATCTAATTTAAACACCTTGGTGTATGCATGCATGCTCGGCTTATTTGATATATAATTAAGCTCTTTAACTATGACATCTATCTCGCTAATCATGCTTTATTTCATTGTGCAACAAAGGTGAGAAAACATACCAAATCCTGAAAAGAAGAAACTATTTATTTTTCTTTATTTTTCTTTTTTTTTTCCTTAAAGGAAGAAGAAACTATTTCAATCGGATTAATTTTATACATTTTGATATAGTTCTCATGATGGTCAGTCAAAAGACTTCCTTGAATGTTAAAAAGTGGCACCAAATTTTCAATTTTTTTGATAAGCTTCCTATAATAAAAAAATTCACAAATCATGAAAAATCAACATACTAGCCAGGCGAGATTAGCATGCCATCGTTTAATCTTCTTAATCAATCTTTGCTCTTTACTGAAACAGAGCAACGGAATCAATCATGAGTATTGTTTCCCAGTCGTATTTATTAAATGCATGCAAATTCATAATTAACAGTTTTCTTTTTAAAAAATATCTCAACAACAACAACAATAATTACACCAATATATATAATTTGGTAACAAGATTAGAGGATTTTAGGTAACAAGATAAACAACATTCAGATACAACGCATATTAATACCACCTTATTTTTGAGAATATTAATATTACATTTTTTGAGGTTTGATATAATTTTTATTGAATATTTATTTTAATGTATTTATAAAATATTTAATTTTTTTGATAATAGTACATCAATATTATATGAGAGAATAAATTTTAAATCCGTGCATAGCACTAGCCAACGTTCTAATTTTTATATAAAGGCTAAGAAATAAACATTGTATCTAATTAATATTTTGTGCATATCTTTCTTGCATCTTGATTGCTTTTTTTTTTTCTCCTTTTTTTTATAAAAGGATTTCATGCTTAAACAATTCTTACTCAATTTATCGTTGTTCATATAATTATTTAAAGTTTTTAAGAAATGAAGGAAGTAATTTGCATAGGTTCTCTTTTTTTACATGAATCAAGTTAATGCATATTAAATTTTTCACATTTGCTAGAAAAGTTATATAGTTACAAAATATCTTTTTTCACCTATTTATGTATATTAATTTTATGTTAGACAACAGGGGATTATAAGATGATCATTTTTTTTAATTTCAACTATTTGAAGTTTAAAACAATTCAATAAATAATACTCATGACATGTCAACCAAATACTTGAAAATGAGGGTAGTTGGACCTATTTTTAATTATCAATAAAATAAAAATAAAATCAATGTAGTATCTCGTAAAAGAAAAATTCTTTAAAAAATTATTTTAAAACTCATTATCAAGACGCTTGAAAACTTATTTTAAAAAAAACTTATTTAAGTGTGCGCGTTGAATAAATAAACTATCCTTGGACCTTGGGAATAAAATAAATAAGAATTATATATAGTAGGCAAATACTAATAAATGATAGATAATACAAGGTCAGTAATAATTTAGACAAAAGACTTGTAGTAGTAAGGGACTAAGGGTACCAAGAAAGTGACGTAAAGTCAACTCGTAAGTCGTTGATTCTCGATTGGAAAATGCATCAAATGTTAGGCTACCTAAAGTTATAAGCTATGATCATTCCTATTTTTATGCTTCAACACCTTGAAATAGGCGATGATGAAGGTGTTGATATTATGCGCCATAACTTTCTTCTTGCTCTGTTATCCAGATTGTGTCAGTTCCCAGCTCGTAATCTTCCCGTTGGACGACGATTTTCCAACTGCAAACCTCTCTACTCAGTGGATCAATGGTGCCAATACCAATACCAACATCCACGGAAACAGCACAATCATATTTTCTGATGATTCGAGCGTTGTTAGGGCCATCTTTCTCAGATACATCATAGCCAATGAAGATGGTGATCGTAGGCTGGCATATGCCTGTGGGTTCCATTGCAATGGAACTTGTGATTCCTATCTCTTTGCTATATCTATCTTCACCATGTATACTGCAACATATATTCGATCAGGTTCTCCTGTTACTTATATTACTTCTTATGGATCCCCACAGATTGTGTGGTTTGCAAACAGAAACTACCCGGTTCGAGAGAATGCAACGTTAGAGCTCACTAATGGAGGAGACTTGATCCTCAGGGATGCAGTTGGCGCCTTTGTATGGTCTACCGACACTTCTGGAAAGGCTGTTTCTGGCTTGAATTTGACACAAATGGGAAACTTGTTGGAAAAGTAGAACTTGCCGGGCTTACAATACAATCGAAGATTACAAGTGAAATAAGAAAAAACTACGAACAAAGTTAAATTTGAAGTCGAGTCGAGGAAACCCTCTTTCCGCAAGACGAATTAGTACTTGCCGTTCCAAGGAGTTTGAAGTTCAATCACCTATTCGAAGATGACAAGTGCTGCCGCTTCCACCGACTCGTCCATTGGAGCTTCAACATTGCCATCCACCATGTCTGCCACTGTTCCGTCAACAATGACTACTTCATTGCCAAGCTTTACAACAGCATCTGCAATGAATTCAAACACCGGAGGTTCGACCATGCCTTCAAGTTCGTGGGCTTTCAATAACCCATTTCTGTCAAGCGGTGGTTCTGCTTCAAGCGTTGGAGCACCTTTCATGGGCTCAACTGTGGGGGCGGCCTATGGGCCTAACCCAAGTGGCTCCCTGATGGGAGCGAGCTCGGCACCAAGGGTGATGCCACCCGCCGAGAAACCGCCGAAGTTCGGAGGAGCCGACTTCAAAAGGTGGCAACAAAAGATGTTTTATTTAACAACATTGGGGGTGGCGAACTTCCTAACGGAAGATGAACCACCTGTACCAAGTGCGGAGGAGGCCAACTTCCATGTTCGAGCCTTCTACGACAATTGGCGAAATGGAGACTACTTGTGCAAGAATTTCATCCTAAATGCTTTGGATGATGGCTTGTACAATGTGTACTCCGGTGTCAACACCTCCAAAGGAATTTGGGAGGCGTTAGACAAGAAGTACCGTAGCGATGATGCGGGTACGAAGAAGTTCGTGGTAGCACGATACTTGGATTACAAGATGGTCGATTCTCGACCAATGATGGAGCAAGTACAAGAGTTCCAACTCATTGTACATGACGTCCATGCTGAGGGGATGGTCCTTCCGGACGCGTTCGTGGTTGCAACATTGATCGAGAAGTTGCCCCCTCATTGGAAGGACTTCAAGAGCTACCTTAAGCACAAGCGAAAGGAGATGACTCTTGAAGACTTGATTGTGAAGCTACGCATCGAGTCTGATGTGCGCGATCAAGACAAACCGAAAGCACCGTCTGATGCCAAGGTGAATTTGATGGAGAAGGGCGGTCCCTCCAACAAGCGTGATCGACCAAATGCCAAAGACAAGGGCAAGGCGAAAGGACCATCGAAGAAGTTTGATGGTGATTGCTACAATTGTGGCAAGCATGGGCATACTGCGAAGGACTACAAGAAGCCCAAGAACAAGAAGAAGAAGAAGCATGCGGCCAACATCGCCGAGAAAGACGGCGAGTGGGTGAAAGAAGACTTTTCGGCTGTGGTCACCGAGGAGGTCAACCAAGTCGAAAAGCTAGGAGGCTGGTTCATCGACACCGGCGCTACTGCGCACGTGTGTGCCGATAGGAACAACTTTGTAACCTATCAAGCTGTTGAGGGGAGGAAGCTCAACATGGGGAACCAAGCTTCGTCCGTGGTTGTCGGAGTTGGAGATGTGGTGCTAAAGCTTACATCCGGCAATTCTCTAACTTTGAAGAACGTGATGCATGTTCCCGACATCCGAAAGAACTTGGTCTCGGGCTCTATTCTAGTTAATAAGGGGTTTAGACTAGTTTTTGAGTCTGACAAGTTTATTTTGTCAAAGAGTGGTACTTTCCTTGGAAAGGGTTACCTCTCTGATGGTCTTTTTAGGTTGAATGTATTGACTATACGCCATGTACCCAAATCTATTAAGAGTAATGAAAATGCTACTACTTCCTCTTACATTGTTGAGTGCTCTAATTTATGGCATTGTAGATTAGGACATGTTAATCTAAATGCTATAAAACGATTAGTAAATTTAGATTTACTAAAGTTAAATGAAGTTAACACTCAAAACAAATGTAAAGTTTGTGTTGAGGCAAAAATGACAAAACCACCGTTTCATTCGGTTGAGCGGAGCACGAAACCCCTTGATTTAATTCACACCGACGTGTGTGATTTAAAGTATTTGCAAACTCGTGGTGGTAAGAAGTACTTTATCACGTTCATCGATGATTGCACGAGATATTGTTATCTTTATCTTTTAAGAGGTAAAGATGAGGCTATTGAAGCGTTTAAACACTTCAAGAATGAAGCCGAAAATCAACTAAGTGGTCGAATTAAGAGTATTCGAAGTGACAGAGGTGGCGAATATGTCGCTCCGTTTGAGGAATTATGCAACGAAAGTGGTATAATTCATCAAACGACGGCTCCATACTCACCCCAATCAAATGGCGTTGCTGAACGTAAAAATCGAACTCTTAAGGAGATGATGAATGCTTTGTTGATTAGTTCAGGGTTGCCCCAAAACATGTGGGGGGAAGCTGTCTTGACAGCCAACTATATACTGAACAAGATTTCACTCAAAGGTAAAGATGTTACACCTTATGAGTTATGGAAAAGTTGGAAACCATCGTACAAATACCTTAAAGTGTGGGGGTGTTTGGCGAAGGTTGAAGTGCCTCTACCTAAACAAGTTACAATTGGCCCTAAAACGGTTGATTGTATCTTTATTGGGTATGCACATAACAGCAGCGCCTATCGCTTTGTTATCCACAAGTCGGAAGTACCCGACATGACTGTGGGTACAACGATAGAGTCAAGGAATGCAATATTCTTTGAACACATATATCCTTGTAAAGATAAGGGTAATGTAGAAACCAATTCTAGCAATAGAATTGAAGGTGAAGCCACGAGTTCTAAATCCGAGGATGAAGAACCTAAGTCACGCAAACGACAAAGGTCTAATCCGGAAGATAGTGAACTGAGACGTGGTAGTAGAGTTCGGAAACCAAAGCAATTTGGTCCGGATTATGTAGTGTTCATGTTGTATCAAGAACCTACGACGATCAAAGAAGCTTTTTCTAGATCGGACAGTCCGCTTTGGAGAGAAGCGGTATAAAGTGAAATTGAGTCTATTAGGCAAAACCACACTTGGGTGTTGGTTGATTTGCCCGAAGGGTGTAAACCTTTGGGGTGCAAATGGATCCTTAAAAGGAAATACAAAGCCGATGGATCAATTGACAAGTACAAGGCCCGTTTGGTTGTCAAAGGGTTTAAGCAGAAAGAAGGGTACGATTATTTCGATACCTATGCTCCTGTAACAAGGATTACATCCATTCGGGTGCTTCTCGCAATTGCTGCATTGCACAATCTCGAGATACATCAAATGGATGTGAAAACTGCTTTCCTCTATGGAGATTTAGAGGAGGAAATCTATATGGAACAACCAGAAGGATTTGTAGAACCTGGCAAAGAGAAGAAGGTTTGCAAACTGGTTAAGTCCCTTTATGGATTGAAGCAAGCGCCACTTCAATGGCACTTGAAATTTGATAGTGTGATGCTATCAAATGGTTTTAAAATAAACGAATGTGACAAATGTGTTTACATTAAGAACACAAATAACAGATATGTTATTGTGTGTCTTTATGTAGATGACATGTTAATTATGGGTAGCAATATCCGTGTAATTAACGAAACGAAAAGCATGTTAAAGAGGAACTTTGACATGAAAGACTTGGGTTTAGCGGATGTTATTCTTGGTATGAAAATACTAAGGAAATCCGATGGGATTGTCTTGTCACAATCTCACTATGTTGAGAAAGTGCTCAAGAAGTTTAACGCTTTTGATAGCGTGCCCGCTAAAACTCCTATTGAACTTAATGTTCATTTGAGCAAGAATCGAGGTGAGTCGGTTGCTCAAGAAGACTATGCTCGTGTCATAGGGTGTTTAATGTATCTTACAAATTGCACTAGACCCGACATAGCATGTGCCGTTAACAAATTGAGTCGTTACACGAGCAATCCAAGCAAAGAGCATTGGAGAGCTCTTGTACGAGTTTTGAGATACTTGAAGTATACTCAAAGTCATGGGCTACATTTTTTGAGATACCCCCCGGTACTTGAAGGGTACTGTGATGCGAATTGGATTTCGGACACGAAAGATTCACTTTCTACAAGTGGGTATGTGTTTACTATTGGGGGTGGAGCTGTTACGTGGAGATCCACAAAACAGACGTGTATAGCCCGATCCACCATGGAGTCCGAATTCATAGCTTTAGATATAGCTGGTGAACAAGCCGAATGGCTAAGAAACTTTCTTGAGGACATACCATGTTGGGAGAAACCATTGCCTCCGGTGATGATTCACTGTGATAGCCAAGCGGCTATTGGTAGGGCAAAAAGTGGTTTGTATAATGGTAAGTCTCGACATATTCGTCGACGACATAATACCGTGAGACATTTGATCACAACTGGGATTATCTCAGTCGACTATGTAAAGTCGTTGGATAATCTAGCGGATCCACTAACCAAAGGGTTAAACCGTGATCAAATGAATAAGTTGCTAGAGGGAATGAGAGTAAAATCCACAAATTAAGAACTATCATAGTGGTAACCCAACCATGATGATTGGAAATCCCAAGAACTTGGTTCAAAGGGAAAACTAAGCTATGAAAGTTCGTGTGAAAACACTCACATTTATCTATTCCTTAGAAAGCGTTTGAGTGCTGAAAGCTTGCCTAGTGGTGAGGTTAAGTCTATAACTTTTAATGATTCCTAAATACTTCGAGGAGGTTGAGTATGGCAAGATACTCGGTAAAGAATCACCTATGTAAGTGTGAAGTGAGGCCGCTTCGTTAGATACACTTATGAATCCAAAGGGGTGTTCAAGGCCGAAATGGACACAAAACGTGAGAACGGATGAGGTTGAGGTGTATAAGCGTTAACATCGTTGTCTCGGTGCACGCCATGGAGGGATAGTTCAAAGCATTGCGCTACTATGCCGCCTGTGTACTCGATGGTGTTGACTATGGAAGGTTCAAAGCCACAAACTACCTATCCTAATACTTTTATACCTCGTGAGGACTGAGCTCTTGCATTTGCATACATTTGCATATGGCTATCTCACTCATGTGGGGGAATGTTGGAAATTTGGTTTTAGACCAAATAAATAATAATTAATATTTAATTTATTACGTAAATTAAATATTAGATTATTGTTCTACTCGTGGAGTAGATGAACGTGGTATATTTATATGCTCAAAACTGATTTTTGGTGAGTGAGATATAAATGTTCAAAGTTTGGTGGAGAGTTACTTCATTAGTTAATGAAGTGTAAGTTATACCACATTGATTAAATATTAATGTGGTGTGCTGTTTAAAAGTGTGTAAACATGTGGGCTTAATAACAAGTGGGCCAAGTAAGTGGAAAAGTGTGTGGTTGGGCTCTCGCGTGAGCACACACTCGATCCGGCCCCGCCGTCCGTGCCGGACGGCACGGACGGCTCCGGCTCCGGCTCCGGCTCCGGCCTTGGCCTCAGGTTCGGTCGGTTCGGTTCGGTTTCGTGGCCGTGGACTTGGATCTTGGCAATTGGTCCTTTGGGTGGTCCTTTGGGCCTTTGGCTTGGGCTTAGGGCCTTGTGTACTATATTTTTTGGACCACAAAATATATAGTGTTTTGGGCCATGTGTGGAAGCCCAATTGCCTAGCCCAATTCGAATGAGGCCTATCCGTCCAGCCCAATTCGTGGCCCATCCGGAAGAAGAATCTGGAAAGTGTCTCTTCAGCTGAATAGTCAGCCTCTTCCACTCCACCACTAACCCACTACCTTAGTGGCTGTTAATGCCTTTATGGCATTGATGTCCCTCCTGAATGAGCAGCCTATAAATAGAAGGCTCTGCAGGCCATTCTAGGACACACAACTCAAAGCATTTTGCATCCTCTCTTCTACTGCATTCAGTTTTTGAGCTCAGTTCCTTCGCCTTTTATTTCCAGTTCGCCGGAGCTTCTTAGTTTGTGGTGCTGCTACTAAGAAGACGAGAAGTCGTTTTATCTTTGGGGACGAAGCGCCAAATCCGCGAGCACTAGCCGGGCCGTAATTCGTCTTGCGGAAAGAGGGTTTCCTCGACTCGACTTCAAATTTAACTTTGTTCGTAGTTTTTTCTTATTTCACTTGTAATCTTCGATTGTATTGTACGCCCGGCAAGTTCTACTTTTCCAACAAAACTTGGTCCTCTTCGACTCGAACAACTCTACCATTTGGCAATCTTTTGATCATCCTACCGATTGCTTGCTTCCTGGCCAGATCCTGAGATTTGGTAAGAATCTCACTGCAGCTGCTTCTCTAACTGATTTGAAATCAGGTGTATATTCTATGTCAATAACTGAGACTGGATTAGTAGCCTCTGTACTATCTGATCCTCCACAGGTATACTACCATAATTCCTCTTTTCGAGGTGCTAGGTTCTTTAATGGAAGTCTAGATGTGTACAAAGATGGTTTCGAGTCCTTAAACACGTCGACAATTATATCTCCGGCTTGGCCTCTGCAGTATATGAGATTAGGGCATGATGGGCATCTTAGGGTGATGGATATGTGGGGGAGGGAAGTAGATGATAATTATTTGAATCTTGATATATGTGATTATCCCATGGCTTGTGGCAAATATGGGATTTGCTCAAATGGGCAATGCAGTTGCCCTAGTTCAAGCTCCAATGCTACAACAGTAGCCTTTAGGCTAGTGAATGAAAGAACTCCTGAGCTAGGTTGTTCTAGAGTCATTCCATATTCCTGTGATGCTTCTGAAAGCCATAGTTTCTTGGACATTGAGGATATATCATACTTCTACTTCGTTTCTCACATTAAGCATACTGATATCAATACTTGCAAAGAGGCATGCTTGAAGAATTGTTCTTGCAAAGCTGCAATCATCCGTCTTACTAAAACCTATACCAATCGTGATTGTTATTTGCCTTCTGAGCTTTTTTCTTTGAAGAATAAAAAATACGACGGCCAATATTACAAATATTCCGCATATATAAAAGTACAAAATGTTAACGTCAAAAAAGAAGACAAGGCATAAAATGTTAAGCTAGAGAAGAAGAGTAGCTTTACATGGCGTGTACTTGGCTCAAGTCTTGGAGTCCTTTGTGTATTTGCTGTAATTGGAAGTACATCATTCCTACTTTGGAGAAGAAGAAGAAGTTGTGAAAAAGTTGAGGAGGATTTTCTTGACCATGTACCAGGTATGCCCACTAGATATTCTTTCCAAGAATTAGTGACTGCAACTGAAAACTTTAGTAAGATTCTTGGACAAGGAGGATTTGGCACAGTTTTTGAAGGGTTATTGAAAGAAGACAATGCAAGAATCGCTGTGAAACGCCTCGATGGAGTAGGCCATATCAAGGATTCATTTCTTGTAGAAGTTGAAGCTATTGGTAGCATTCATCACATAAACTTGGTCAGGCTAATTGGCTTCTGTGCGGAGAAAGCTCACCGACTTTTGGTATACGAGTACATGTGTAATGGCTCTCTAGACACATGGATATTTAGCAGAAGCCAAAATAAGTCTCTTGACTGGCTTTGTAAAAGAAAGATCATCTTTGACATTGCCAAAGGATTGGTCTATCTTCATGAAGAGTGAAGGCAAAAGATTCTTCACTTAGACATCAAGCCTCAGAACATTCTTCTCGATGAGCACTATAATGCCAAACTTGCTGACTTTGGGCTTTCTAAACTCATCGATAGGAACCAAAGTAAAGTGGTGACCATCATGAGAGGAACTCCAGGATACCTCGCCCCAGAATGGCTAAATGCAGTTATTACAGAGAAGGTGGATGTCTACAGCTTCGGAGTTGTGGTTCTTGAAATTTTATGTGGCCGGAAGATTTTTGAGCAGTCTATGCCTGAAGAGGAAAGATTTCTACTTCCCATTTTCATGAAAAATGCCGAGAAAGGAGAGTGGCACGATCTTGTCGACAAATTTTGTCATGATTATGAGTCTAACGCAACGCAAGTTGAGGAAATGATGCAGATTTCTGCTTGGTGTATGCAGAGTGATCACGAGAAAAGGCCTCGTATGTCTGTGGTGGTCAAAGTGCTGGAGGGCTTCATGGATGCTAAAAAATGCACAGATTATGACTTTTTGATGCCACAACATATGATGAGCAAGGCCCAAGAAAGCAGTTCCAAAGATGCAACTCATTTGTTTCCTTCAATTCTATCGGGGCCGCGGTGATGTTTGAAGGTTCTTACCTCAAAAGTATTTCATAAGGACTATAGTTCACTTGTTTTAATTGATGATTATCCTTTGTGATTGATTGATTATTGGTGTTTCCCTAAATGTAGGAGATCTAGTATTGAACAAGGAAAGAAGCTGCCATTTCTTAGGAGAAGGAATGAATCTGGCACACTCAAATTATGTTCAAATTTACAATTTAGAATTCTATATGTACCTATGTACCACTTTATTAGTTATTTTTCACATCTATTATTGCTCACAATACATTTGAGTGAAAAGATGGAGTGAAGCATGCATGAGATTGAAAGTAGTACATTAGATCTTGTCAACGAATGTTGTAAGAAGGAAGAGTATGATGTAGAAGAAGTGGAGCAAATGATGCGAATTTCGGCTTGGTGTCTACAGAGTGATCATGAAAGGAGACCTTCTATGTCTATGGTGATTAAGGTTATGGAAGGTGGTAAGGATGTCCCAATAGAGATTGATTCCGAGGTATTTAAGTAGCACAACACATGAAAGTAGTAGTTCCAAAGATGTAACTTTAACTCCTCTACTTCCTTTACTTCTTTCAGGGCCAAGGTGATTTTGGTATTTTTCTTGAATTCAGATGTTATTTGATGGTATATTTCAAGAAAAACAAATGCCGTGAAATGTTGTTGATACTCAGTTTTTCTATTTTGTTCCACTATGTGGAGGAGGAGTGTAGTTTTGGTTTCCTATTGTGAAGAACAAGAGAACTTTGGTTTTTTAAAAGATACATATGAGGTAGCTTTTCTAATCAGTCATGTCATATAATATGCAGTATGTAGTGGTCAGAAATATATATATATACATATATATATATGTGGTAATACATATATATGTCCATTTAAGTTAATAAAACTTAAATTATATCCACCAACATAATATACTCAAATTATGTTCACTTTTTATTTTTAATACCAAAATACCCCTTACTATTTTGAATCAAAAGAAAAAGAAGTGGTGCATTCATTTTACATTTTCCAAATCTGCAAAACCCTAAATTCTCTCTGAAATCCTCTCCCTCAGATCCTCTCTCATTTCTTCCCCTACTTTCCGCCACCTTCCGCCATGACGGCGGCGACGGAGATTCGTCGGCGGCAGGCATCAAGCAGAGACGATGCCCTGCTCTCCTGCTGTTCCCGATCGACGGATCTGCGGCAGGGTAGCAGCTAAGTACCGTGAAGGCGGCTCTGTCCCTGCATCACCTCTGCCGACTCCTCCTCCTCCGACGCCGTCAAGCCGCTCCAGATCAGCTCAGATCCGCTCCAGATCAGCTCATATCCACTCCAGATCTGGTCGTTGTCAAGACGCTCCAGATCCGGTCGCCGTTCATGTGTAGGCCTAGCACCACCGCCCGGCGTCGCCACTATACAATCCGGCGAAACCGTAGCCCGTCGCACCCACCCCTACTCTGAACTTGGTTGGGCTTTGTGATTTTTTTTTAGACTTTTGATGGTTGTGGCCAGTTGTTTGAGAATTTTGGATCGAGATCGAGTCTATTTCTGCAATTTCAGGGGATAGGTAGACGATGGTGGTTGTGCGTGTGTTTATGGATTGATGTGCGTGTGTTTAGTGTGTGAGTGTTGACATTATGTTTAATGGCTTCTTTTTTCCTTTTATAAGATTTAATGCCTTCTCTTTTTCTTGTATTTAATGGCTTTCTTTGTTTTTTTTTTTTTTTTTTTTATTTGTTTGTTTTTTGCAGCAAGATGCTCTGCTATATTGCTGTTTCTTCATTTTTTATTATCATCATGTAATTTGGTACTATTGGCTCTATTAATATCAAAATACTATCCATAGTGTCAATTACATAATTGGTACTATAGGTACTATTAACACTAATTTACTTCTTTTTTTTCAATTTTTTTTTCTCATTTTCTGATTTTTCATTTTCAATTTTATATTCTCTTACACACTTTTGATTTTATTTTCTTAAGGAATGTGAATATATATTGAGTTGCATTTTGAAATGCAGTTTGCTTCTATTTATTGTTTTGCTATTGAGATTAAAATTGTTGAATAATTGGGTCTATGGGTACTATTAATATTGAAATAGTACTTTTAGTACCAATAGTTAATTGATTAACAATTGGTAAATTAACTATTGGTACTAAATATACTATTTCAATATTAGTAGTACCGATAGTGTCATAAATGGTCGATTTTTTCTGAATTATTGGACAGTGGCATTTATTATATTTTTGTTGGATTTTTGAAAAAAACACGGGACTATTGATACTATTAAGGTCAATAGAGCCTATAGTACCAATTACATAATGAGACTATTTTGGGAGTAATAGTACTAATATTGCCAAGATCGGAAAAAAAAAGTCATCAATATAAAAAAAAAATCTCATATTATTACTTGATTTTTGAAAAGAAAAATCTGGAACAATTGGTACTATTGGTACTATTAGTATCAATAGTGCCATTAGTACCATGATCGGAAAAAAAACGTAAAATAAAATGGTAGAAAAAATTTGAAAAAAATATTGAAAAAGAAATTATGAATAAAAAGTATCAAAAAATCAAAGAAAAAACAAAAAAAAAGTTAAAAAAATTAGTCAAAGTCAACTCATTAAGGACATTTTTATCCAAGAGGGTAAAAAATGGACATAATTTGTGTAAATTATGTTGGTGGACAAAATTTTAGTTCTCTTAACTTAAATGGACATTTCATTTTTTCACTCTATATATATACTATATATATAGTATCCCGTAAAAAAAATGATACCTAAAAATTATATTTTAAAACCCGTACTAGGTTTCGGTAGAAATGCGTGCCGAAAAAATCAATAAAGTGAATGAGGACTAATATAGTGGGATGGAGGTAGTATATGATAGTATTCCACTTTGGGATCAGAGTAATGTGCCATGTTTTAACGGGTGAACTTTAGATATACCCAAAACAAATAAGTATATAAGTTTTATACCCACAAGTTTAAAAGTATAAGTTTTATATCCAAAATGAAATGAAAAGACAGAAATAACCTCAACCTTTACTCACATTTTAAATAAAACAAAAGGGAAAGTGGGCCCCACTTTACAATTTATTCTTAACATTAAAAAAAATCTACCCCACTGAATCTCACTCTCTTCTCACGTCTCTCTCAATCTCTCTCCCTCTCACGATTCAATTGAAACCGTGAACCCTAGCCCCCTTTTTTTTTCTCAACCGTGAGATACTATTTAGCCGGCGCCGGAGAGACAAGAAGCAATGGCCGATTCCGAGCACCATTCGGGTAACGAAGATGAAGGCAATGAAGGTCCGTCACAGCCACGTCGCCGAATTCCGACGAGGGAAGAACGGGAAAACATTCCCGATCCGCCGGCGCCGGTTAGTAAATTTTTTAGAATTTTTTTTTAAATTTACAGTTTTTACTTGAATGTTTAGTTTTTTTTGGTGAATTTTAAGCATGTTTATAGTTTTATGATTTTAGAATAAAATTAGAATTATAATGTGTTTATTTCCTTCGATTTGTGGGTTTGAATTCATGAATTTGTATGCATAAATCTGCAAAATCTGGAAAATAGATCCGTAGAAGATGAAGTTAAATTCCCGTCTCACGGTTTGATTTAAGAGAAACCGTGATGCCTCACGGTTTGGATACATTTTAAACCGTGAGCTTTACTTTTAACGGTCAAGATTTTAACCAAACCGTGAGCTCACGGTTAGATTCAAACCGTGAGCTCCACGTGGCTTAAATCTAACCGTTAAAAGTAGTGCTCACGGTTAGAAATGAATTGTAACCGTGAGAACTCACGGTTTCTATTATGTTTCAACCGTGAGAAGCTATTTTTTTTTTTGCAGAATTTGTGATTTTTTGAATAAAATTAACTAATCAATTAATTCGCGCTTTGTGTTTATTTCTTTTTCTTTTGCAGCCTAGGTTTAATTGGTATAGGCCACGTATGCAAGGATTTCCGGGTGAAATAAATTGTTACCATCAGGACTATGCTATTCCGTCGATCATAGATTCGATTATGCGTATAGGCGGAGAAGGATTGATTAGGCAATTCAGCGAGGTATCTCCTTTCACCCGGTTATGCACGATGAGGAAGACCGGCAATGCGAAATGTGCCTTGCACGAGCTGTTATCCCGAGAGCTATGGAGGGGCGACGAACATGAATTCGAAAGATTGTTTCATGTGGGTGGCCAGGATATTCGGTTTGGGCCTGAAGAATTCTGCCTTGTCACCGGATTAATATTCGGTGAGTCGTCCTTTAATCCTCACGGCAACAACCACATCATCCCAATTACAAGCCTCTACCATACTTACTACGGCGGCAATGGAGTTAAGGTGAAAGTGAAACAATTGTGGAAGGATTTTACTGATGCGTCTCGAGTTATAGGGACGTTGGATCAATACTTGAAGGCCGCCAACATCCTTTGCTACTACTACTTGATATTGTGTAGAGACTACGATAGAAACGTTGATGATTGGGTGTGGACGTTAGCCGAGGACCTACAGCGGTGGGGGACTTTTCCATGGGGATCATGGGGGTTCCAAATAATGTGTCACCAGCTCGGAGTGGCAAAGAAGGACCCCAAAGAAATTGGAGGCAAAGGTACTTCTGTTACCTACCATTTATATGGTCCTGTCTGGGCGTTGTATTTTTGGGCATTCGAGGCCATTCCAAGTTTAGGGGAGAAGTGTGGTAGACGCTTGAACAACCACCAATATCCCCGACTAAAGCGATGGGAAATGGATGGCTTGACCGATGATTTTGTTGATTTTTTCAACAATCCAAGGGTACGTCATTAATTTTAATTAAATTTTAAATGAATAATATTCGTGAGGTTTAATTTCTTTAATCAATATGGGTGAATTAATTGAAATTGTTTTGTTTTTTTATTTAATTTGATTAATTCTCGCATATATTCTAAGTCACACGGTTGAATTTTAAAAAAACCGTGAGATCTCAACAATCTCACGGTTCGAACTCAAATTTAACCGTGAGCTCACGGTCAAATCCTTAATCAAACCGTGATAAAGCGTGCATTTTTTTTTTAATTGTTATGTTTTTTTTGCAGCTCCTAGTAAACCCCACGCTCGAACCCGATGCTGAGGAAATGACATCGTTTTATTTTCTTAGCATTTTCAAGAATCCAGACTCATTGATGGTTTGATTTCAGACGATTACGCGCCACTCGTGGAAGAAAGCGCCTCCAGCCCAGAGGCAATCGAGGGAAGCCAGAGGTATGGCAAGAGTGATCGATCGGCTGAGGTGTCGAGATGTTAGGGATGTAGTCCCCGGTCGTGGTCGCCAACCTCGTGCTACCAGGGCAGATTCTGATGGTGGACGTCCTCTCCAAGCCCAAAGGGCTCGTACCAGCACATCAAAGAGGCCGCGTGTCGATACTTCTATCCTCGATCGGTCCCCGGGCCTCATCTGTTGCGTGCATAGGACTCCGTGCCCCCGAGGATGTGATAACGACGCGTGGGCCGACAAGTTCATGGAGAAATTGGCCCAAGACCAGTCAGAGACCGGGGTGATGGCTCGTATCACCAAGTCTATAGCCGGGCACCTCAAGGGGATCTTCGGGAAGTCGAGGAGTTCCTCGAGCCGTAGCTCTCAATCTCATCGTCGAGCACCGTCACATGCCAGCAACGTACCCTCTGGAGGCCGGGCCCAGGGAGATCGAGACGATCAGGAAGCTCCCTACATTGACCAGATGCCACCTACCCCCCAGACTGCTCTGGGTTTCGAGCACATGGTCGGCTTTGTTATGGAGCCGGTAGCACGGGAGAGATCAAGGACGCCTCCATTTCGAGAGGCTGAGGTCCACAATGAGGAGTCTTCGCACTCGTCTTATTATCGGGAGATTGAGAATATGCCACTGGATGATTGGGTGCATCCCGTGCTGCAGCATGTGCAGCCTCATCCTCAGTCTGTTCCCGTTCCTCAGATGCAGCAGAGGAATGCCGGTGAGTACAGTAACGCCGGTGAGTACAGTGATGCCGACTCTGACATGGCAGGACAGACGCCTGTGCTTCGCACTCGTGTTGGGCAACGGGATGTGAGGCCATCGGCTGCTTTACAGAGCCCATTTGTGGCGAATATCGTCACACCATACTCCGGCTCGTCGATTAAGGAGATGTACAGGATATTCAGAGCAAGCGGGCCAGACAGTGTCATTTGGAACCAGCAGGACCCCCCACATAAGATGACGCAGGAATTGTTCGATCAGATTGAACACCCCGGCATCATGTTCAGCGCCGAGGTACCTCACACGTCCTTATTTTGTTTTTTTATTATTTTTGATAAATTGTTGTTTATTATGTTTTCATAATAATCTGTGGATTTTAGATAATGGAGCTGTATGTGCTTTACTGGTGGAGTCGACTCCAAGACGGACTGTCTTTGTGTCCGTCTCTGAATGAAAGACGGAATGATCTGAGGAGAGCACTGATGGATTTTCACAGTGGAGATCCTACGGTAATGGCGAAGTCGAAGCTGAAGTATCGTGACTATAAGCTGCCAAGTGATCTCGGTAACTGCTTTCACGGCATCGGGTCATACGATCTGTGGATGAACGCAACTAGTGTAAGTTCTTTCATTTTAACTTTCTGTTTTGAGTACGTATTATTATTAGTACTTTATACATAAGTTTAGTGGAGTCCTCCCTTCATGTATGCAGTTTGTGTTTGTTTGCCACATAACCGGAGACCACTGGGTTGTCTGCCGGGTACTAACTGATCAGTGGACTATGGAGGTATTCGACTCGCTGCTACATTCGATGCCTAGTGCAACCGACAGATTCACCCGAAAGGTGCAGCTCTATCCGATCATGAAATTGTGGCCCAGAGTATTACAGCAAGTTGGGTATTGGGATCAACATCCGCGGCTGAAGAAGCAAACTGATTTCTTGGAGGTTGTTTGGGTTCCCCTTGAGCAACAGTACATACAGAAGGACGATGTTTCATGCGCCCCCCTCGCTTGTATGTATATCGATCGTATCTTCGCCTTGAAGAAGCCACGCCTTCAGAGGATTGGTGTGAGGTATCTCTCCGGGTTTCGCGCTGAGGTCGGGAAATGAATATTCTCCCTGTCACAACGTAGTGTAGATTTAGATTAGATTAGATAGAATTTTTCAATTAACATTTCATCTAAAATATATTTATATCAATTATTCTGCAATTTTTCGGGTATAATTTTGGTCTATTTATACAATTAAGGGTTAGGGTTCACGGTCACAGTGTTAACGGATAAAATATGACCTCACGGTTATGTTTTAAATCTAACCGTCTACAATATTTTAAAACATTCTAAATAATTTAGATAAAATGGCTAAAAATAACAATAAAAAATGCAACTATAACGGTTAATTTGATTTTTAACCGTGAGCTCACGGTTAAGAATCAAAGAAACCGTTATTGCTCACGGTTTATTTGATTTTTAACCGTGAGCCCACGGTTAAGAATCAAATTAACCGTGAGTAGGCCGGTTAATTGTATATTTAACGGTTCACGGTTACATTTGACACAGTTACAAATCATACAAACCGTGAGTGCTCACGGTTTATTTGATTTTTAACCGTGAGCCCACGGTTAATAATCAAATAAACCGTGAGCACTCACGGTTAATTGTATTTTCTCAATTTGAAATAAATTATATTTAACGGTTACAAATCAAACATCACTGAAGAATCAAAACAGAGAGAAGTGTAACAATTCTCCATAATTGTTTAACCGCATTCAAACACACTATGAGTTTTTAATTTAATTTAATTAACATCTCTCATTGGGCATCTAGGCCTAGTATGACCCTGTTGGTGACAAATGGTACAAGTTTTTGCCCTTCGCCGTTGCACACCATCTTCGTTTGGGGGTCTATTGAGATCTTGGCCTCCGATTTGCAAAGGTGCAGTGCATGTACGTCTCTTGTGTCCGTATTGACCACACCGACCGCATCTTTGTGGATTTCCCGGAAGATCTTCCACTGTTGATCTCGCTCTACTCAATCGCGGTCTACCTGCTTGCTTATCAACAATAGGCGGCCGAACCACTTGAGAAGAAATGAAATCGGGCACTGTCCAAGTTTGTGGATGGGGAACCAGTTGAATGTTGGGCGAATAGGTTGCCAGGAGCGTTGATTGTTTGAAATAATGGCTAACATAGTCAGTAGCACGGCCTCCAGCAAATCTGAAATATCAAACCATTAAACATAATAAATTCAAACCATTAAACATAATAAACATGAACGAAATGCATACCCAACAGCAGCACAAGCGTGACGACAAGGCATCAAGTCCAGCTCCCATTCACGGCAGTCGCAGGTCCCGTTTTGAAGGTCCACAAGGTAATTCCCAGTGTCGCCCTCGACCCTATACACGTTGGGCACCATTGACCCTCTAACGGTGTAGTGACGGGCCCATTCTGCAGATGCAGACATCTTCAAGTACGCGTTCTCAGTCAGCTCGTGGTCCCTTGATTGGGCGTTGCGCCGGTGCTCCTCAAACCACTTCTCCACAATAATCTGATAAGCCTCAATCATGGCGCAAATGGGCAATCGCCTAGCCCACAGGAGTCTAGCATTCATCGTCTCAGCAGCATTTGAAGTCATGAAACTAGTGCGTGGAACAAGGCACTTGTTACGCGCCCACCGATGCAAGCCGATGGCACACAGCCTCTGGTATATCCCACCACCTTCCACACTCATGTCCATCAAGACCTTCATGTATTCTTCAAATTTAGCATCCGAGTGTGCATATGTTGCAGCTTCGAATATGCCTAGTGCGCCCCTCCGAAATCCAACAAGATTTTTCATCAAATGATGAAAGCAAAGACCATGATGCGCATGTGGGAAGACATTCCTAATGGCATTTGCAATGCTGATATGGCCATCAGAGACTATCAGAAGGTCTTGAGGCGCTCCTAAACAATGATGCAACCTAGTAAGAAACCAAGTCCATGAATCATCGTCCTCGATCAGCCCAAATCCAATGGCAAGTGGAAAGACATGCTCGTTCCCATCTTCCGTGCAAGCCACGAAAAGAGTCCCCTTGTTTTTTCCCTTAAGGTGTGCCCCGTCGACTACGATAACCGAACAGAGCAAGTCACTGTGAAATGCTTGCAAGGACTGTCCTAGAGCAAGGAACATATAGCACAATCGATCGTCGATCGGGGAAGTGGATATATCGTACACAGTACCTGGATTCTTCTGCTTCAATAGATACAGATAAGATGGGAGTCTACTGTACGACTCCACAAATCCTCCATAAGTCATCTCTATCACGATGTTCCTCGCTCGCAGAGCGAAACTGTAGTCGATCTGAATGCCATACTCAGCTCGCATTTCGTTAACCATCTCCTTCGGCTTAAGTACAACACCATCAATGATCAATCTCCGAGCATAGAATGCTCCTAGGACATTCGCAGGGTACTGACGTGGTGTCATCCCGTCTATATCGAATAAGCATGTGTGGATGCCACAGTACTTGCCGATGCGCCATATACCCCCAATGTGCTTTGCCCGCACCAGGTACTCACACCCTTCGTTCTTGCATCTGAACCCCACACGGTAAGTGTCCGAATTCTCAACTCTATACTGATGCCGGTTCTCCATTTGATGCAATCCAACTGCTACCGACAAATCATCTTTTCTCTTGAACAGGCCGCCCTCTCGCAACTGGCTAGCAGAGGGCGTGTAATAATCTGGATCGATCAACCCCAGCGGCAGCGCGGTGTCTAGATGAACGTGAGGAATCAACCAATCTCGGATAGCATCCGGATCGGCCATGCCCACGTGGTCTTCAGTAGGTTGGGACTCTGAATGAATATTGCGATGCCCAATGATCCTATCAACCCGTCTCGGCTCTCGGATCCATGCACCGAACTCCATGGTAAGCTTCTCGAATAAGTCAGAGAGATCTATGGCACCTCGTGCTTCCTCGGCCATATCTTGGGCGACATCATCATCTTCAACCCTCTCTTCCTCGTCTTCCTCACTCCTTTCTTCGTCTGAATGTAGAGCCGCCGACCTCGGCTCCTCGATATTCACACCTGTATATACCCTAGAACCGTGTGTCCTAGGAGTGCTCCGGGCAATTCCCTTATCTTTGTTGACGACGAAAACAGTTGTCTTAGTGTTCTGCTCCACAATCAATCTCAACAAATCAGTGTCGGTCCTCAAAATGACCGTACTCTTCCCATCCTCGGTATCACTCAAATAGTACAGCAAATAATGAGATTCTTCACCTAGTTGTTCACGAATTGCTTGTAATAGATTCGAATATGTAATTTCAGTCGATGCCATATGCATCAAAACACAATCGCCCCCTACATAAGTGGTTCGCTCAAAATGCCCACTGTGACGAATAAATAATTTCACCCGAGACATAGCTGCAGAAAAAACAAAGAAAAAAATCAAATAAATAAAAGAAAAGAAAAAAAATTACAATGTAACGGTTTCAACCTCTCTCACGGTTGAATGATGACGGTTAGAGCAATTACTTAACCGTTTAAAGTAAGTTTCCACGGTTAGATAATGCTTTTAACCGTGACCCTCACGGTTAAATAATGATTTTAACCGTGAGTCTCACGGTTAAATCATGGTTTTAACCGTGAGTATCACGGTTAAATAATTGTTACAACCGTGGATATTTGTTTAAAACCGTTAATGGTAAATAATTTTAATAAATCTAAAATTCCTTAATTTAATCTTAATCACTATAATATCTAAGAGTCTAAACCTATTAATGGAGTAATTACTTTAATATTAACGATAAATACGTTATAAACATATATTCTAACCACTATTCATATACATTAAGTAAATAAACATGATTTTCTACAACAAGAAGTCAATAAAAACTATATTTCAAATTCATACGATTTTTTCCTATTTTACACAATAAGAACATCAAAAAATGAAAACTAAACCCAACATAACGAAAAATAAACCGAACATACCTTTAATATAATGAAAATATCTTCAATAATGCGCCAAATACCCACAATATCTTCAAAAAATCACCAAAATCGGAGGCAAAAATTACCAAAATCACAGGTAAAATTGAGGAGCTTCTTCTTTTTACAGTGAGAATGTCACGATTTGTTTGAATTTTGTTGTTGTTGAAGAAATATTGTTCACTTTTACTGTTATTTCAATTAATGAAATGTAACTTTTGCTCATTTGGTTGGTGGTGAATAATTGAATTTCAGAATTTATTCAATAATTAACTCACGGTTAAAATGGGATCCTCACGGTTTAAATTTCAATTTAACCGTGAGATAAGAGGAGCCGTGAGGAACACTTACTTTTTAAGGGTAACTTTGTCTTTTCATTTAATTTTGGGTATCAAACTTATACTTTTAAAGTGATGAGTATAAAACTTATATAGCTATTTGTTTTAGGTATATATAACCATTTACACTGTTTTAACCCGCATGTTTGGATTTTTTGAGTGGTAATAACTCTCCACCATCACTATATGTTTGTTTTTGGGACTACTAATTTTTTTATGGAAGATGCAGATGCCACTTTTTGTACTTGGCCCTAGATTTTAACATTTTTTGTGTCAGTGCTATATATGCTACTGGAGTAAACAAATTTTTAATTCCTTTAGTGGTAATGCATAAAAATGGCTAGGTTTTATAACAAAATTACTTTTCTAGCCATGTTAATAAAAATAAACTTATATAGCCACTTTTATTTATTGTGTCTAAACTACCCTTTATTTCCTATTTTCTTTTCATTTTCTTTTCTTCCGTTCCTATTCGCCAAAATCTTCATGTCCATCTTCTTCCCCAAAATCATTGTGTATTCTCAGAACCTCCATTTTCTTATCTTTCTTTTTCACTTTCTTTTTCTCCTTTCTTATTCTTCTGATTTTTCCTTTTTTACATAATGGAATGTGTAATGCCCTTCTTCTTTCCCAATGTTCTTCCCTAATGCTGTCTCAAAGAAAATAATAAAAAAAAATTATGTCATGTCTACTGCTACTGTATTAAACAATTAATTAACTGTTAGAAATATCCACATAACTTCACTTCTGAAGCAACGCAATTCCATAATCCATAGTGACAACAATTATTAAAAAATTATGACAAAAATAGTTTTGAAAAGTTTTAGATTAGCGATACACCATTTGCTGAGGAGCGGTATCCTCTCAAATGGTCATTTCAATATGGATGAAGTTCAAACACCTGTGCGAAGCCCACTTTTGACGTCAATGATATGTTTGCAAAAATAAATACACTTGTTTAGAAAATAAAAAGAAAACAGAAAATAAAATAAATAAGATTGTGGGTAATTTTGATATTAAACATAAAAAATGGCTAAAAAAATACTCCACCAGTCTCAAGTATTCTGATACATTTTTCTTATTGAGTCGTCTCAAGTATTCTGACACATTTCCTTTTTGGAAAATAACTAGCTAATTAATAGTACAATTAGTAAATCTCTTATTACACTTAATATTATCTAATTAAATCTCATCATCCACTCACTTCTCAGCATATATCTCAATATAATTTAAATCCTAAAAGTTTAAACTATCATAACATTCTCGTTTGTTATTCGATTTTTATAATTTTTATACCAAATTAAAGGTCTTGATACGATCTTTCATTTAAGATCAAATATGGATATGTTTTTATACATCTATGATGCTCTAGTTTAAAAATATGTCTAAATACATAAATCACATCACATCCCTACACATATTACACTTTACACACTAAACACTCTCGTGTTAAGTTTCGTGCCGAAAAGAAAGGTGTCGTAATACTTGAGATGGAAGGAGTATGTTTTTATAAACATGGCTATAAAAGTATTTTTCTTATCCAAAGTGGCTATTTTAATTTTGTGTAAATATGGTAAAATACCCACTTCCATAAGTAAGTTGCAAAAATTTTCATTTTTTAAGTAATTGACTAGTATACCCTTCATTGTGGATAAAAAAGCTTGGGGTGTTGTGTTGATAGTGACAGTTTCTTACACGTTGTATATTTTCCAGAAGACATGACCGGAAAGTACCATTTTCTAACTGTATACATGTGAGACGCTCGGATTTCAGTCGTAAAATTAAATCAAGTTGCAATGTTGAGTGAATTAATATCCAATGCCTCATGAATTAATTTTCCTATTGATTTATGCTAAATTACCATCGTTGCAGCATTATTTTCCCTTCGTTGTGTTTTGATTTTCCTTTCGTTGCTGAAAATAACTGACGCACATCACCATCACATGCTTTTCAATCATAAAGTGGGTATTTTTGTAACTTTCCTATAAAAGTGGATATTTTTGCAACTCCCTTATGAAAAGTGTGTATTCTTGTATAAGCCCCTTTAATTTTTGCCCCTTTCCTTTATATAACTAGAAAATATAAGGTGCATTATTCGCACGTAAGATCGAATAATTTTAAATAATATTTTATGATTTGAACAAATATTTAACGCATTCTAAAACTTCCAACACAACAAAGTTAAATGATTGATTCACTTATTTGTTGACGTAGTAAAATATATGTTCTTTATATTACAATTTATTTATTTATTACAATTAAATAATAATGGTAAACATACAATTTTCTTTTATTATATTTTGTTATCTAAGTTCAAATTAAAATATAATAGCATTACATATGTTATACTAATTTAGATTGCATGTACTACAATATATAATTATCTTGTAATTATTTAATTGTACAAATATCATTATTCCTAATCATCCAATGAAATTTGCCACATTATGACTCATTTTTGCATGTTTACGGCACTTTAAACATTAAGCTAGTTAAAATATGTAATTTAATGAGAAAAAAAATTAGTATGTGTACTTCATATTTTTATTTGAACATTACGCATAAAATATGAAGGGAGCCATCGGGGTCATTATTTTTTTGCTCTGTGAACTTGCATATCTTCTTTGCTCAGTCCCAATATATTATATTCCTTCTTGAATTCCTTTGAACTTGTTTATAAAACTGACTCCCAAATATTTTTCATGACATGCTTTCTCCTTAGAGCAGAAAGTAGCAGGAAAAACATGTGATGTTACTGGAGATGCACTATTTTTCCGGCTGTCTATGCAATGTTTCCCACCACAGAACCAAGAAATAATTATAAAACCTGCATATCTTCGTGGATAAATTATGAGTTACAGGTTGGCTGCACTGCACACTATTATGAAACTTTTATTTCAACCAAGTAAACAAAATATCAATTTGCAGATACACCACATGAACAAGGAGCTGCCAAGTATGTGTAATGGGACTTTGATTGCTCATCTTCAGACAAAAATATTACTACATATTTGATGCTGTGTTTCTTCCTCAAGAGCATAACCTGAAATCTCCTCGTGCATAACATTATAAAAATTGTAGAGCACAATTGAATTTCATGGCAATAATTGGTGATCTGTCATTGAGAAAATAATGCAGATGGCCTTCTCTTCTCTTCACACACTATACATAGGCCAGTAGGCCACATACATGATTTTGTTCATTCAATCATCAAATTCAGTTCTAAGACTCATTTTTCCAGAAACAGAAAAAAAAATACACAATGGCTCCCAAATCCAATGCCCTTCACCATGGCCGGTCTCTTAGCTTGCCATCTCAATCACATCCGGCCGTTTCCCAGTTCGATGACACCTTATCCAGATTGAGATCTTCGGAGGCGACTTGTTCGTCTCTCTCATCAACAAACAGCAGAATCAATGGCCTAAGAAACTTGTACGAGAGCATCGATGATCTGCTCCTACTGCCTCATTCTCAGCAACACATGATTTCAGAACAATGTGTTGATGATTGCATTAGCCTACTCGATGCTTGCACCTCAGTTAAAGATGTCATCTCACTCGTGAAGGAAGATTTACGACAGCTGCTCTCTTCCGTGAGAAGAAAGGATGTCGGTGGCATCAATGCCTACCTCAGCCGTTTCAGAGAGCATGAGTCTTGTTTCCATGTTGAGAGAAGCAGAGGCTGTTGCCTCTTCCCTATTCGAGTCGCTTCTTACCTACACGTTGGGAGTGAAAGTGCAATAAAAGAAGAGCAGCTGGTCTTTGGTAACGAAGCTGATGCACTCGAACAAAACATCACCAGATGAGGAGAACGAGTTCAAAAAGGTGGATTCATTGTTGCAGCAGAGTCGAGGAATCGAGGTGGCGGATTATTAAATTTGTGGAAAAACATAAAAAACAAGGAGATTTGCAGAGAAATCGAACTTCATTTCATTGAGGAAGATGATGTCTTTCCGTACATGCAGGCTACGTGAATAGTAGCCTTAAATATGGAAAATTAACCCTAACTACTGTGCCTACGTGGCAACGGAAAAGTAAGAACATAAAAACGCAAGGAAAAAGAAATGCGACTTGAGCTATCCTATTTTCTCTCTCGTTTCACACCTCTAGCAGCACCGTCTCTGTTCTTCTTCTTCACTTTTCCTCCTCCATTCTTACACGAATCACTTGAAAGAGATGGACTCGAGCATTCAAGTCCTAGAGGAAGATCTTGAATCCATATTCAGGCAGTTGATCAAAACCAGAGTCTCTCCTCAACATCCTCAAACACTAACTAAGCCTCAGATTCTTGATGGATCTAAAATTTTGTAGATTAGGAAACAATAAACAGTATGATTTACACTTGTACATAGAATTAATACATACTTGTATATTTTCAAGATCATAAACTGAATGAAGGTCCTCAAAATATTCTCCACATGACTTGTCCGTTTTTTTTTATCTAGTTTTTCTCATGAATAATTACAACTCCATCAGTTGACAGTTACCTCAGCTCGCCTAATTATTGATCCAGTCTAAATAAAAGCTCTCACGATAGGCGATGATGAAAGTGTAAGTGTTGATACTGTGCGCCGTGCTCTCTTATCCAGCTGATCATCCAACTGCAAACCTCTCTTAAGAAATGTTGCAAATTTGCAATGTCACTAGCTAAATGTAAAGCGTGTAAAATAAAAAAATAAAAATAAAAAAAGGAGTGCGCATTGAATAAATGAACTATCCTTGGGGAACAAATAAATGAGAATTTTATGTAGTAGGCATATAATAAATGATGACAGATAATACAAGGTCAATGATAGTAATTGAGACAAAAGACTTGTAGTTGTAAGGGGACCAAGAAAGTGAAGTAAAGTGTTTCGCTACCTAAAGTTATGAGCTATAATCATTCCTATTTTCTGCTTCAAAACCTTGAAACAGGCAATGATGAAGGTGTTGGTATTATGCGCCATAGCTTTCTTGCTCTCTACTTGGTGGATCAATGGTGCCAATACCAATACCAACATCCACAGAAACCGCACAATCACATTTTCTGATGATTCAAGCATTGTTAGGCCCATCTTTCTCAGATCCATCATACCCTATGAAGATGGTGATCGTTGGCTGGCATGTGCCTGTGGGTTCCATTGCAATGGAACTTGTGATTCTTATCTCTTTGCTATATCTATTTTCAGCATCTATACTGAATCAGTTTATTCTACTACTTATTATAGTTCCCCACAGATTATATGGTCTGCAAACAGAAACAATCCGGTTCGAGGAGAATGCAACGGTAGAGTAGAGCTCACTAAAGGAGGAGACTTGGTCCTCAGGGATGCAGACGGCACCTTTGTATGGTCTACCGACACTTCTGGAAAGGCGGTTTTCGGCTTGAATTTGACAGAAATGGAGAACTTGATCCTCTTTGATTCCAACAAGTCTGCCGTTTGGCAATCTTTTGATCATCCTACCGATTGCTTGCTTCCCGGGCAGATCCTGGGATTTGGAAAGAATCTTACTGCAGCTGCTTCTCTCAATAATTCGAGTTCGGGCTTGTATTCTATGTCATTAACTGAGACTGGATTCATAGCCTCTGTACTATCTGATCCTCCACAGATATACTATCGTAAATTCCGTAAATTCCCTTCTCCAGATGCTAACAAGAGTAGAGAAGCACGTTATGCTAGGTTCATTAATGGAGGTCTAGGTGTGTACGAGTACAAAGATGGTTTCGGGTCCTTAAACATGTCGACAACTATTTCTCCGGTTATGCCTCTGCAGTTTATGAAATTAGGGCATGATGGGCGTCTTAGGGTTATTGAGGCTGGGGAGGGTTTCATGTTGAATTGGAGGGTAGTAGGTGATAATTATATCAATCTTGGTATATGTGATTTTCCCATGGCTTGTGGCAAATATGGGATTTGCTCAAATGGGCTATGCAGTTGCCCTAGTTCAAGCTCCGATGCTACAACAGTAGCCTTTAGGTTAGTGAATGAAAGCATTCCTGAGCTAGGTTGTTCAAGAGTCATTCCATATTCTTGTAAAGCTTCTGAAAATCACAGTTTCTTGGACCTTGAGGATACATCATACTTCGACTTTGTTTCACACATTAGCAATACTAATATCAATAGTTGCAAAGAGGCGTGCTTGAAGAATTGTTCTTGCAAAGCTGCAATCATGCGTTATACCTATTCCTCTAGTGATTGTTATTTGCCTTCTGAGCTTTTTCTTTGAGGAATGTAAAATATGATCGCTACAGCGAATATTACACATATTCTGTTCATATAAAAGTACAAAATGTTAAGCTAGAGAAGAAGAGTAGCTTTTCATGGCCTGCACTTGGATCAACTCTTGGAGTCTTTTGTGTATTTGCTGTAATTGGAAGTGCATCATTTTTACTTTGGAGAAGAAGAAGTTGTGAACAAGTTGAGGAGGATTTTCTTGACCATGTACCAGGTATGCCCACTAGATATTCTTTCCAAGAATTAGTGACTGCAACTTAAAACTTTAGTAAGATTCTTGGACAAGGAGGATTCGGCACAGTCTTTGAAGGGTTATTATAAGAAGACGGTGCAAGAATCGCTGTGAAACGCCTCGATGGAGTAGGCCATATCAAGGATTCATTTATTGTAGAAGTTGAAGCTATTGGTAGCATTCATCACATAAACTTGCTCAGACTAATTGGCTTCTGTGCGGAGAAAGCTCACCGGCTTTTGGTATACGAGTACATGTGTAATGGCTCTCTAGACACATGGATCTTTTAACAGAAGCAAAAAAATAAGTCTTTTGATTGGAATTGTAGAAGAAAGATCATCTTTGACATTGCCAAAGGATTGGTCTATCTTCATGAAGACTGCAGGCAAAAGATTATTCACTTAGACATCAAGCCTCAGAACATACTTCTCGATGAGCACTATAATGCCAAACTTGCTGACTTTGGACTTTCTAAACTCATCGATAGGAACCAACGTAAAGTGGTGACTATCATGAGAGGAACTCCGGGATACCTCGCCCCAGAATGGCTAAATGCAGTTATTACGGAGAAGGTGGATGTGGTTCTTGAGCTTCGGAGTGTGGTTCTTGAAATTTTATGTGGCCGGAAGATTTTTGAGCAGTCTATGCCTGAAAAGGAAAGATTTTCTACTGCCCCTTTTCATGAAAAATGCCGAGAAAGGAGAGTGGTGTGATCTTGTTGACAAATTTTGTCATGATTTTGAGTCTAACGAGGCGCAAGTTGAGGAAATGATGCAAATCTCTGATTGGTGTAGGCAGAGTGATCACGAGAAAAGGCCTCGTATGTCTATGGTGGTCAAAGTGCTGGAGGGGCTTCATGGATGCTCAAAAATGCACAGATATGACTTTTTGATGCCACAACATATGATGAGCAAAGCCCAAGAAAGCAGTTCAAAGATGCAACTCATTTGTTTCCTTCAATTCTATCGGGGCCGCGGTGATGTTAGAAGGTCTTACCTAAGTATTTCATAAGGACTGTAGTTGACTTGTTTGATTGATTATTATCCTTTGTGATTGATTGATTATTGGTGTTTCCCTAAAATGTAGGAGATCTGGTTTGAACAAGGAAAAGAAGCTGCCATTTCCTAGAAGGAGGAAGGAACCTGGGCACACTCAAATTAGAATTCTAGACTGTACCTACAAACCACTTTATTTAATTATTTTCAATTATTCATCAAAGAGTGAGGAATTTATTTTTCAGAAATATTGTTTGCTCACAAAACCTGTGACAGTGAAATGATGGAATGCAGCATGCATGCATGAGATTGAAAGAAGTACATGAATCATTTTCTGAACACTTTCAAAAACTACCTCCCATCGCATGTGCTCATGGTTATAGAATTTGCTTGACGCATGTATAAGTGAAGACTACTGGAGCTGCTACGCAGAAAAACCCGGGTTTCTTGGGCTGGGGCAAGACTGTATCTCCACTGCTCAACATGAGAACCACAGACTGCATCAATGGCCTCTCGTCTGCTCCATTCTGAACACATAATAATCCGACTTGAATGCATCTCTTTACTTGCGATTCCACAACCGAACTTTTGTAGCACTCATCCATC
>CM038110.1:24760716-24787114 GCA_001642375.2 Mentha longifolia | reverse complement strand
TATTAAACCCTAATATAACCCCTCCATATACTATACGCATGAAAAGCAATTTCATATAAAACCTGAACACTCTTCCTCCCAACTCCAGCAACACTCCCTCCCAACTCCGGCAACCACCCTCCTCCATAATTTTCTACCAATTCCGGCAACACCCTCCCACCGAAACTTCATTGCACACAAGGATGGGTCACAATACGTAATCGAAAACGACCACTTTGTCTTGCCGAAAACGAATCGGGGATCTCCGTGAAGTAATACCACGACGAATATCGTTATGTTTTCAGCGAGAATGTAGTATTAATTTTTTGTATGAATTTAAATTGAATTATTTGTTATGAGTTAATTAGAAAGTAATTTGTTTATTGATTTTTGTTTGAAATTAATTGATTATTATTTTGTTTACATTATTCCCTTATGTGATTTAATTCGAAATTATTAGAAATTTGTAGTGTTTGTAATGTTAATTTATATTTAGGTTGAGAAAAAAAAAATTGGGCATAGTCGGCCGGTCAATCGGACGCCGAAAACCGTCGTCCGGGTCGTATATTCCGGTCGCCGGGAAAATCACTTTTCCGCCAATCCGAATGACCGGGGCCGGCTATGCCCGAAAATTCTGTATTTTTGCTTAGTACGTATAATTAAGCACATGTTTTTTATAATTTTATTAAGTCGTTAATTAATTTTTTTTTTGAAAATAATTGATTATTATTTTATTTAAATTAATTCCCTTATGTGATTTAATTCGAATTTATTAGAAATGTGTAGTGTTTGTCATGTTAAAAATTATATTTAGGTTGAGAAAAAAAAATGAAAATTTTGGGCATAGTCGGCCGGTCAATCGGACGCCGGAAAACCGCCGTCCGGTCGTATATTCCGGTTTGCCGGGAAAATCATTTTTCCGGCTATCCAAATGACCGGCCGGCTATGCCCGAAATTTCACTATTTTTTCTTAGTATGTATAATTAATCACATATTTTTTGTAATTTTATTAAGTCGTTAATTAATTATTTTTTGAAAATAATTGATTATTATTTTATTTAAATTAATTCCCTTTGTGATTTAATTCGAATTTATTAGAAATGTGTAGTGTTTGTAATGTAAAAATTTATATTTAGGTTGAGAAAAAAAAAGGAAAATTTTGGGCATAGTCGGCCGGTCAATCGGACGCCGGAAAACCGCCGTCCGGTCGTATATTCCGGTTGCCGGAAAATTCACTTTTCCGGCAATCCGAATGACCGGCCGGCTATGCCCGAAAATTTCTCTATTTTTTCTTAGTATGTATAATTAATCACATGTTTTTTGTAATTTTATTAATTCGTTAATTAATTTTTTTTGAAAATAATTGATTATTATTTTATTTAAATTAATTTCCTTTTGTGATTTAATTCGAACTTATTAGAAATGTGTAGTGTTTGTAATGTTAAAATTTATATTTAGGTTGAGAAAAAAAAGAAAATATTGGGCATAGTCGGCCGGTCAATCGGACGCCGGAAAATCGCAGTCCGGTCGTATATTCCGGTCGCCGGAAAATTCACTTTTTCAGCTATCTGAATGACCGGCCGGCTATGCCCGAAAATTTCCCTATTTTTTCTTAGTATGTATAATTATCACATATTTTTTGTAATTTTATTAATTCGTTAATTTTTTTTTTTGAAAATAATTGATTATTATTTTATTTAAATTAATTCTCTTTTGTGATTTAATTCGAATTTATTAGAAATGTGTAGTGTTTGTAATGTTAAAATTTATATTTAGGTTGAGAAAAAAAAAATGAAAATTTTGGGCATAGTCGGCCGGTCAATCGGACGCCGGAAACTCGCCGTCCGGTCGTATATTCCGGTCGCCGGAAAATTCACTTTTTCGGCTATCCGAATGACCGGCCGGCTATGCCCGAAAATTTCCCTATCTTTTCTTAGTATGTATAATTAATCACATGTTTTTTGTAATTTTATTAAGTCGTTAATTAATTTTTTTGAAAATAATTGATTATTATTTTATTTAAATTAATTAATTATGTAAATAATCGGTTGGTTAATTTTATTTTATTTTTTTACAGGATTCTCCGGCGCCATGGTACCGTAGAAGCAGTTTGATCAACCGGAGATTTGATGTCGGCAACTATTATAAGGTTAAAATCTTGGAAGATATAAAGTTGGCACTGAGCGAGACATATCGAGGTGGTGAATTGGTCGATGAGTTTCAGTTGGGACCTTTCAGACATTTGCTCGATTGGGAACCGGGGCAGAACAGTAAACCCCTGCTCCACTCCGTGTTATCTCGAGCTGTCATGACGGAGGTGGGAATTTGGTTCCACATTAGGGGCCAGTACGTAGAGTACACCGTTCAGGACCACGCTTTGATCACGGGGTTGAGATTTGGCCCTACTGATTTTGATCCCAGGATTCCGAGGGAGCCAAGGGCATCCCGTTTTTTTCAAGACGTCTGTGGCGGCCATGGTCAGAAGGCGGCACTGTTGCACTCCCAGTTGGGAATACTCACGTCTGAGAATGATCCAGACGGGCAACTTCGATTGAAGTTGGCAAACTTATTGATGGCCAATTGTTTTATCCTCGGTCATGACGGGCAGGGTCGACCCCACCAGTGGTTGTGGGAGTTGATCGACGACACTGATGAGTTCAATTCTTTTTCTTGGGGTGCGTACTCCTACAAGACCTTGCAGTACTACTTGAGGATGTTTCAGGCGAGGTCTAGGAAGTATCACATTTATGGGCCAGTATGGGCACTCCTTATCTGGGCTTACGAGGTGATGCTAGGATTCAGTGAGCAATTTGCGGAGAGGGCTTCCACGACGGACGTCCCGAGGTGTCTGAGATGGAGATTCCGTAATACTTTCACCGGCGTGTCCGAGGCAGAGCTGTACGCGCCGTTCGATGATCCGGAAGGAGGTATTACTAGGATCGAGCCGGAAGATCAGGAGATTGAAGAAAGTTACTACCAATCGGTACATGAACCGGGGGCCTTACTGGTGAAGTTTCACGTGCCGAAGACTTCGTACATTGTGGACGAACGCCTCGTATACATCGAGCTAATCCCGGGTCCCAGCATGCCGTTGTAGATTCCTACGAGGGAAGTCACGTAGACGGAGTTCCCGGTCTACGAAATTTGCCGGGAATCTACTGAGGAAGGTACATCTTCATCCCGGCAGCAACGTGGTTCTCAAAGCAGGAGTGGTGGACATGAGCATTCTCTTCCCGGGATGTCTAGGGAGGACTTGGTCAATATTGTAGAGGACGTCACTCGTCGCGAAAACGAGCGCATTATGCAGACAATGAGGCAAGAGTACGAGGGAAGGGAAAAAAACCTCTTGACGAAGGTAAAGAAGTGGCTCGTTAAGGGAATCACGAAGGGCATTGACATCGTGAGCTGCGGGACTTCCTCTATGTCCATTCCAGTTCACTCGCCCCGACGTTCGAGCCCGCCCCTCAACGTTTTCTCAGCACGGGCATCGGATTATGCAGTCACTGCTGTTTCGACGAGCCCTGAAGCGACCGAGCCCGTCGAGTCTGTAGCTGCTCGAGCAGACACCTCTATCCCTCTCTACACGGGTGCCTTCACTGACCCCTACATTGGCGAGAACCCGATCACTGTAGACCATTCGGCATTCACTTCAGTTTTTGAGCAGGTATAATAAATTAGAGTGTCGTCTTTCTTACACATTTAGTTTCATTGAATTTCGTATTTCGTGCATGTTTATTCGAATATTCATTTATAGTACAAGACACTCCATTCTTGCCGATGACTACTAGCGGGCCCCTTTTTTCGTGCCGGAGTTCTGGTCCAGCACGCCTGTTTTTTGACTCCAATCCCGACATCCTCGACTGCCACTCACCCGAACATTACGATTCGTGAACAGCCGAGACGTGCTTCGTCGGTGGAGCTTGGGCAGGTATTTTTTTCAAAATTGATGTGAATATCTGATTTCATTGCAATCTATATCTATTGCTAAATTATACTCTAACATCGTATACTTTGGATTACCGTATTAGTATATTAAAATTTCCTCACATCTCATGTAGTCTACTACATCGAGGACTAGTGGATCAGAGAGGAAGAAAGCCCCTCCTAAAAAGTCAAAGCAAAGGAGGAGTGGTGTTTCAGGCGCTTCAGGGAGTAGAAGTACATATTTGCCGCCCACAATGCCGGCTATGCCCCCTCAGGACGTGGTGAATGATTGGAAGGCATTTCTTGCTGACCGGACAGCAGGAAAAAAAGTCAGCATTCCTGAAGCATCAGAAGATTGGACTGTTGCACATTTCGCTCAGATGTTAGACAAGAAGGGGCAGTGGGATATATTCGTACGCAAAATTGAGCCTTAATTGAATTATTCAATTAAATTTTAATTTAATTGTCGCACTAGTGGTTCTAACACTTATGTGTTCACTGCGCAGACTTTCGACCTTGCCCTAATGACCTTGCGCCAGAAAATTAAAAGTGGGACCGATGTTTATCCTCAATGGCGGGACGGAGGATTGGTCATATGCCCTACATTCGTCATTGTAATATTTTGAATTTTATATTTCATTTGATATATTTAACTGTCTTTCTACTTTCGCTGATTATTTATACTAATATGTAATCATTGTTCATGAATGTAGTTGGATCTTAAAGCGGACTGGCAGGCCTTGTTTGCAGAGGCACGAGAAGTCTTTGGTACTTCCGCTGAAGAGATGAGTAAACCCCATCATGGTCTTCACATTGCGAATTACATGCGAACCCACTGGAAACCGAACCCTCAATTGATTGGATTAGTATTGGGTACGTACAGAAGAATTGATTCTCCTAACTGGTGGTCTGCAAGATTGGTAAGTCTTAGAAGTAAATCTCCGGATATTTCATTATGAGTTAATTTAGTTATCATGTGGTTATCAAATACTTAAAATATGTCAAATTATATTAATTACGTTGTTTCCATCACTATGTAGATTGTCATTCCATGGGTGATTGAACGTGGCAACTGATATGTTGTTTGTTTTGTCCTCCCGGATCCGAAAAAAGTCATTGTTATGGATCCGGGGTATTGGGATCTCAACACCCAAGAGCAGGGATATGTTCTGGACGAATTGGAGCCATTGAGATTCTTTTTGCCACTTTGGTTAGTTGGTGGGCTTTATTGGGCCTCGAATATTCATGGTTGGCGGGATAAGCCACAGTCCTTTGCGTTTGAATTTGCTCCGAGGGATCAAGTCATTACAAGTCGTCTGGAAAACAGCAACGGTCCAATCGCCATAATGAATATTGAGCGCTGGATTAGTGGATGCCCTGATGTAACTAATGTGGACGATATGTTAGCCTTGTATAGAAAGATTGTTGCGTGCAGGATCTTCAGTCATCGCACGTAGTTGTAATCTAAATTCTTTGGTACGATATGAATTGGGTTCTTTTTCGAATTACAGTTTAATTCAGTTGGGTTTTCTTGTGAATGTGAATATTCATTTATTTTGGACAATATATACTAATTGAAACATTTTATTAACATCGTATATTGGATTAATATAATGAATTGGTATATTAATTTAATTTAGTTTAATTTAATTTGATTTGAATTAATATAAAAATGAATCTAATTTAATATATTACCCGCAAATTACTAATTTAATTTAATTTAATTTGATTTGATTCAATTTGATTCGATGTAATTTAATTTGATTTCATTTGATTTAATGTAATGTAAGACCATAAACTATATTAGCCATGAATTTCATCTAATTTAATTTAATTTGATTAAATTAAATTAATTTGATTTAATTTAATTTGATTCGATTTAATTTATTGTAATTTAAAAAAAAACTATATTAGCCGTTAATTTCATCTAATATAATGTAATTAATTTAAATTTAATTTAATTTAATTTGATTTGATGAGACAGGCTTTGACTTGATTAATTTAATTTAAAACTAGGGAAAAGTAAACACTAAGGATTGCACAAAAAAAAAACCATTTAAACTAAATTATTGATATATGCTAATCAGATATATTTGGGCAGTTAGGGCCGGTATGATCAGGAGCGTCGCAGTGAAGACATCTACGAGGTCTACGACCTCGACGGCCGCCTCGTTCAAGTCTGCCTCTGATTCTTCTTTCTTTTGGCCTCCCAGGTAGACGTCTCGGGATTGGTGGTTGGACGTCAACGTCCTTGATGGACCGCGGCACTGTCCACAGATGTTTTTTCAGTACACTTCGAATTGGGACGCTGAAACAAGCCTCGTACGAGGCTCGTCTATAGAATATCGAGACGTGATCCACCACGTTCTCTCTATTCTTCCTGCAATTAGTAAAAAAAAATGGGTTAAAATATTAATTATGTACTTAAATATATTGCATTAAAATAATGCGATGTGAATTTCATTACTTGATTGCTGTCATCGCGTGAGCACAGGGGAGACAATCAAACTCCCACCACCTGCATTGACACACGTGTTGCTGCAGGTCAACCATCACTTCCCGGTTAGACGTCTTCACTTTATAGTGAAGAGTATTGGCAATCCTTGTGGCCTTGTAGGTGTTTGCGTATTCCAATTGCACTGCCATTTTTCTCCGAGCCTCTTCTGTGATCGGGTGAGTATCATTCCTGCACTTTTCGCGTCGCTCATTGAACCATTCTTCAATGATGAGTCTTACAGCATCTAGACAAGCGACAATCGGCAGACGTCTCGCCCATAGGAGGTCATTGTTAAAAGATTCTGCTGCGTTGGACGTCATGTTGCTGAATCGTCTTGCCTCACACTGCGATCGGGACCACCTTGTTACTCCAACATCTATCAACCTGTTGTAAGCGAGCCTGCTAGTGCGCCGGATCCTCTGAAGGTAGGTCTGAAAATCATGGTCGTCATACGTATACGCGGCATGTTGGAGCTGGATGCCTACATTTTTGCCGTAGTGGGCGAGATTTTTGGCAAGATGGAAGTCTCAGAACCCATGCTTAGTTGTGGGAAAGATCTCTCAGACAGCATGTATGATAGACGCGTGCTGATCGGAGACGAACAATGTACCCAGACATGGACCATATGCTTCTCGGAGGCATGCCATGAATCAAGTCCATGATTCGTTATCCTCAGTCGGCCCTATTCCGTACGCCAGTGGGAATAGTTGCTCGTTCGCATCCTTCGCCACAGCTACAAACATTAGCCCGTGGGCCTTCCCCTTGAGATGTGTGCCATCAACAACAATGACTGGCGGATATATCCATTTCGCCAAGCAAAACGCGTAGCGCCTAGAGCAACGAAGACTTGTTTGAACCGGCCATCCTGGCTAATCTCGTGCTGGGTGATCCTCTCCGGATTAGTGAGCCTCAGCATGTAAAGGTAACTGAGCAGATCGTTGAAGGAATCCTTGTGTTTGCCGTATACCATCTCGATGGCGGCATTCCGTCCCTTCAAGCACACATCGTAGTTGGCATCGATGCCGAACTCGGATTTGAGCTCGTTGTGAATAATACGGGGCTTTATTATTTCGGCATCACGGAGCAATCTTTTCGCAAAAATTGAACCGATCACCAACGCATGGATCTTCCTCACATGAGTGGTATCTGTTAGACCTACCTCATCGCATGTGTGTTCCTCGTCAAATATGTTAACAATCCAAGGCCCGCCTTCGCTAGTGAGATAAAGTCTGAAGGGGCAATCTCCGGATAATTTACATACCATGACCATTCTTGTCTTATCTGATTTAGCGACATAGTATTCTTTCCTCCTGTTCAAATGCCATAAACCCACTGCGATCCAGATTTCATCATTGGAGAAGAAAACTGAGGTCCTCGACAGCTCATCAACATTCAAGAGATCATCGTGATACACTAGTGAATCACGGGGCCGGGCAGGGACTATCGGGACAAGCCAATTACTCATGTGCTCTGTGTCTCATACTCCTCTTCACCCTGACCAGGATTTGGGAACATCATCCCAAGGAGTTTCTGCATACCCCCTTCCTCCTGTATCCAAGCGGTCCACTCCACGAATAAAGCCCTGTTCAACTGCCTACCTTCATGGTATAGATTGGTCTCGCCCTCGCTCTCCGAGGTCTCCGAGTCCTGTTCAGGTTCCGGGACGTAATCTTCGTCATGTATTTGCTCTTCGTCGTGCTCGACCTCTTCATTGAGGTCTGGAATGTTACCTATTTCCGGGACGTTGTTGCTTTGGCCGAGATACTCGTCCCCTACCCAGTTGCTAGAAGCAACAGCCCTCCCGACTTCATCCAAGTATGCCCGCCAATCGTCGGTGCCCTGGCTGAAAAAATCATTTGACCCACCGTACGCCTGCGACTTATCGAAGGTAGGGACACATGGAGAGGATGTCTCGACGTATGCAGATGATGCCCCGGCGTGTGAAGAGGATGCTCCGTCTTTCGTCTTCACGAATATTGTTGGTATAAAACCATTGCATAATTCTTGTAATGTATCGTCACTCGTCAAACGTGAAATCGCATTACGTCCGCGGTTGCTCTTCATTATATAAAAAAGATCGAAATCGGAGCCCGCCGGGTTGCAATAATGAGATATGAGGTATCTCAAGTTGTAAATTGTTATCCCATAAGATACTGATAATGGGATATTGACCTCATCGCCGCCTTGATAACTAGAATCATCCCAGATACCCCGCGTATTTAACATTGACGTAGATCTCAGTCATCTGTAGTCAAATAATTACAACTTAATTAATAAAAATTACAAATAAATATAAAATCAATAAATTAAACACATAAATATATACTATTTTCGTTAGGAACATCACAAGTATATACTGATTTAATACATCACATAAGGGAATTAATTTAAACAAAATAATAATCAATTAATTTTAAACAAAAATTAATAAACGATATAATAAAATTACAAAATACATGTGATTAATTATCCATACTTAGAAAAAAAAAAAGAAATTTTTGGGCATAGCCGGCCGGTCCATCCCGTGGCCGGAAAAGTGATTTCTCCGGCGACCGGAATACGTGACCGGATGGCGGTTTTCCAGCGTCCGATTGACCGGCGGCTATGCCCAAAATTTTCTTTTATTTTCCTCAACATAAATATAAATTTCAAAGTTACAAACACTATAAATTTATAATAATTTCGAATTAAATCACATAAGGGAATTAATTTAAACAAAATAATAATCAATTAATTTCAAACAAAAATTAATAAACGATATAATAAAATTACAAAATACATGTGATTAATTATCCATACTTAGAAAAAAAAGAGAAATTTTTGGGCATAGCCGGCCGGTCCATCCCGTGGCCGGAAAAGTGATTTCTCCGGCGACCGGAATACGTGACCGGACGGCGGTTTTCCGGCGTCCGATTGACCGGCCGGCTATGCCCAAAATTTTCTTTTATTTTCCTCAACATAAATATAAATTTCAAAGTTACAAACACTACAAATTTATAATAATTTCGAATTAAATCACATAAGTGAATTAATTTAAACAAAATAATAATCAATTAATTTCAAACAAAAATTAATAAACGAAATAATAAAATTACAAAATACATGTGATTAATTATCCATACTTAGAAAAAAAAGAGAAATTTTTGGGCATAGCCAGCCGGTCCATCCCGTGGCCGGAAAAGTGATTTCTCCGGCGACCGGAATACGTGACCGGACGGCGGTTTTCCGGTGTCCGATTGACCGGCCGGCTATGCCCAAAATTTTTTTTATTCTCCTCAACATAAATATAAATTTCAAAGTTACAAACACTACAAATTTATAATAATTTCGAATTAAATCACATAAGGGAATTAATTTAAACAAAATAATAATCAATTAATTTTAAACAAAAATTAATAAACGAAATAATAAAATTACAAAATACATGTGATTAATTATCCATACTTAGAAAAAAAAAAAGAAATTTTTGGGCATAGCCGGCCGGTCCATCCCGTGGCCGGAAAAGTGATTTCTCCGGCGACCGGAATACGTGACCGGATGGCGGTTTTCCAGCGTCCGATTGACCGGCGGCTATGCCCAAAATTTTCTTTTATTTTCCTCAACATAAATATAAATTTCAAAGTTACAAACACTATAAATTTATAATAATTTCGAATTAAATCACATAAGGGAATTAATTTAAACAAAATAATAATCAATTAATTTCAAACAAAAATTAATAAACGATATAATAAAATTACAAAATACATGTGATTAATTATCCATACTTAGAAAAAAAAGAGAAATTTTTGGGCATAGCCGGCCGGTCCATCCCGTGGCCGGAAAAGTGATTTCTCCGGCGACCGGAATACGTGACCGGACGGCGGTTTTCCGGCGTCCGATTGACCGGCCGGCTATGCCCAAAATTTTCTTTTATTTTCCTCAACATAAATATAAATTTCAAAGTTACAAACACTACAAATTTATAATAATTTCGAATTAAATCACATAAGTGAATTAATTTAAACAAAATAATAATCAATTAATTTCAAACAAAAATTAATAAACGAAATAATAAAATTACAAAATACATGTGATTAATTATCCATACTTAGAAAAAAAAGAGAAATTTTTGGGCATAGCCAGCCGGTCCATCCCGTGGCCGGAAAAGTGATTTCTCCGGCGACCGGAATACGTGACCGGACGGCGGTTTTCCGGTGTCCGATTGACCGGCCGGCTATGCCCAAAAATTTTTTTTATTCTCCTCAACATAAATATAAATTTCAAAGTTACAAACACTACAAATTTATAATAATTTCGAATTAAATCACATAAGGGAATTAATTTAAACAAAATAATAATCAATTAATTTTAAACAAAAATTAATAAACGAAATAATAAAATTACAAAATACATGTGATTAATTATCCATATTTAGAAGAAAAAAAAGAGAAATTTTTGGGCATAGCCGGCCGGTCCATCCCGTGGCCGGAAAAGTGATTTCTCCGGCGACCGGAATACGTGACCGGACGGCGGTTTTCCGGCGTCCGATTGACCGGCCGGCTATGCCCAAAATTTTCTTTTATTTTCCTCAACCTAAATATAAATTTTAAAGTTACAAACACTACAAATTTCTAATAATTTTGAATTAAATCACATAAGGGAATTAATTTTCAAAATAAATCAATTAATAAATCAAAATAATAATCAATTAATTTTCAAAATAAATCTATATACTGATTCCTAGACATATAATTTCATTTTCATAAATACGACATGTTATGAAAATTCAATTAAATTCCAAAATAAATACATAATCTACTTGTTAAACATATAAATTCGATATTAAACGATTACCTATATTGTTGGATAATTCGGAAACGCGATGAAGCAATGTGGTTTACTTCCTCTTCCTCTTCTTCCTCTTCCTCAGCTCAGCTTTGTTTACTTCTTCTCAGAATAATTTTTTTGGTGAATTGGTCTTCTTTTTTCTGAATTCTATTTACAATTTTGGGTTGTACGAGTTGTTGTAGATATTCAATTTTCGGTGTGGTTGGCATAGGATACCAATACTGTTTCGTCTGTGATATCAGAGATGAATTATTTGTACCAAAAAAGCAGTCAAATTGTGCCCATTTACGCATGCATGCATAAAGCAAAAAATTTATTAGTAATACTATTCATAATGGTAATTATAACAAGAAGAAAAAAAATATATGAGCCGTCACCTCTCACATTCATCATTCACCCATAATTGAATTGTGGTGGTAGTTTTTAAACTTAAAATGTGGGACCCATAACACATTAAAATAATTGAAAGGTAGTTTTTACATTACTTCATTTAAAATGGTAATTTTTACATAATGATTTTTAAAGGGGTAGTTTTAAATATTCTGAGTATAATTTATGACCCATTTCGGTTGTGTTTGAGCTGTATGTCTCATCAAATAACATAATAATGTGGCCAGTTTTTTTTTTTTTTTTACATGAAATTCAAAAAACGAACCATGCACGGAGGACATAAAACGTGAAACTTTTGGTCTCATGCATTAACGCCGAACTGCTTGGCCAGCGAGTGTGCATATGATAATGTGGCGAGTTGATTCTTGATTGTGTTAGCTTTTACTTTTTTCTGTTATTGGTTAAGTTGAAGATTTATGAAACTACTGTTTCAAATTAATGTCAGCCTTTCTCTGCCTTTTGAAATGATGAATTGGGGAATTGTTGTTTATTATTGGGGCTAAATTATAGGACCCATCTTTAACATTTGACCTTGCTATTGCTGCTGTATTCAGTAAATTTGTCAATTATTATCGATGTTGTATTAATGTGCATGTGTGCGCGTGCTTTTCTTTTTCTTTTCTTTTTTCTTTTCTTTTTTAATAATTACACATCTGAGAAGACTAGAAGAGATCTTTTATTGTGCAATTATCAACATCATATATTGCATTTTCGGATAATTGGTGATGTATTTTTCGGATAATTGTGATGTATTAAGGGTAGTATGTAACAACTAACGGTGGTCATCAAAATCCGAACCGGTGGTTTGGTTCAAAATGTGAACCGTGGTCGAAAAGATAGACTAATGTCAAAGTTGGTGAATTTATCTTGGTTCAAACCAATAAAGGCAATGATTCTCTTTTAGTAGCTTGATAATAAAATAAAATAAAATAAAATAAAAAGAAAAGAAAAAGTAATAAATATTGGTTCATATATCATGTTAATTACATAGTATATTTTTTTATTTTAGATATAATAATAGCTATTTAATTATATATTTTTAAGTCTTAATATTTTATTTTGCCCTTTTTTTAAAAGCACATGTATTTTATGCCCTCATTTTAAATTATATGTCATATATGCCCCTTTTTTTTATTTTAATATATAAATGATAATACTTTATAGATATATATGTTTAACTTCCTTTCTGTGAAAGTAATGGTGGCTCAGACAAACAATGACCGGCGGTGGAAATGTTATAGCAACAGAGAGGCGGCGCTGGAAATAATATTGAATTTAAAACAGAAAAAGAAAATTATGGTGTGAATCACCGCCGCGTTTCCGTCGCCATTTGTATGACTGCCGGTGCTGAGAAGTTTCCGGCGACGGAAACGTGGCGGTGAATCTTATGTGCCGGCGAAGTGGGCGGACGGAGGCGACAGTGAGAGGGAGCCGGCGGTGAGCGGGGCGGCGCTGATGAGGAGGCGGCGGTGAGGGCGGGGTGGTGTTGAGAGAGGAGGGCGCGGCAGTGAGAAAGGAGGGGGCGGCTGTGTTGCAGGCGAGAGGGTGGGGGGTGGTGAGAGAGGGTGGTGAGAGAGGAAAGGGGTGGGCGGTGAGAGAGGGGAGGGGACATGGGCGGTGAGAGGGTGAGAGGAGAGTGTGGCTGGCCCCACTTCACCCCACTTCCCACTTTCAAATACAATGTGAGCCCAAATATATAATATTTAATAAAAAAAGGGGCATTTTTTACATATTTATTAAAAAGAGGCTATTTTTAACATTGATGTTTAAAAAAAGGGTATTTTAATTTTTGACCCTATTTTTAAATAAAATTATTTTTTTTGTAAATATTATACTCCAATATAATTTTCATTTAATTAATACTCCAATATATAATACTCCTATATTGATATTATATAAATCTACATATATTTAAATTTGATTATAGAAGGGAAAAATTCGTGTCAAGGACATATAGAATGTCTTAGGAAAAGAAAGCGTAAAATTTTGGAGACCTTATGAAACACTAAAAAAACTTAAGGGCTTAATTGATTTAAAAGTAAAACTCAATAGACGATAAAGCATAGTTCAATTGGTAAAATATATTCTTTCTGATGTATTCAAGTCATCTCAAATATAAAATTGGGTGAGTGTATATGTGTTGTACTAAGAAAAATAGATTATGACTATCTGTACATGTACATATCATAGATTCTAGTTACCAAATTCGTTCCATTTCAAAATGTTCGGCGAAATATCATGCATTTGAATCTTGCAAATAGTAGTTTTTAAACACCAAGTGATGTGTCATAAAGTTTATTAAAACTCAATCCATATTTGGTTGGGCTTTTATTGACTCAGGAAAAGAATCCATTGCTTGTTTTCATTACTTCATGTTTGGTTTGTGCAATGGGTTATCCATTATCCTTGCTTTGGTGTAACTCAATTCCTACCTCCCAAAACAGGCTTGTAACAGAAATTCATTCATTTGACTTGTTTCCATTGGTGAACCAAACATTCAATAAAAATAATAGTTATTGTTTTCATTTCCCTCATTCATTTGATTCCATTCAATTTCAATTACCCTTCTTGAACCAAACATGGACTTAAGATGTAACAAAGAAACTGACATAATACCTACATTCACATGACAATAAATTTTGCGGCTCGTGACGGAAAATTTTGTCAGTATAAAATTCCGCAATTTTTCTATGATGACTGATTTATATTCATATGAAAAAATGTAATATGATAATAATATTTAGTGACATTTGTAAGCTTTATAATTCCTTAAAAACATGTTTACTAGAACATTTCGTTGTAATGTGTACGATCGTACAACATTCTAAAATTAATTAAGTGCTAATGTAGTAATCATGCATCAAGTATGTTACAGCTCTTTGAAAAGGATATGGACGGTGCAGGCAATCTCTTCAAGTATAAATTTTGTGCAATACTTCCCTCACAATTAAGCAAAACTTTCAATTTTCATTACATCAATAGATATATACCTTAGCAGCTATGTCCTTGTTGTCATATTCTTAATTTATTAAATCCAGATCTAAAACTATTTCCATATTTTTGTAAAATCTCACATTCTGTGATCTGCTAATTAAATTACTACTTTCTGGTCAACCCCTTATTTAATCTTCTAAATTTCATCTTAGGGAACCCAACTTTAATAGTTTTAAACACCTATTTTATCATCTCTTAAATTAATAACATGCTCTAGCAACAATGACTCGACATATCTCTAAGGATCCCATCATATTAACATCAATCGAGATGATAATAAACTAATATTTATGTTTTTTTTTTCCTCAATATGATCCATACATACTCACGCACCCAAAATAATTCAAATCTCCGATCTATTGGTTGGAAGTGACGTCTTAGCACTAGCATGCGCTTCGGCAGTCAAAATTAATATCTGTGTTGGGTAAAACTAAATATGTGGAAAGTGATAGTAGTATTTATTTGGACGAATAAAATTAGAGAGTTAATTAGGTGATCAAGATTCCAATTGCATGGGCGAGCATTTGACTTTTATCAGAAGCTATTACAGCTATAAAATAAAGCACTATTAATTGGACAAAGCAGATATCTTGGGATTCACTCTGTTGATTGAGAATTTTCAATCCCTACTATTTGACTAATGTGCCGCCCACCTTAGTGTTTAAAATAATAATTATTATTATCTGTTAATCATCCCTATTGATTTCAGATGTAATGTGGTTTTAATTACGCTTTGTATAATCAAACTAGCACATGACTGTTATCTGTATATAACAGAAAAATTAACAAGACTTGTAGGAGGATCCTCTAATTACATAAATTAATTAATTAAAATAAAAAATAAAAAATAAAAAAAACGTAGATCAGAAGAGAAGAAGTAAAAATAATAATAAAAGAATTCTGGGATGTTTATTTATGATTGCATGACTCGCCGACCTTTTCTGGTTGAATAGTTGACCTTATATAATTCTTGTTAAATATAATCAAATTGTATTATTCTTTCTCATGCATGGAGTGTGAGAGCGTGTGTATAAATAGCAAATCTTGTTGGGATTAAGACAGAACAGATTCAGTTTCAGTTTTACTTTTTTTCTTCTTAAACAGCAGATTCTTTCAAGATTCAGACACAACTGAATCAGTTCACTTTTCTTGAGAATCTTGTTCATGTATCAATGGATCTTGATTTGAATATTTTCGCTTCTTTGTGTTTCTCAATTGTTGCTATTTCGATAGCATTTTTGTTCAAAAAGAGCAAGATCAAGAAAAGATTGCCACCGGGGAAAATGGGATTGCCATTTATAGGCGAAACCATAGATTTCTACAGAGCACAGAAGAAGAACAGATTATACCAAGACTTCATCCACGCGCGGATCCGAAAACACGGCTCCACGTTCAAATCGAGCGTGATGGGAGATCCGACGGTGGTCGTGAGCGGGGCGGAGGCGAACAAGTTCTTCCTCTCCAACGAGTTCAAACTCGTCGTGAGCTCGTGGCCCTCATCGTCGGTGCAGCTGATGGGAGTGAACTCGATCATGGAGAAACAGGGCGAGGCCCACCGCTGCATACGTGGCATCGTGGCCACGAGCCTCGGCTCCGGTAGCCTCGAAAATCTAGTGCCGAGAATATGCAGCACTGTGAAAATCCACATGGAAAAGTATTGGAGTGGTGGGGAGAAAACTATTAGCCTTTATGGGCTAACAAAGGTTTTGACATTCTCAATTGTGCTAGAGTGCTTGTTGGGGATTGAAGTGAAAGATGGGATGTTGGGAAAGTTCGAGAAGGTTCTTGAAGGGGTGTTCACCGTCTCTTTTAGCTTCCCGGGGTCGAAATTTTCAAGGGCGAAGAAGGCAAGGGAGGATATAGAAAACATGTTGGTGGAGATCATTAGGAAGAAGAGGAAGGAAATGGAACAGCAAGGATTAGAGAAAGCTGAGGAAGAAGAAGGGATTCTTCTATCCAAGTTTGTTGCTGCCATGATCCGCGGTGAGATTACTGAGGCGGAGGTGGTTGATAACGTCGTGCTGCTTGTTTTTGCAGCACACGACACCACCTCCTTCGCCATTGCCATGACTTTCAGGATGCTTGCTCATCATCCACAATGCTATTCCATCCTTCTAAAAGGTTTCAATTTTTTTTTTCTTGATTTGGAGGATAAAGATTGAGATTCGTACCTTGGTCTCTCATCCTCACTGGGGGGAATACTACTGGGCAACATTCGAACTTTTTTTTTCCACTCTTCTGACTTCTCCCTTGTGATCTTTCAAATTTCCCAGAACATAATGACATCATGAGAAGCAAAACCAGCCCAGATGAAGATCTCACGTACGAGGACACGAAGAAGATGAGCTACACGTGGCGAGTTGCGAGGGAGAGCATGAGGATTTTCCCTCCAATCTTTGGATCTTTCAGGAAAGCAATCCAAGACATTGAATTTGACGGGTACACAATCCCCAAAGGTTGGAAGGTTAGTGTTCATGATCAATAAAATACCTAACATTTCAATCACAGGACATGACAGAATCAGACAAGAAAATTAATATGGTGTCTTTCCTCACCTGCAGGTTCTGTGGACAGCATATGGAACACATTATGATCCCAAGTACTTTGAAGATCCGTTGAGGTTCGATCCGGGTCGATTCGAGGACCCAGTCCCACCATTTTCGTACGTTCCTTTTGGTGGAGGGCCAAGGCTGTGTGCAGGGTACCAACTGGCAAAGCTTAACATGCTTATATTTGTACACTATGTTGTGACTAGGTATGATTGGTCCTTAGAGAATCTTGATGAGCAAATCACAGTAGATCCTCTTCCATTTCCTTCTCAAGGAATGCCAATTAGAATTTCTACCAAGTTGCAATGAGCACATTATAGTATTAAGGGAAGTGTGTAGTTCAATATAAGATTTTAATTCAATGCAAGATTCTTCATCCATGTTTTCCACTCTATGTTTGTCCTCGTACTTTATTTCATCAATGCATCAATTAATTTAATGATATAAATTATACTTGAAAGGGAGAGTGTGCCCCTGTTTTGATTCTATATTGTGTTTCATTATAGTAATCACATAAAGAGTCCAAATTAGTTGATAACTATCAAATCCTAGAATAAGGTCCCTTGAAAAGTAAGAATCAAGATAAATACTCAAGTCATGACCCAACTTATCAACACACATAGTCAAAGGCTTAACCCAAATCTTATACCCTCACCCAAACCTTGATACACAAACACCGATTTGTTTCAAGATTAAAAAGTTTTATTAAATTTTAAATTTAAAAGTTTAAGGTCAAAAAACTAGACCTCAGTGCCTATCTCAGTGCATTGTCTCATTCGATTGTGCTGATTTCATCCAAGATAAGAACCATGTATCTTTTCAGAATCTATACAGTTATCTTTCCTTTCTTGGGACGTTTTTTCTGTTCCCATTTTCAGCAAATCCACAGCATCATTAATATTGAAAGCAGACAAAAACCATCATCATTAATCAAGAGGTACAAATTTTTTCAAAGATTTGTAGTTAAGTAGCCTACAAAAACAATATCACTCGGGATAAAGGTGTCGTGGGCAAATTGTAAAAAGGAAACAGATAATAAATTACATCTTGTAAATATCATTGATACCTATCAAAGTGGAACATCTTTTACACACTCCATAGAATCTGGAATGAGACTGTGACTGATCATCTTCACTCCACTTTCAGACCATCGTTTTACAAGGGCAACCTCAAACAGCCTCACCTGCGAGAGTTTGGCTAACCAATGTTATTTTCCAACTAAAGGAGACGAGTCTTGGAAGAATATGGTAAGCATAAAACTAATGAGGGCTGTAAGAGGCAGATGATACCATAATGACTGAGCAAAACCTCTTCAATTGGCATAAAACTATGAAACCCCATGAATCGGGATATCAAGTAAAGCAACTAAAGTAAAGACAGCACAAACAAGAAAATCAGTTGAAGCGACCGACCTGCCTCACGATCAAAGGTTCCTCAGCAAGACTCAAGGATCCAGTTAGTATTGTGAAAAACCCATTCCTATTTCCGTAGGCAATGTCCGTAAAAGGACGGTCTCCCACCTATTATTCAGCCAGAAATTTGCTAGATGATGAAATGCCTCATAAAGGAGGGGAAAACAAGACAAACCAAACAAATCAAGAAAACAGTATCCTACCATAACAAGACTGGATGATTCACAACCAAAGAGCTGTTCAATTTCTTCAGTTGATCCTGCAGGCTTCTTCGTTCCTAGAGTTTCGATATGATTAGGACAAGTACCAAATGCAAACAACATTTACAAGAAGTTCATGACATTATCCATACACTCTTACTCATCAACTGCAAATTAATAGACAGAACAATACACCACAGTTACAAACTTCAACTTACTGTGCCTTATCACTTTGATCCCAATCGACTCCTCGAGAGCTTTAGCCTTTTCACCATCAGGGTCATACTCAGTCAATCCTACAGTCGCAAGTTGCAACTCAATAAGAAAATATTCAAACGATGATGAAACAAAAAAAGCAAAATTACCTGCGGAGTTGCTGAAAATGGCGACATTATCGCCAAAGAGAGATTTACAGTGCTGTATGGAGGAGGCGAGGGGTGCCCACAAGGTCAAAGAGTAAGGAGCAGTAATGGTATTATCCTTATCAAAGACGACGCCTTTGAATCCCCTTTTCTTCAGCTCCTCCCAATCAATATACCTAATATCGGGCACACTAACATGGGGGATCGCCAAATGATTGTCTTTGGACAAGATTCCGACTGCGGAAGAGATGCCTTCCAAATTGATTCTCTGTCCTAACGCAGCTTTCAAATCAGCCCACCACATGTTCGACAAAATGACTCAACCACTATCACTCGCAAATCCTTCTCCTCTATCTTTGATTAAACTGAACTGGGAATTTTGTTGGAGGGTGGAGAGAGGTTAGGGAAGATGTTTGAAATATCAATTTATAGTACTTGTAAATTTTATTTTATTTTTTTTGTTTAAGCCAATTCTTTCAAATCCGTCAATATTATCATTATAAAACCATAAATTAATTGAAATTCTGGACCAATTTGTGATCGGAGTCGAAATTCGAACCACTGAACCTTCTCCCTCACATCGCAGCGGAAAATTATATATACAAAAATTATTAATTAAATTGATAAGCATGGGCCTGTCTCAGTTATGAATGGGACTTTTGGGTCAAAATTTTGTTGGGCTGAAAAGTTGTTGTCCAGTCCAACAAGAAAGTAGGAGTGATAAGGGCTCGTGGAAAGGCTCGTTTCGAGGCCACTAAAATAGTAGTATTTCCATATAGAAAATTAAATAATTAATAAATATAAATACTCCATCCGTTCACTAAAATGTGTGCATAGAATCTTATGATACGATTTTTAATTTTTGTAATGAGTGGTTGATAAAATAATGTTTTGGGTCCCATCTTTCAGTTAATAAAGTGATTGATAGGATATGGCCTAACTACTGGGCCCAAGCATCAGGCACAATATAATTGGGCCTCGACAGTTAAGCTCGGCCTACGCAGTTCGGCCCAACTCGAAATAAGAGACTTCTACACTCCTACATCGATTACAACTCAAGCTCTAAGAGAGATCTAGAAGCTCGGTGTTTATCCATAAAGGAGGAGATCAAGCCAAAGAGTCCAAGTCCAAATAGGAGAAGACTTTGTATTATGGTTAAACTCCATGTAATTACCTATAAATAGAGGCTTAGAATAGATTGAGAGGGAGAACAATCTTTGTAAAGCTACACACATACTAGTAATAAGAGCCATACTCTCTTTTGCTCCGTGGACGTAGATCTATTCCGATAGATCGAACCACGTAAATCTCATTGTGTCCTTCTATTTTCTGCTCTGTTAATTCTTTGTTTTCGTGCACAAATCATCCTTGAAAAGCAAGTTTCATCATTGGCGCCGTCTGTGGGAACTCGCATCTTGAATTTGTGAATTCCAATTAAACGTTTTCAAGGCAACAAGTCACGATGACGAGACAAACACGAGCGACTGCTGCTGCCAACAAAGAAAGGGAGAATCACCGGACCAGTCACGATGTTCCAGCGGCTGAAACAAGCCAGATGCAGGACCAGAATCCACCGGTGAACAGACGACCCGGGAAAGAACCTGAGAAAGACAAAACCCCAGAGGGTCACGTCGCTGATGTCTCGGTGGATAAGTTCGGCCGCGAAAAAGAAGGTCGCGGCAGCAGCAAGGAGGATGACTTTTCAAACTTCCAACAAGAGTTTGATGATGCAGTAAAGGCGTATCTAGCAAAAAATAGGCATGATTTCTTAAAATTTGCTAAGCAGCAAAGAGATCGCGATTGTGAAGGAGGCCAACCTCCGCACAGCGATCGCCGAGAGCACGAGGCGACATCCGGATCGAAACACCGGGCAAAGTCTCCCAGTATTCGAATCCTAGGCACACGAGACGCCAGATTTCCCCCCAGGCGATTTGCTGATGATCGCCAGAAGAACTAGGATCGCATCTCACTTCGGCACGATGTGGTCTCACCCCATCGCCGTGTTGATTCACCTCGTCGTCAAGCTGAATCACCTCGGCGCGACTTACTTCCACCTCATCGGGACGAGGCCAATTACCATGGTGGAAGGTTTGGCGTATATGGGAGAATCTCTACGCCCTTCACTAACCGAATCCTCTACACTCCTCTCCCGACTTCGTATAAAGTTCCGCCGGTTAAGCCGTATAATGGGTCGTGCGACCCAAGGAACTTCTTGTTTCAATTTCAGTACAACATGGTCAACCAGGGGCTCGGTGATGATATTTACATGTGCAAAGTTTTCCCAGAGTTGCTGATAGACAACGCACTAATGTGGTTCGATAGCCTGCCGTCTCGCAGTATTGGGTCCTACGACGAGCTGATGGAGGCTTTTGAAAGGAGATTTTTCCAGAAAGCCGAGGCAAAAACTACCGCGGCACATCTTCTCACGATTAGACAAAGACGAGGCGAGTCTATTAGCGACTTCATGACCAGGTTCAATGAAGAAAGCCTAAAGGTCGATCGTCTGACGGACGAGGTCCTTATCTCAGCTTTCCAAAATGCTATTCAGTCAGGAGCCCTATTCAGGGAGCTCGTAAGAAACGAGCCCCGCACTGCGAGGCAACTATGAAGCATAGCTGATCAGTTCGCTAAAGCTGATGAGGCCGACAGGCGCAAGCGCGAAACTGACAGGACCGAACCGTTAGATCGGAGGAAGGAAGACCGTAATGACCGAAGTCAAGGTCGACGAAGCGCTCTCGATAGACTTCAGCGCGCCCCAATTGAATCCAGACTTGGACCTAGACCGAATCAAGAAAAGGACCGATTTACCCCATTGACAAAGCCGAGGACGGAGATCTACGAGCTACATACCAACATGTTTGAGAAGCCTCAGCCAATGTCAAAATCAAAGACAAACCGCCGATCCAGGGATAAGTACTGCCGATTCCATGAAGACTATGGCCATGATACAGAAGAGTGCTGGAACTTAGCCGAAGATATTGAGAAGTTGGTGCGCGATGGTATCCTTAAAAGGTACCAAAATCGCAACCAGAATGAAGGCCGACCCCAGAACAACAAAAGAACAAGACAAAATAGGGGGGGGAATAACTGCGGCCCCCAGGCCGACAAAAAGCCGAAGCGCGAGGATGGCGAAGGCGAGGACCAGCCTCAGTATGATGGGGTCGTACAAGCTATTACTGGACTCCCACAGGGAGCTACAAAGTCGTCGTTAAAAGCCGAGGCTCGAAGTCCGCAACAAGGCGAACCTTTCCAAAAAAGATTCAAGAAGGACGAAGTGGTTATTTTTTCGGACCAAGATCCAGTGCCACCTATCATGCCCCATCAGGATGCAATAGTGATCGAAGCCGGGGTGGCCAATAAGCTCGTACGATGCATTTTCGTCGATACCGGAGCCTCGGTCAGCATCCTCTTCAAGAGTTGCTTCGACCAGCTCGGAGTGGAGAGGACGCAGCTCGCACCAGCACCAGTCCCGCTAAAGAGCTTCGTCCAACAGGAGACGCAAACGGAGGGGGTCGTACAGCTACCCGTAACAGTGGGGATTCACCCTTTATCAACCACTAAGGTCATCAATTTCTTCGTTGTTAAAGCGGATTCTCCATATAATGTTATACTCGGAAGGGATTGGCTGGTGGGGGTGAAGGCGATTTGTTCGCCATATCACTTAACGATCAAAATCCCGTCAAAAAACGGGGTGATCGTGGTTCGAGGTGACCAAAAGCGAGCAAAGGAGTGCATGCAGATCGCACTACGAGGTGCCGGGACACCTCAGCACTCCCAAGCATAGCAATTACAGCAACCCAAAGAGTTGGAGCCGAAGCAAGAATCTGCATCAAATGAGCCGGTAGAACACATTGTACTCTACAAAGACGACCCGTTCAAGGTCGTCAAAGTAGGTTTCGCAGGAGGAGCTGAACTCCATATGCAGATCGTCCAACTTCTTCGGGAATACAGAGATGTTTTTGCCTGGACACCCCTTGACATGACCGGAGTGGCGCCCAACATTATCACTCACCGGCTGAATATCGACCCAAGGTGAAACCAATAAAGCAGAAGCAACGAGTCTTCGCGGCAGAACGAAGTCAAGTCATTCATGACGAGGTGCAACAGCTCCGAAGAGCCGACATTCTATTTGAAGTCAAATATCCGACGTGGATAGCTAACCCGGTCATGGTCAAAAAATAACAAGGAGGTTGGCGGATGTGCATCGACTACACTGACCTTAACAAACATTGTCCAAAGGACTGCTACCCTTTGCCCAACATTGACAAGAAAGTAGAAGCCCTGGTGGGTCACAAGGTCTTCAGCTTCCTAGATCTATACAAAGGATATCATCAAGTCCTGATGAGCGAGGAGGATGCACCGAAAATAGCTTTCATCACGGATTTTGGCGTCTTCGCCTACAAGAAGATGCCGTTTGGGCTTAAAAACGCGGGAACAACCTATCAAAGGATGGTCGACAAGATATTCCAACAACACATTGGAAAGATTGTGGAAGTCTATGTTGATGACATTGTCGTCAAAAGTAGGGAACCAGCGACCTGCGTTGATGACCTCAAAATCGTCTTCGGCTTACTTCGGAAAGTGAATCTGAAGCTCAACCCCGAGAAATGTACCTTTATGGTTCGATCAGGAAAATTTTTGGGGTGCTGGGTATCGCAGGAAGGTTTGAAGGCCAATCCCGCAAAAGTCCGAGCTGTCCAGGAAATGAAGATCCCAAAAACTATTCACGATGTGCATCAACTAACGGGCTGTTTGGCAGCGCTAAGTCATTTTTTATCTAAAGCCGCCGAAAAGCAGCTCCCATTCTTCAAAATCCTCAAGAAAGCACCTGACTTCGAATGGAATGGCGAGCACAGATCGGCATTCGAAGAGCTGAAGAAGTACCTAGCCAAGCTCCCGACTTTGTCTGTCCCAAAAGATGGAGAGGTCCTCTCCCTATACCTCGCAGCGACGGATGAAGCCATAAGTGCTGTGCTAGTTCGGGATGAAGGACGTCGGCAGCTTCCTGTTTATTTCATTAGTCGAGCTCTAAAAGGACCGGAGACAAGGTACCAGCCATTGGAAAAGGTCGCTCTTGCACTGGTAAATGCTGCTAGAAGATTGAGACCATATTTCCAAGCACACACCATACAAGTTTTGACCGACCTGCCACTTCGCCAAGTATTGACTAAACCCGAAGCCTCAGGTAGAATCGCAAAATGGGCAGTCGAACTTGGTGAGCATGAAATAAATTTCTGTCCTCGGCAAGCCATAAAGGGACAAGCCCTAGCAGATTTCCTGGTAGAGACCAAATTTTCCGAAGTGCCAAAGAAGGACGAATTCCCCTCAAGCAAAGCCGAAGTCGAACAGCCTAAAAAACCTCCAACAGACTGCTGGAAAGTCTATGTAGATGGTGCTTCAGGTCATACCGGCAGCGGAGCAGGAGTGATGTTACTCAGTCCGGATGGAACGGAGACAACGTATGCACTTCGGTTTAGCTTCCCAACGACGAATAATGAAGTCGAGTACGAAGCGCTAATTGCTGGACTCCGCCTGGCTCAGTCATTGCATATACGAGCCGTCCAAGTTCATAGTGACTCCCAAGTCATTGTGAGCCACATGCTAGGCAGGTACGAAGCAAAGGAGGAGAGAATGAAGAAGTATCTGAAAAAGGCAAAAAGTCTGCAAGAAGGTTTCGAATACTTCGAGCTGCGGCGGATTCCTAGAGGGGAAAATAACCGAGCTGACGCCTTAAGCAAACTGGCTTCATCCTCAACCAACTCGCCTGTAGAAGAAGTCAAACTTCGAAGCATTGAAGAAGCCGAGCTAAACCTCATACAGGAGGACGAGCCGAACTGGATGACCCCCTACCGAGCTTATCTAGAAAAGGGGGAACTGCCTCACGACAAGCTCGAAGCTAGGAAACTCCTCAGCAAAGTCCCAAAGTACACCCTGGAGCAAGGAGTGCTCTATCGGAGATCGTATCTCCAACCCCTTTTACGATGTGCCGGACCAAATGAAGCAAATTATGCACTAAGGGAGGTGCATGAAGGAGCGTGTGGGAGTCACATCGGAGCTCGAGCACTAGCACGAAAGATAATGAGGTGGGGATACTACTGGCCTACAGTGTTACAAGATGCAATCGACATTGTCAGAAAATGCCCGAAGTGCCAGATCCATGCGACAGTGCCGAAGTTACCATAGGCCGACCTTGTAAGCATGCAAAGCCCCTGGCCATTCGTGCAATGGGGAGTCGACATCGTCGGACCATTCGACAAAGCTCCTGGACAGATCCAGTTTCTCATCGTAGCTATCGACTACTTTACTAAGTGGGTCGAGGCTGAACCCTTGGCGAAGATTACGAGCAAGAATGCCTTAAACTTCGTCTGGAAGAACGTGGTTTGTCGCTTCGGCGTACCTCACATCCTCATCTCGGATAACGGAACGCAGTTCACGGACCGAGTATTCAGAGAATGGTGCGAAGGGCTTCATATCCAGCAAAAATTCACTTCAGTTGCTCATCCTCAAGCGAATGGCCAGACCGAAGTTACAAACAGAACAATCCTGAAGGGACTCAAAACTCGTCTTGACAAAGCCAAAGGAGATTGGGCAGCAAATCTACCCCAAGTCCTATGGTCATACCGGACAACTCCCAAGACCTCGAATGGAGAAACACCTTATAGCTTGGTGTATGGAACCGAGGCGGTGATCCCAGTAGAGATCGGCTTGCCGAGCCATCGCACACTTAACTTCTCAACCGAAGCCAATGAGGAAGGGCTTCGAGCCGACCTGGATCTGTTGGAAGAGAAGCGAGAGCTAGCTTACATAAGAGAAGCTAAGTACAAGCAGCAAGTAGCTCGGTATTACAACCAAAGAGTGAAGTATCGGCAGTTTCAAGTAGGCGACCTCGTACTTAGGAATAATGAGGTCAGTAAAGCAGAGAGGCTCGGCAAGTTGGAAGCCACATGGGAAGGACCTTACCGAGTCGAGGAAGTCCTCGGAAAAGGATCATACAAGCTCGCCCATTTATCCGGTGAGCTAATACCCCGAACATGACATATTTCTCATTTAAAGAGATATTTTGCATAAGTGGAAGGGATTGAGTTTAAAGTTGGTTAGTTCATATAGGTCCTGAGTCAGGTTGTCCTGCTATTCTATCTTTAATTTTGTTTTTTTTTTATTTTTATTATTATTATTATTTTATTTTTTTATTATCAATGAAGTTCATTTTTTCTTTAAACTTCGGTCTTGCATATTTCATTCTGCATGTCGCCTTTCCACT
>CM038110.1:24715718-24760616 GCA_001642375.2 Mentha longifolia | reverse complement strand
TCAACCTGCCATAATTTCGCATGCTAACATCTGAGTTCTGCCTGTGTGATTTTGACTAACTCCTTTAGTTAGCATTAGAGGTGCCCACCGGAACCGGAACCGGAACCGAACCTGTCGGTTTTTAACCGGAACCGGGCGGTTCCGGAACCGAACCGGAACCGACGGTTCGGAACCGACCCGAGGAACCGGTAGAACCGACGGTTCGGTTTCGGTTCCGAAAGTTTGGAACCGGGAACCGACGGTTCGGTTCCGGTTCGGAACCGAAAAGAACCGGTTTTTTTTTTTTTTTTTTTTTAATTCTAATTTTATTTTATGTTTCAATATTATACTTGTATTTGTATACTTATTTGATGTAACATATGGTTACTGATTAGTGTGTTACATTTTTTTATATGGAAATGTTATATTTGTAAAGTTAAATATTTTTATCATTTAATTTATAATTCACAATTTAATAAGCTAAAATAAATAAGACTAATACAAAAAATATCTTTAAATTAATAATAAACAATGTCACATGATGATGAAGAATTGAATATGACAATTTACATAAAAGATGTCATATTGTCATCAAAGTGAAATTAATTGTAGATGCTTTTAAATACAAAAAATATTATGAAAAAATATATTAAGTATAAATAAAATTTATACACAAAATAATAATAATTATTAAGTATCATATTAGTAATGAGAAGGATAAAAAAATTAATATTTTTTGATAAATAACTTCATCGGAATCGGGTGGAACCGTGGGAACCGGGTGGAACCGAATGGAACCAAGGAGCGTCTGCACTCTGCAGCATAGCACCATTATTTGCTGAATTTGTAAGGGGGGGGGGCATGCATTGGTGATGGCAAGCGCATGCATGCAAAATTGCAAGCTGCCAAGCATTTAATTTGATTTATTTATTTATTTTTTAATCATCAAATTCAAAGTTTGAATTTTTCCTTGCAGGTGGGGGGCCAACTTCATGCATTGGTGGTGATGGGCAGATGGCAGGGAGCAGGCGCATGCATGCAAGGCTGCAAGCTACTAGCGATTATGAAATTCAAATTTTAAAAAATTGCCACGAATTCTACCACCATCTCTACGAGACTACGACTCCACCTATAAACACCCCCCATCTCAACTCATTTCCTCACACCTTCAAGAATCAATCGAGCAATCTCTCAATTCTCTTATTCTTTCAATCTCTGAAGATCTTTTTATATTTTGTAGCAAAATATTAGTCTATTATCTCTATTTCATCCATCATTCTTCATCTTCAACAAACACATACACTTTTCTTTTTTACACTCTCAAAGTCTCAATCTCTCACTTCATCATCATCATCATCATAATGTCTGCACGTGGAGGCCGTGGAACCGGAAACACCTCTGGAGCCGGAGGTGACAAAGGCAAGAGTAAGGTGCCGCCCACCTCTTCACAACGTGTGCCACGAAAAAATGCTCGTAAGGGTATTGTGATCAACGAAAATCAAGGAGATGATTCATACTACTCTCCCTACACATCATCCCCAAATGAATTCGAAGGGTATCGCCGTTCTCAAGATGAAATGAACTACGATTCCCCCCCGTTCAACTTCGATCAATGCCAAGAAGACGAACGCCTTGCTCGACAATTACAGGAGGAGGAAGAAGCTCGAGCTCGACCCACCCAGCACGAAACCATCTACAACATCGACGAGGACGATGACATGGATGAGCACGGCGACGGAGGCCTAGGCGCAGATCAACATGAACCTGAGCGACGTCCCATGAACAGAGGAGCAATACCGGAGCTCGTTAATGGAAAAATCCCAGGCCCAGACGTATTCAAACGTTGGTTCACGAAGAGGGAATTCCCCGGAGTGGATGGCGAAGAGTCAACGTGGAAAGCATTTTGCAATTTTTGTGATAAGAGTTACACGTGGGGAAAAGAATATGGTTACGGAACATTGAAGAAGCATGCAATCAACAAGCATGCGGCGAAGGAGAAAGGCGGAGGGGCAAACCTCCAACAAACACAACTCGCCACGGCGGGAGGTAACTCTAACCTTACTCTTTTTAAGTACAACGATATTATTGCTAGGGAAGTCATGGCGAAGTTTGTTGCTACTGAGTCTCTTCCTTTTAAGTTTGCTGATAGCATGCGTTTTCAAAATACTATACGTACTGGTTATCAACCTCTTGCAATGAAAATCTCTCGCACTACCATGACCCGTACTATTTACAAACTATCGGTAAGGTATAAGAAGTGTCTTCGAGATATGTTTGCTAAGTTTCCTTTCAGAGTATCTATTTGTTCCGATATATGGACATGTGCATTCAATCAAAATTCTTTTCTAGGCATAACTGTGCATTGGATTGATGATAACTGGTATTTATGCAAGAGGATTTTGTGCTTTAGAAAATTCAATTGTGCACACACTGCCCCCAATATTGCACTCTGCATCATCAAAGTTTTGAAACAATTCTCTCTCCTCACAAAAATTTTTTCTATCGGTTTCGATAATGCATCTGCTAACACTGCGGCGGTGCCTGAGCTGATAGCTCATTGTAACCCCGCTTTAGCAGGAAAATATTTTCATACTCGTTGCATCTGTCATGTGTTTAATCTATGTGTTCAAGATGGTTTGAAATTGCTCGAGCAGTCTATCACCCCCATTAGGAAAGCTATTACAATGCTTTGGGGGAGATGAGATTCGCAGGGGGGAAGGGTAAGGATGGGTTAGATTTGCCTTCCATAGATCTTATTAAGGGAAACTTAGATGCATCCCTTAGGTACCTGTATAACCACTTCGTAGAGAAATATGAGAGTTCTTTTGGAGGTTCTGAACATAGCAGGAGACCAAGGCCATCTATGGACTTAGGAATTAGTTCTCAGAGTCAACGGGCCCAACAACTCCATTCTTTCTTCCAAAACAGGGGATCATCCGGACTCGCTCAAAACGATGAATTATCTATATATTTAAATGAACCGGTTATTGCATCAGAACTAACAAGTGCAGGTTCAAACAATCAAGATCTTTTGCATTGGTGGTCAAGAAGAACAGCTCAATACCCAATCCTATCCATAATGGCTCGAGAACTCTTTGCTGTTCCTGCCTCGACAGTGTCGGTCGAGCAAGCTTTTAGCAGCGGAGGGTATACTTTAGACGAAAGACGATCAACGATGACCCCACAGAATCTCGAAGCTCAAGTATTGCTTAAGGACTACACTTTAGCCGAACACCGTGAGCAAGAGAACAAATGGGATGAGGTCTTTGAACATGATCCAATCAGTACCACCGAAGCAGAAACCGACACCGATGCCTCTGAAGAAACGGATGATTTCGACGACGATTTCGATTTTGATAATATGTAGTGGTCTATTAAAATGCTTAGACGAGTACTCTTTTTCCTCACGGAGGTTTTAACGAGGCTCGGCCCTTGGAATCGACATGTGATATCCAAGGGTTTAGGATTAATAAATAAAAAAAAATTATACAATCTCACTCTCAAGTATTTTTTTACATTTTATAATTTGAATTGTCTTACAATTAAAATTAAATCAATAAACAATGAAGCATTGAATCATAATCGAACAATTTTTTTTTTTTTTTTTTTAAAAAGCCGGTTCCTATCCGGTTCCGGAACCGGAACCGAACCGGAACTGAACCGGAACCGTCGGTTCTAGGAACCGGAACCGGAACCGTTACTGTTCCGGTTCGGTTTCGGTTCCGGCCATCTTGGAACCGGAACCGTCGGTTCGGTTCCGGTTCGGTTCCGGTTCCGGAACCGTGGGCACCTTTAGCTCCGAATCTCTGATACTAATAATTTATGATAGATAGATTTGCACAATTATAAGAGATATAAAATGGAAATCTTACAATATCTAAAAGCTCAATTGTTGCAAAATATCAACATTGTCATTTTCTCTCCAAAAGTTACATAACTATATCCAAAAGATATAACATAAGTATTGATAGGTCAAAGTAATCTAATAGTCTAATGTTAATACAATGAATAAGATAGATACTAGTTTTGGTGTCTAAATTGGAGCCCAATATCTAATTTAAATTAGAATTCATATTAGGCATGAGTTGGATGATTTTCCCTCTAAATGCATGCATCATTGTTTATTCTCACCAAATTTTTTTATACTATTTTGCGTAACATAAAATTATCTCTCAATGTGTCATTACTTTTCTTTGATTTTTTGAATCATAACTATCTCATTTTAAAGTATTTTTTTCCCCTAACAAACACTGAAGGTGGCCAAAATAATCATACCCGCCAACCTGTACACGCATTCGTACACGTACCCGGAGGGTTTGTACTCGTACCTGTACTCGCCGGTTCGGGTTCGGAACCGTACCCGCCGAAAGCGGCGGTTCGGATATGGGTACTGAAAGTTGGACCCGCAACCCGCCAGTTCCTATACCCGCCGACCCGCCATTTTGATATGTATTTTACCTAAAAATGTATTTTTTATTACTTAATTTTAATTAGACATGCACTCTTTAGCCTTCTTTAGTGATTTTTCCATTCAGTTTTCACCAAATATGTTTTAACGGTGCTCAACCATTCGAGATTAAATTTTTAAATAACTTGATCTCCACTAATTTAGTATTTAGAGATCTAATTTTGATTTAGATTGTCGAATTCTTTGCAATAAAAGAAATTTTTTTAATTGCAAACAACTAATTGAATTAAAATAATTTTTTATTATTAAAAATAATAATCATAAAACCTGCTGGAACCGTCGGGTTGTACTCGTACTCGTACCCGCATCTGTCGTACTCGAAATCGCACCCGCACCCGCACCCGCATATACGGCGGTTGGGGTACGGTTCCAACTATGTGGAACCGTACCTGCCGGGTACGGGTACGGTTCCGTACCCGAACCCGCATTTGACCACCTCTAACAAACACTACGATTCTTGTCCAAAGTTTAGTTTATTCTTCTAAAAAAACGTGTTACGTATTTGTTTTCTTTGATTTTGTTCTATCATCATAGTTGTATATATTTTAGGCAGTTTTAATAGTGTTATATTACGTTTGCAAGAGATAATATACAGAAACAACCCAATTACATACATAATTTTGTTCGAGATTTATACATACATATACTACCTCCATTCCATTATATTAGAGCCCTTTGCTTTTTGATTATTTGGCACGCTTTTCCACCGAAACCTAATACGAGTGTTAAAATATAATTTTGACGTATTCATTTTTTCACGACATACTATGAGTGTCATAGTATCCTGTGAAAATATGAATACGTAAAAATTATATTTTAAAACCCGTACTAGATTTCGGTGGAAAAGCGTGCCGAAAAATCAAAAAGCAAAGGGTTCTAATATAATGTGATGGAGGTAATATATATATATATATATATATATATATATATATATATATATATATATACATATATTTATTCTATTTTATTTAAGTGTAAGATTTTCGAAATCTTTTGTTTCGGCGGGAACTAAGACGAAAGAATTTATAGTGTAAAGTGCATTGTGTGTTGGAATATAATATGATTTATGTATTTAGACATATTTTAAAAATAGAGCATCATAGATGCATACAAATATATTCATGTTTGATCTTAAATGAACAATAGTATTGAGACTTTTAATTTGATATAAAAATCATAAAAATCCGAGAACAAACGAGCAAGTTATGATAATTTAAACTTTTAAGATTTAAATTATATTGGAATACGTACTTGAGAGATGAGTGGATAATGATATTTATTTAATAAGGGAAAATTAATTATAATAAGGTAAAACTAATTGTATCATTAGGATGCTTATTTCCCAAAAAGAAAATATGTCAAAAATCTTAGGATGGAGGGAATACTTATTATTAGTGGTTCTGTAGGTCCCAATAAGTAGGTCATTGGTGTATGGGGGGGAATACACCAATTCGCCAACAGTTTTGACTTTAGAAACAAAATCGATCTTACTGAGTTGTCAGCTCAGCTTATCAGTGCAGCTCGGTTTATCCAGCTCAGTCAGTAAACTAGTGAGCTTGCTAAACCGAACTGTGTGCGGAAGTTTGGTGGACAGGTTGGCTACCTCTTAGAAAATTCTTTCTTTGGTCTGGATCTTTGTGCAGGTTGATTATATCAATGAAGTGCAATGTAATGAAGGTTAGTTGAACATTGTAAGGTCGACTGTAAATAAAAGATAGAGAGAGAGAGATTGAGACAGTCGATTTAGCGTGGTTCGGGAAACGTCCCTACATCCATGTCAGATACCGTCATATCTGAAATTCCTTACTTCTCTCTTATTTATACTGGTTGAGTATCAGCCTCAACCTTCGTCAATCTTTAGACTTGAGCCGAGCACGAGTTCTGGGTCGTGACCCTTACAACCTTTCATACATTCTTACATACAACCTTGCAGCTAAACTAACAGATTCTTCTTTACTTGGACGAATATGCAGTAAGCTTGTGGAGAGTGTTCTGTGAGGTTCCAGACTCAGAAATCTTGAAGGTCTCAACACTTGGGAAATGGCTTGGATTCGAGTGTTGAGTTTGGCTTTGAAGCGTAAATATTTCTGGATAGATTTGGCTTTGAAGCTCTGGTTTCCTCTCTCTATTTTTCTCTCTTCCCCGTCTTTCTCCCCCTCTCGATTCTGGGATGACTTGAAGTATTTATATGACTCCAATTTGAATTAGAGCCGTTGGAGTTGCAGAGGTGTCAGAACCGTACTGCTGACTGGACTTCTAGCCGTTGAGGTTTTCTGTACAGCTTGAACCATCAAGGTTGGCAAGGCACAGCTTAGGTCAGACTGGGAAGGTCGACCTTTTGTACCTCAAGCTGTCTTTGTTTTCTGTGGTCTTCAAGCTTGATCTTTGTATTAGAATCTTCATCTTGAGAAGTTGTTGACTAATAGCAGCTTGACTCACAGCAGCTTGACTAAGCATATTGGCTTCAGCAGGTTGGCCTAAGCAGGTTCCTCAGCATGCAGGTTCCTCACAGGAGGTTGGCCTCAGCATGCAGGTTCCTCAGCATGCAGGTTGGCATCCGCAGGTTGTCCTCAGCAGATTGGACTATGCAGGTTACACGAGCAGGTTGACTAAGGAACAGGTTGACAGATTGATCTAACTAGGTACAAGGTTGCACTACCAACCTTGATCTTTACATGGAGCAACCTGTCCGAGTTAAGCTTGACTGATCCAAACACAAAGATCAGTATGTTCCTATCAATCCTATAACTAAGTCCTATAACTAAGTGTGGTTTCTAATAACATCATCAAAATTAAACTAAACAGGGTTCCCAACAGGTTCGTAGGTGGATAACTGAGGTTTTACTCTTTTACAGTAAGAGGAAAGATTAGAAAAACTTATAATTCTAAAATTCCAAAATTTGTTCTTTTACAAAATGTTAAGATCGAACACACAAATTGCATATCACACTATTATATTTAAAACTTGAAGATTGCATGGCCCATTAATAAATTTAGAAAATAATATACATGTAGTAAATTAATAGTGAACTATTAATTCTAAAAAACTCCATATTTCAAAGTAACTTTTTTTTATCATTCAATATAATATATTTTTTTTATTCTATTTTTTTAAAAATCTTTATTGTTGTATGACTCATGCATCGCACGGGAGCAACACTAGTAATAATAATAATAAAAAAGGGTTGGATTGTTTGGACCTACACCGGAAGCATTGTACGAGAGTTAAGTCTTCATGGAATCATCGTACATATCATACGAGAGTGTGTGGTTATTGTATGAGTGCCTCCTCGTGCATATCACATTTTATAATCAACATACCCACTATTTGGCATCATTTATGTCTACATTTATATTTTTCACTATCTTTTAATATCCGTTTAATTGTTTTCAGACTTCTAAAACGGATTATTTAGCATGACATAAACGCCCCTACCCATCATGAGTATATTTAATGTGCCAACTGTTATGAAATAAACACACAATTATATGAAAGCAAAGAATACACACACGATTTGTTTACCCAGTTCATCACGAATGACTAAGTCTGAGGGTGCTGTCAAGCCATAATAATATGTACTATATTTTTCGGATGATGATTATAATAAGAAGACGGCTATTATTTTTTAGAATATATATATTTAAATTATTTTCTTTATTTATTGCAGTGTCACATCATCCATGATCACATTAAGTGCTATTTGGTTCAAGTAGAATAATGAAAATGAAATGGAATCAAGTCAAGTATGAGAATTATAATAATAATGGTTACTTTTATTGATTGCTTAGTTCAAGTACGAAAATGAGTCACTTGTAAGGGACTTCCCTTTCCTTCCTTCTTGAGGGGTAACAATGTAATTGATTGAGTTACCCCCAAGTAAGATAAATGAATAACCTATTACTTAAACTAAACAAAAAGTAAGGGATTCAATGAATTATTTTCCTTTCCCTACCTAAAAAAAAATGTAAACGAAAGTATATTCACGATAGGCATTAGAACATTCATATACTGAATGCAATAAAAATATGACACTTTACTTCAATTCTCCTCCCTTTTTTTTTTCGACATTAAAAACCCAACTCCTAATTATACGCGGGACACACTTGGGTCAGCAGGAGGCACTGTGCGGCCGAGCTAAAATAATGTCACTTTTATTCATATAGATTGACACTTTTCTGTATAAAGATTGACACTTTTAAAAATTGTCATTTTATTCATAAAATAATTATGTTAAAGATTGACACTTTTATTCATATAAATTGACACTTTTATTCATATAGATTGACACTTTGAGCCCGGCCGCACGGTGCCTCCGGCTGACACAAGTTTTTGTCATTATATGCAAGCATATAATAATTATAGATAAGATTTATGCAGGTTGACGAGCTAAATTCGGAGATATTTACGCATAAAATTTTAGTTAGTTATGTTATGAGATCAACACTGTCTTTATCTATTAATATAGCTATCATTATTATCTTATTTACACTAACCAATCAATTACTCAACAATATAGATAACTTTTACTATAAATTAAATTAATTATTTCATGATTGGGGAAGCCTTGATAATAATATAATTTTCTTTTTCTCGTCTTCTTGAATATTTAAGTGCATACTCCGTATTTAGTAATTTTAAATATGAGTAATTTGCAGTGTGTGTAAAGGTAAAGGATAATGACTAGATAATAAAAAAAAATGAATGATAATTAAGTAGTTTAGTTGTTCGACACGGCTCCTTGTGCCCTGTTTGTCGATCTCAATTGCACTGCTGAAAAGGTTTTGGAGAAACATGAAATGCGAGCCCTACTTTCCAAACAGGACTTTAGGAAAAATAGATATTAAAAGCAAGCAATTATTTTGATTTCGCCATTGAATATTTAACCAAGCAAAAGATCTAATAAACAATTTACTGCTCGGATTCAGACACTACGATACCCCTTTTCCCTCCAATCATTCTCCGTTGTGTGTGTGTGTGCGCGCGCGCGTGTCTGAGCCCTTTGGACCAGTTTTGGTGTGTTCTCGCTCTCTTGAGTTGTTCGGTTTCTCTCTCTAAACCACTTACTGGTGTTCCGGCGGGAGAGGAGGAAGTGAAAGAGTAGAAGAAAACAATTCCTCTGCTTCTACGAAACTGTTTTTGGGTTTATCTATTTTTTTCTTCTTCTTCGTTTGTGTTTCTTCTAAAATTTATTTCTTTACTCCCCTAGTCCCCTCGACCTATCTTTTCCACCTAGCCTTGGATTTTTTTTAAAATTTTATTTCTTTTATTTTGGGGGCCTCTCTCTCTCTCTCTCTTACATCTTCTCTTTTGGCAGTTAGCAGTCTTTGTTCATGAGGTACTCTCTTTCGTCTTTCTCTGTATTTCTCTGTAAGATTTTCGGGAATCTGTCCTTTTATCTTCACTAATTGAGGTGGGTTCTGTTTCTATTGTGATTTTCTCATGTTTTTCTCGCGATTTTCACTAATTTATGGTAAAAGTTTCTATTTTTATTTGGTTTATAGTACTAAAGCTGTGATCCTTTGATTCCCTTAGGTTTTTGCATGTGTTGGAGTGGGAAGTCCTCAATTTGAAGTGGGTTGCATGATTTATTTAATTACTTTTTTTCGTGATTTGGGGAATTTTATATTTTTTTGTCAAATTTGTGTTCTGGGCTTTGGCTGCGGTTGAACAAAAATGCAAATTGTACTTTACAGAGTTGATCTTTATGCGTTGAGATGTTTAAATTTGATGTGTTGATTAATTGAGCTCCTCTAGTGATTAAACTGGGCGATAATTCCTGTGCGAACGGTAAAAAAAATTGAAACTTTACTGTCTTGATCAAAGCTAAATGTGTTTTTGGCTGGATTTTTTTGTTGTGCTATTATATATTTATTGCTTTTTACTCCATTCTTTTTCATATGCCTGAGGATCTTGGTGTGGTGCAAAGTAGGGAATTGAATTTTATGTCTGTGCATGTACTGCTTTATGACTGCATGCTTGTTGAGTTTGTTTCTAGAAAAGTTCTTTGCTATTTCTTACTATTTTATTAGAGAGTTTCACATTGTTGAATTAGGTTAAGACAAGTATCTTGCCTCTTTTGGTTGGTGCACTTATTGTGATTATCCGTTTTATTCGTTTTCTGGTTTTGGTTCACTGTTTATTCACTATTAATCAGTATGAAACTTTCCTATTATGTCCTGATTATTTGTACAGATCTCGCTTCTAATATATATAATCTATGCATACTTTGTTTGCGAACTTGCCAAATCCAGAGCCGGCGTCGTACTTTCTTGTTGATTAGCTGTTTTTGCATGAAGTAATTTCAATGGAGCAATCGAGAAATTCTTTTGCTGGTAAGTTTAAAAGGTCCATTATGTGTTTGCAATATTTGATTCTTTGAAAGCGCATTTCATATGCAAGTTGAGGACTGATCAAATGTGTTTTTCTAGGTCATTCTAAAGCCCCTTTCCCGAGTATTCCCGAGAAAGAGAAAAATGCATGGAAACTTCCAAACAATACCAGTGCATTTTACACGTCTACTGATGCTAGTCTGTTTTCCTCCTCTTTGCCTGTTCTACCGCATGTGAAATGTGAGCAAGAGCAATTATTTTCTTAGCAAGTTGATTTCTTCTTATTACTTTTGAAATAAGCCCTATCAACACGTTGCTTTTTAACTGCAAAATAAGCTCTACTTACAAGTTGCTTTTAATCCGCAGTTAATTTTGATAAATCTGAAAAGGTCAGATCAATTGATGATGGCTTCCCTTGCCTCACTAAAGGTAGTTTAGAGGATGGAGTTAAGGATCCACTTGACGATATTGAAGCAGATACGACGGGAAACCTTCTTCCTGGCGATGAAGATGAACTTTTTGCTGGAATAATGGATGATTTCGATCTTAGTGGGTTGCCAACTCAACTTGAGGAATTGGATGATGATTTTTTTGGAAGTGGAGGTGGTCTTGAAATAGATTCTGAAAGTCACGAGACTTTAATTAATGGTATATCAAGGTTAAGCGCATCAGATGGACTTAGTGGAAGCACAGTTTCTCAGTTTGGTTTTGCAAACGGTGCTGGATCTGTTAGTGGCGAACACCCCTATGGGGAGCATCCTTCTAGGACATTATTTGTGCGAAATATCAATAGTAATGTTGAGGACTCTGAGCTTAAGTCTCTTTTTGAGGTATATTATAGCTAATTATTTTCAAGATTTTACATGCTATTGCCTAAGTTATATATTATGCTCCCGTAGAAGTTAAAGATCAACTCCTATGTAAACTTAATTCTCTAATTTACCATTATAGTCTTGCTAAATGAGCTCATTATATGTGCCTGGTGAAGCTGTTGGTAGCTAACATTTCTCTAGTCAATACCATTAAAGCTTGAGCACTTTTGTTGCTAATGAAAACTTTAAAAGTTCTTATTGCATCATTTTCTCTAAAATATTTTGCATATCCTGTTTAGTGCTCAATTCACAAATATAGCAATGTTTCCTTTTCTTATGCCGTATTTGGTAGTTGTGGGTTCTAGTAGTCAGCTATTCCCATAAATTTTTCAAAGTTGGTCTGTAGTATCTACCCTGGTCATTTTATCTTGATAACGTCTAATCTAAACACTCAATATGTTCCTCTCTGTTCCTGTTCCGTGTTTCTTGATCAGATTCTTGGTCCTACTTTTAATGGTCTTGGCACTTTTTCATGAAATTGAAGAAGTTTAAAATATATAATCTTGTGTGTTATCATTATCAGAGTTAGTGCTCATTTCAGAAGTTGCTACTGTATTATCTCATGCACTGGATTGCTTTTCTGGTTTGGACTTTGACATTAACTCAGGTTTCCAAACACTGTTGAGATAGATTCTTACCAATTTAAGTGAAAAACCTTCCTAATTAGACCCTTGTAGCTTTGTTCCTCACTGTATATTTCAGTCTGTTTTTTATTCTATTTTTAATTTACCATATATGTCCTTTTCTTTCCCAGTTACATTTATTGTATATTTGCGATTTTAAATTTTCTTGCCTAATATACTGACATGTAACTACTCTGTTTTTCCTTTCCTGCAAATAGCAATTTGGAGATATCAGAACTCTTTACACTGCATGTAAACACAGGGGATTTGTGATGATATCTTACTACGATATCAGAGCTGCCCGAACTGCAATGCGCGCACTTCAGAGCAAACCTTTGAGACGAAGAAAGCTCGATATTCACTTTTCAATTCCTAAGGTATGATTTGAATTCCATTTTACCTTAACAACATAATACTTTTAAATTAATAACGTCACATTAAATAGTTGTGGTGCTCTTGTAGGATAACCCATCAGAAAAAGATGTTAACCAAGGCACTTTGGTAGTGTTCAACTTGGATGCATCTGTATCCAATGAAGACCTTCGCCAAATATTCGGAGCTTACGGGGAAGTTAAGGAGGTAAGGATATCTCTCTTAAGTTTCTGTTTGAACTCATCACATATATACATACATACATACATCTTCTGCCGTTGAAATTCTGATTCTTTTGACTGAACTACTATTTGTTTGTTACATTAAATGCAGATAAGGGAGACGCCTCATAAACGGCATCATAAATTCATTGAGTTTTATGATGTTCGAGCTGCGGATGCGGCTCTGAAGGCCTTAAATAGAAGTGATATAGCTGGAAAACGCATAAAGCTTGAGCCTAGCAGGCCTGGTGGGGCCCGCCGGAGGTGCGCCCTATATCCATGCTTATAGTTGTTATTAATATTGTGATAATTTTATCCTTGTCTTATATTGGTACTTTATGTTACTGCCATTGCACTTCTATGCTGAGTCGTTGACATAGTGTTTTGTTGTTTAGTTGTTTCATTACTTGGCATCTGTTTTTGCAAATCTATACCTATATAAAGGAAAACATTGTTTTACTTCTTTTGCATATCATTTCCATATTAAACACATATTTAAGGGAAATAGTGTGGTATGGGATACTATATTTAACTACTTATCTATTATTACTATAAAATTATGTATTATACTTGGCTTATTTGAATTTTAAGATTACATCATTTAATATAAATAGGCTTTATATATTTGATACTCCATCCGTCCCACAAATTTAGTCTCATACCTAAAGTAGAAACTAACAAACCCACTACTCAAAACAAACATCCCCAAGATTCTACTAAATTACACCAAACAAAAATTATTCTACTTTATCTAAAATTTTTCATTCTTATTTTAAATTTGACAAAAGTATGTAGGGAGTGTAAGATATCATTCGTTTTGAAATTCTTCAAAAAATTGTGATAACTTTGCTTAATTTGATGTGTACAATTATTTGTTTGAATCCATTACGATACGTTGCATGTACCCTCTAATAAAAGAGCATTTGGTAAGCTTATAAATATTCATGAAGTAACAAGATCTCCTAAACTTTTGGGGAAAAAATTATATGAAAAGGGCTTATAAGCTCCTTTGTAAGCTCTTCATTGTTTGGGTCTGACTATAACTTGTTCAATAAGAGCGAAATATATTCTATGTTATTAAAATCTTAACTAACGTCGTCGAGTTTCAACTAACCATATTACCATGATTTTATTCCACAGCTTAATGCAGCAGCTTAGTCAGGATCAGGATCAAGATGAAGCTCGAGCTTTCCTCCATCAAGTTGGTTCTCCATTGGCCGATTCTCCTCCAGGCACATCTTTGATCCCCAGGCCTCTTGACAATATATCTTTTCTCATTTTCATCAGGATTATTTTTGCACGAATCAAAGTAATCTTAAAGTTCTTTGCAGGTAGCTGGCCCACTTATGGCAGTCCAGTTGAGCGGAATTCATTGCATGGTTACAGTCAAACGCCAACATTAGGAAGTCTTAGCCCTGTGGGAAGCAGCCACTTAACGGGTCTGGCTTCGATTCTTCCCTCTCACGCATCAAATCCTGTTAAAATAGCCCCCATTGGCAAGGATCCAGGGAGGCTGACTCAAGGAGTGGCTTTTCAGAATCATTTTTCAATCCCCGAGCGAAATTTAAGCTCGAGTCCGGGGCCCGTTTCACCGTTTGATTATTCGAAGCCGTCTAGCGTCGGAACACTTACAGGGCCCCAGTTTCTTTGGGGAAGTCCCTCTGTCCAATCAGAGCTCGCCACATCATCAGCATGGTCTTCTTCGTTGAAGGCCCGCCCTTTTCCAACGAGTGGACAAGGTGTTGGTTTTCCCTTTCCTAGTCAGCGTGGCCCATTTCTCGGATCCCATCACCATGTGGGATCGGCTCCTTCTGGAATTCAACTCGAAAGGCATCTTGGCTTTTTTCCCGACTCTCCGGAAACTTCTTATATAAACCAGGCAGCTTTTGGAGCAACAAATTTCGGCCGGAACGGTGGGTCCCATGTCAATATAGGAGTTACATTTGCTGGAAATTACACTGATAGTGGCTCTCCTAGTTCGAGAATGATGTCGATGACGAGGAATGGACCTGTATATTACGGTAACGGTTCTTTTGGAGCTATGAGCAATGATGGAATGATGGATCGTGGTCGGAGTAGAAGGGGTGAGAGTGGAAGTCAAATGGATAACAAGAAACAATATCAACTTGATTTGGAGAAGATTATGAGTGGTGAAGATAGTAGGACTACTTTAATGATCAAGAACATACCAAACAAGTAAGAACATAACAATCGTTTCTTTGTGTTTCATGAATTATTATTATTGTTGTCTCATATTTTTTATTTTTTTTTAATTTTAAAAATGTGGTCATTTTAGGTACACATCGAAGATGCTTCTGGCTGCTATTGACGAGACCCACAAGGGGACGTATGATTTTCTCTATTTGCCAATAGATTTTAAGGTAATGTTGTGTGGATTAAAGCATCTTTCTTTTTCCCTCTTTCAGTAAAGAGAAATTAATTTATTTATTTTGAACCAGAATAAATGCAATGTTGGGTATGCCTTCATCAATATGGTGTCACCTTCACACATCATCTCCTTCTACCAGGTTCGTGTTCAATTTCGTCGTCATTTCATTATCACTTAATGGGAAGTATTTATTCTCATCAGTCATGTGGTTGATGATAGGCATTCAATGGAAAGAAATGGGAAAAATTCAATAGTGAAAAGGTCGCGTCCTTGGCATATGCAAGAATTCAAGGAAAGATTGCTCTCATTTCTCACTTTCAGAATTCGAGTTTGATGAATGAAGACAAGCGTTGTAGGCCCATTGTTTTCCAATCGGAGGGCCAAGGAACTAGCGATCTGGTACATTCATTACACATAAACTTGCTTTCGATTTTTATTAACTGTCACCCCTTTCTTGTTTAAAGTAAATTTCTCCGTATGATTTTTGGCACTCAGGAACCCTTTCCATCTGGGAATCTAAATATCTTTATCAGACAGCCAGATGGATCCTACGCGGGAGATTCTCTCGACAGTCCAAAGGGTGATTTTGATGTTTTCGGAAGTTGAGTCTATTAATGAAGTCGATAAGAATCAGGAAAAAATACGCGCCAACTCTTGTATATTTCTGCATATAAAGACGTGTTTTCTGTTGATAGTCGAAGTCAATTGTGCATATGACTAGTGCACTTCTACTAGGCAGTGTCCTCTCAGTTTTTTTGTGATGGATACTCGTTTATTTTTTTTCATCTCGTGGAAGAATATATCCGACGAGACGGTGCCAGCATTTTGTCTGTGTGTGTATTCCGGCAGCTGAAGGAAGACGAAGAACGCGAAGAAGGAAGCATTCTTCATCCTCAAACGTATCATCTCTTCCCCTTTCCCAGTAGCTTTAATATTTATTCCCCTTTTTGTGTCGATTTTCGTCTGATTTCGTGGCTGTATAGGTGGGTTTTATAGAGATGGTGAGAGTCGGAAGTTTGTATAGACCAAGTGTATAGTAGGGTGGTCTCTTCTCTTCTACTACTAATAATTATGACATTTATCTCTTTGGTAGAATAACGTTTTTGATGACGTCGACGTACTATGTTTTCTTAGAATCTTTTTAAATTAACTGTTGCTTTATTCTTTTGTAATAATAATACTACTACTAATTTGAAAATAATAACAAAACAAATGCATCCCACTTTATAGCTAGGACAAAATATGGATGATTCTACAACAAATGTATGTACACCTGTGGCTGTAATCTACCTTAACACCGAATACTTAGCTAGGCAAACTTCCTCAATCAAGTGAAGAAAAGGTGCATAATTAACTGAGAAAGTATGGTAGAAGAAGCAGGAAATGCAAGATATGTCTAAAATTAGAGAGAGAGTTTAGCATGGTAGCTGCAGAAGAAGAAGGAGAGGGAGTGATTGGACCGGCTCCGAAAACACGGGATCCCATCGAACTGGTGGTGTTCAACACCGATGAAGTCGTGCTGCAATTTTCAAAATACGCGTTGGTTTGGAGGGAAAGCATTTTACCAATCAAAAAGAAAAGAATTTGTGGAGAAACCTGACCTGATGGATGGATACCGGCATATCCCATAACCTGCACATATAAGCAAATCATCGCCATTGTTAGTGTGTGTGTGGGATTAATGAAGACTGATTTAGTAATGACGATGATGATGAATCTGACTTGGATCGGTGCTTGTAGTGACGGCTGAGCCGCCGAAGTTGCAGCTGGTAAGGATTGGATTCTTCTGGTAGTAGGTGTTGAAGGCGTAGGAGGCGTGTTGGCGGAGGGTGATCGGAGCGAAGCAGTTGCCGCCGGGCTGGATGGCGGAGCAGTCGGCGCCGCCGTGGCCGCAGGCGTAGTCGAGGGCGACCTGCAATGCGGACTGCGTGGCGGACTGGGCGGCGACACACCAGCTGCCGGATGAGGATCCGGCGGCGATCGGAGATGGATTGACTGGATTGGTGATGGTGGGAGAAGTTTGCTCTGGATTCAGCATTGGATTTAATGTTGAAGGATTTGGATTTGGATTTCTAAGAGGAACTGTTGTGATTGGGGTTGTTACATCTTTTTGCTCTTCTGCTGCTTTTGTTTCTTGAGCAACTGAACCTGCAACTCTTTTATGTTAATGTTTGTTTGGAGAGGGAGAGAGAGAGAGTAGAGGAGAGAGATAGATTAGAGGAGAGAGCGAGAGAGTCACCTGAAAAGAGTAGAAGAGGAAGGAGATGGATGAATGAAAGGGATTTTGTAACCATTGTTGTTGGTGGTGGTGGCGGTGTATGCAAAATTAAAGCAAATCCCATTTCCTTCTTTCCTTCCCACTATCACAAACTCTTGTCATATCTCAACTAATCTCTCTTTATATTTAGTACTACTCTTCTACTCTTTTTGTGTGCTTGAAAAAGAGGCCAACTCATGGATTAATCCATCATTACTCTTTTCAAAAAGAGATTACTTTATCATCTCCCTCCATAATGCTAATATGTGCATATAAATGAGAGAGAGGGAGAGAGGAGAAAGAGAGAGAGATAGAGAGGAATTAAAATCCCCGAATGGTGCACACTTATGATCTCAAAGAAAAAAAAAAGATGATGGAGATTTGAGGAAAAGTATGAGAAAGAAGGGTGGGTATTGTTAGAGTTTAATTCAAAGTGTGGTATTGTGGGGTTTAATTCAAGTATTGATGATGCTGCCCAATCATCATTCTTGCATTTTTTTTTCTCCTTTTCAATCGGTAAAGTTTTTAAACTAAAAAAAATAGTAAAGCTTTGCTGTTCCACATACGTAATAAATAGTACACATTCTAGATTAGGTACCAGACTCTTTTTTTGTAAATTCAATTTATTTTGAGTGAAAATATTATGATTTTAATCAGAAAAATTGTTTATATCCTCCAAAAGAAAGGATCTTACATCTCCAGAAGTAGGAAGGGTAATATTTTGTGCAACTCTACTAAGAACTTTGTTACTCACTCCGTCCCACGGCAATTGTCCACCTTTATTATTTTATACCTCACATATATTCCCTATTGTGGACAATTACCGCGGGACGGAGGGAGTATAAAGGAATTATTAAAAAATATGTTTTTGTTTTTAAAAAAATGATGTTGATTTTGATAATTCCACAAATTCTAGACCAAGAATGAAATATGCCCATTGATATTTGACCATCAACTGCAAAGAATCTAATCAACTTTAAAAATACTTTTTTAGATACCTTCTTACTTCTCTAACTAGTTTGTCAAGTTTTGCCTTTTATGGTTAGACAAGGTAGCAGTGATCATGTGCACCAAACAGGATTAGCACATAGCATTGTATTGGTTGGTCAACAAATGAGTCAGCCATCTAACAACAAATCATAAAATTTTCAAGAAATAATGTGTTGAGATAAAACACAAAAACAATTGCTATTACAAAATCAATAAATTCAGCTTCATCATAATTCAAATAGCAAACGGCTACTTGTTGTAAACTTGTAATAATATTGAGTTTGGTGTATTGCACAATTCAAGGGACTGAGTTTGGTGTATTGCACAATTCAATATAATATGCAAAAGCACTATTTTTTATTATTTAAAAGAACTATTAGAAATCCAAAAAAGATCAATCAAAAAAAATAAAAAAAGAGAGCCGATAAGAAAAAAGAATGTAATTATTCTAAAAGACAGATTTTTTAAAGATCTCAATAATTACAGCTATATACTTTGTCTAAGTAGGTCACTGTGGCAAAAGTTATAATTAGATTACATAATTACATTTTAGATACTAAATACTATGATATCCAAATCCTAACCGATCATATGTACTTTTTGACCAATTACTGTGCAAATTTCTACAACCTACTTACCTAGGCTGTATATTTGTATTTGTTAATTGTTATGCTTCTTTTTATGCTATTTTTTTAAAAAAAAGTAAAGTCTTGACTTTTTTGCATGCCCTTTGAGATTTCAATCGGTTAAGCAGATATTGTCAAAAAGAGACTTCAGAAATTAGTAGTGGTATTATATTACTCATTTTAAAAACAATATAGTAAGAAAAAAAAAAGAAAAAAAAAAAATCTGCACTTAAATATGCTGGCACCTTCTTGTTTGCGCAAATATGATGCTCTTTCCCTCCTACCATTTTAGTTTAATTTTTGGGTTATTAGCGTGTAAATACACGAACTTTGGGGGTGTTTAGTTTTTTCCACAACTTTTCAATTTTCGCATTTAAATACATGACCTTTCAATTTGTAGCAATTTTTCCACAAATTCAAATTTGGTCAAAATTGAAATCCGACGTGGCAAAAACAAATCCGACGTGGAGCTCCGACAGTGCCCCTATTCCTAAAACGACGTCGTTTCGTTGTGAAAGTTGAAAATAAAAATAAAAAATTGAACGTGGATAATTATCTCCGCCGCCGCGAGATTATCTTGAGTTGCTGCCCTCGCCCTTGCCCTCGCAGGAGATTATCTTGCGCTTGGATCTGCCGAAAAATGCCGTCTCTGGTTCCATCTCCGACATCCTGGCCCTTGCCGCCTGCCCCGCCCTCACCCTCCTCAACCCCTCCATGAACTCCATCGATCTTCGTCTACTTCTTCGGCTCATCGGGGGCGATAATACGGAAGGTGCCGATGTTCGTGGTGGTTAGGCGGGAAGGGGAGGGGCTGATGTTCTTCTACTAGGGGACGGGGGCGTAGCTGGGGGCAGAGGGGTTCACCGTCGGGTTCCTGTACACGGCGGTGATGGAGGCCGTCTCCTTCAATTTTAAAAAAATAATAATATAATTTTCACAACGAAATGACGCCGTTTTAGGAAGAGGTACGTCATCGGAGCTCCATGTCGGATTTATTTTGGCCACGTCGAATTTCAATTTTGATCAAATTTGAATTTGTGGAAAAATTGCTACAAATTGAAAGGTCACGTGTATTTAAATGCCAAAATTGAAAAGTCGTGAAAAAAACCAAACACCCCCAAAGTTCGTGTATTTACACGCCAATAACCCTTAATTTTTTCTTCTTCTATGTTTGTGGAAACTCACGATTATTTATTTGTGATTTAATTATAGTCAAACATATGATTATTTATTTGTGATTTAATTATAGTCAAACATATGATTGAAATAGTAATAAGGGCAAGGTATACGAATTGTATAGAAATTACGTTATTCTTAAGAAGAATAAACGTGTAATATCCCAATTTGTATGAAAATGGAAGGGGACACTAAATTAAGTAGTCGCAATTGTTTGAACTAAATTTCCAATAGGCATTATAACATAAATTACTTCTCAATTAAAATAACCTTAATATATCAATTTATAAAAATTAAGTTACAACCATGAAACATTGGAAACAAGGCCACTTAATGAATATCTAAATGAAGTTCTTGAATAACCAATATTATTATAAATAATAAAAAAAATCGAAGCTTTGGACTATTTCCCAAGAAGCCCAATATAATGGGCCTCAAATTTTAAACTAAGAAATGGGCAGGGGCCGCGCGAACGCAGGCCCCCACTGGCACAAATTATGACGTAGGCTCGACCACTTGGGCCGACCTTAGGCGGGAGCCCTTCCTAAGTGCAATGGAAGCCTCCAACCTAGGCCATGGGCCTTATGGATCACCCATTGACCCCGTCCAGGTAAGTATGTATCACGGTACCACAAGATCCCTTTTTATATTCCACCCTCTCTTTCCTCTTTCCCTCCCTAACCGATGTGGGATAACTCACATCTCACAATTTAACGTCTCTCCTAAATCATGTACTTTTCCTCCTCGCCCTCTTCGACGCCAATACAAAGTCTGATTTGACTAAGTTATTCACATGGGATTTTTACTCCAAAATCTTGAAGAACTCAAATACCAACCAAAATGCAAATAATAAATACGTACAAAGGAAATCCACAAATTCTAGCAAGCAAAAATAAAATAAAAGCTATACACAACCAGAAGGGACTAATTTTCCATAGGAGGAGCCTATAACATGAGAACAAAGAGACGTGGCCCTCCTTCCTGGCCCACTGTAAGCCAAATCTATATCAATCAGCTTCACATTCTTGCAAGGCATTGCCTCACTGCACTGCAATTTCAACGCCACTTCCGTACTCGAAATCCCACGTATATTCTTGAATGTCACATCCTTTATCTGAACAGCCGAGCTCGAATGCCCCTAAATATAAACGGGACGACGTACGGAGGAAGTAAGTATATATTAAAATTAAAAAGAAAAAAAAAAAAAAATGAATTTAAAGATTACCTGCAGGTAGCAATGCGGCGAAGGGCAGTACTGCTGATCAATAACAACAGGGTTCTTGGAATTCTTCATAACAATATCTTCAAACACTAAACCAGAGGCCAAACTGTAGGAAGATGGGGACCAAGTCTTGATCCTAACACCGTTGTCGGAGCCTATGAAAGTGCAGTTTCTGACAGTGATCCCCTTCACGTAGTCGTGCTCGTGGCCCCTCCCTAAGCTCCCGATGCTGATGCCGTGGCCGGGCCCACAGACGACGTTATTTATATCGATGGATTGGCTGCCGGAGACCATGGATACGCAGTCGTCACCGGTGCCGATGACGGACTTGTGGATCTTGATGTTGGTGGAGCTGCCTATGTGGATGCCGTCTGTGTTGGGGCTGTCCGAAGGCGCCGATATTCTGACGTGGCTTATGCTCATGTTCTCGCACGCGAATATGTTGAAGTGGGAGCTCTTGCTGTTGATGGATTCTATGTTTTGGACTCTCGAGTTCCTCACGAAGTCAAACCTCAATGTCTACGCATAACGCATGCATGAACAGAAAAAAATGATCAAGAATCAAGAATTCAAGGGGAGACAGAGAGAGAGAGAGAGACTGACAGCAGGAAGAGGCTTGCATTGAGGGTTTGTTTTGCAGTCGTTATGAGGCCAAGCTGAATGGCCTTGACCGTCCAAGACGCCGCCGCCTTTGACGGTCAAATCTCCGACGTACCGGAAAGCAAGCCATGTGTCGATGAAGAAGTGATCGGTTGGGGCCACGAGGGTCCCTTTGATCAGAAACGCCATTGACGAATTGCATGAGCCCTCAAATGAGACTGTACCTAACAAGAATCTCCCACTTGGAATCCAAACCCTACTCCTCCCATTATATGCACATGCATCTTTCCATGCTTTAAGAAATGCCTAATGTAATACCAAAAATAAAATGAAATTTGATTTCTATCTTCTTTTTGTACAGAGTAAACCAAAGCTAAAAGCTTGAAGGATACCTGAGAATTGTCGGTGGTTCCGTCGGCTACGGCGCCGTAGTGAACTACGTTGAAGAATTTTGGCGGCAAATCGTGACTTTTGGCAAATATTGCCATGGAAAAAAGCAAGAAAAATTGTAGTGAAGAAATGTTGAAAGCAAATTTGGTTGCCATTTTTGTGAAGGATTTAACACTTTAGAGATGTTACAATGAAATGTGGGATCACTTGAAAATGTATATATGGTCCTAGGTCAAACTGAAATGAAGAGTCATAGAAATTAATTCCTGTTTGAATGTGGAAGAACACATTTTTAATGTGATTTGCTAGTTTCCCTTAGTTAGAATCGTAGTTTTCGATATGTGAGAGTGAGAGGATAATTGAAAAGACTCAGACTTATTCCTTGTATAAATGTTGAGTAATTAATTTGAGTTTATGTGGGTTTGAAGTAGAACGGAAGGAAAATGCGGTTGAGATTCTATGGTCAAAATACCACATCGAATTCAGCTATTTCAAATTCTCACAATATAATAATGCATTCCATTATTTTTCATTATTTTTAAGTGCACAAAATATATATATATTGATTCACAAAATGTGTATTTATATTGAACAGCCCAATTCGAGTGTGCCCATATTGTAAACACTAGTATACAGATGCCCACTAAAAGGAGCAATAAAACCAATTGAATGCAAAACTTAATGACATATTAAAATCCATTGAATGAAGCATTAATTTTTTTAGCACACTCATACCCATCTCTACATGGATTAAAATATATATCATCGGATGGCCCATTAATATCTATTTCTCACTAATAAGTTGTAGGAGTACCAACTTTCTTAGAAGAAATAAGGAAAAGTTAGCCGACTTATTACAGTCACAGACCCGTCAAATAAGGATTTGATGAAATCAAAGACAAAAATATAATAATAAGAAATAAAACAAAAGTACAAGAGTCTTTAGATGAATTTTGCCCCGTATACATATATAATAATTACTTCATTTTTAGATTTCAAGTGGGAGACATGGATAGGTAGCATGAACTATGTTATGCAGCCTTTTTCATTCCGATTTCCAATCAATCACAAATTTAGGTTGAATTTCATTTAATTTGGTGGGCCTTCGAAGGACTACACCTTCTTTTCGTTCGGATTTGTATCATTTTGTGTGCTTGAATTTTTCGTATTGAACTATTTTAATTATATTTCATAGAATTTAATAAGAGGTAATATACCTTCTTGTCCATAAATATAAGAGTAAAACAAAATCTATCCACATTATAAGAAAACTTAAATTTTGTCTAATTTTTATATGTTTGGACAAAATTGCCCTTTTACTTCCCTTTTCTCATTTCATCATGTTTCAATCTCATTATTTTGAAATATGTTTATCTCTCTTCTCTCTCTCTCTCTCTCTCTATCTTTTCTTTTTTGACCTCTTTCTCTCTTCTTCACTGCTGCCTTCTGCCGCCTCATCCCATCCGATTCTCTCACTCCGACGAAGAAGACAACTTCGATGGTGGAGACAGCGGCGGTCTTGGGTTTGGAGCTAGGGTTTCGATGGGCTAGGGCTAGGGTTTCGATGAAGAAGATGACTTTGATTTGGGGTCCTTTTGCCCGATTTGGACGACTGAACGGCGACGTCTCTTCCTGGTCCGGCGATTCTGGCTTCCACCTCTCTCTCTCTCTCTCTCTCTCTTTTCAGATCTGAATTTTTATCTTGTAAATCTAGGATTATTTTTTTCAGATCTGGGCCAAATTCGAGTGTTTGTGGTGCAATCGACCACTGGGCTTTGTTCCCCTCGGAAAGACGAAGAAATTAAGGGGTTGACTTGCTCATTTTGGTGGAGAAACGAGGGAGAGACACGCCGGAGAAGATGACTGAATCGCGCTGGCAAGAATGATACGCCGGAGAAGATGAACGAGTCGCGTTGGTAAGAATTTATCAAATTCTTGGTTAGAATTTATCAAATTCTTACCATCTGCGAAACATTCGGTTAGAAAAATATTTGTTCTTACCATTCTCGTGAGATTTTTGTAATTCTTACAAACTCGTGTGTATGTGACATTATTTTTTATTTCTTACTCTAATACACATTTCTTACTCTAATAATTTTATTTCTTACCTTTTTTTTGGATTGTGATAAGAAATATATTATTTCCTACCACGAGTCATAGGAAATGATTTTTTTTACCATTCACTGGCTAGAATTTGTGAATATGGTAGGATTTTTTTTTATTCTGATTGGAAAGAAATTTTGATTATGATAAGAATTAGAAAGTTTCTTATGTTCTTTAGTTATTGGTAGTAATTATAATTTCTGGTATTGTACTTGGCTAGAATTTGAACATTTCTTTCGTTTTGCGTATTAGAAATTTATGCATGATTTGTTGGTAAGATTTTTAAAAATCGTAGGAAATCTTTTTAATGATGGTAAGAATTAGAAATTTTCTTATCTTCCTTAGTTTAATTGGTAGGAATTATATTTTCTAGTGTTGTACATGGCTAGAATTTTGAATATGGTAGGAAATAATGTTTTTTTGATCATAGTCAATATATTGACTATGGTACGAAATATATTATTTCTCAGTTATTTATCCTGAAAAAAACTCATTTCTTACCATATGTTCAAAACTTTGGAAGAATAATATGCATTTCTTACCCTAAGGGTTCGTTTGGTAGCAATACCGAGAAAATGACAGATAAGAAAATGTGTGATAAGTTGAGATAAAAAAAGTATAATAAGTTGGGATAAGAAATATATTGTGTGTTTGGTACAAACATAGATATCTTGGATTGTGTGTTTGGTAAAATAGTTAAAAAAACAATTTTTTTTTTTTTTTTTTTTTTTTTGTAGTTTGCAAATAAAAATAACAAAATTGAAAGTAAAAAAATTGATAATTAAAATTGAAAATAAAAATTGATAATTAAAATTGAAAATAAAAAATTGATAATTAAAATTGAAAATAAAAAAAAATGATAATTAAAGTTGAAAATAAAAAATGATAATTAAAATTGAAAATAAAAAAATTGATAATTAAAATTGAAAATAAAAAATGATAATGAAAATTGAAAATTAAAAATGATAATTGAAATTAAAAATTAAAAAATGATAAATAAAAATTGATAATTAAAATAAAAATAAAAATTGATAATTAAAATTAAAAATAAAAATAAAAATTGATAATTAAAATTGAAAATATAAAATTGTTAATTAAAATTGAAAAAAAAATTTGATAATTAAAGTTGAAAATAAAAATTGATAATTAAAATTGAAAATAAAAAAAATGATAATTAAAGTTGAAAATAAAAAATTAATAATTAAATTGAAAATAAAAAAAATTGATAATTAAAATTGAAATAAAAAATGATAACTAAAATTGAAAATAAAAAATTGATAATTAAAATTTAAATAAAAAATTGATAATTAAAATAAAAAATAAAAAATTGATAATGAAAAATAAAAATAAAAAATTGATAATTAAAATTGAAAATAAAAAATTGATAATTAAAATTAAACAATACTTATCTCGACTTATGACAGGTTAGATGCGGTATAATATATGTCAGTGTAACAGTGAATTTAGTCTGGGCCCAAGCAATTTTACGGGCCGGTGAGATTATATTTTCCGGATACTAAATACTGTATAAACCGAGATAAGCATACTTATCTAACCTTTTCTCGGCTACCAAACGTGCCCTAAATTCCAACCATGATAAGAATTTTTTTTCTTACTACTTGCACACAAGTTTCCAAATTATTCCTAAGTTTTCACCACGTTTCCACATTCTTGCCAAGTTTCCAAATTTTTGCCAAATTCTTGCCAAAGAAAATGAGAAAAAAAACATTTCTAAACTCTTGCCAAAGAAAATGAGAAAAAACGGAAAAAAATAAAAATGAGAAAAAAAATTATCGGGGTATATGGGCCTCTCAGCGAAATAGTCGGAGAAAAGTTGATTCGCTCCGGTGACTCGATCTTGATCGATCATTCGCCTAACGGGATACCTTCGGCATTTTGTCGTCTCCGTGGCTTTTTCCTTCTTATTCTTCTTCGTTTCTTTATATTTCCGAGCAATTTCGGCATTCTGTTGGATGTGTTGGTACATCGCTTTGAGTTCGCCGGAGGATGAGGAGAAATCGGATGAAATTTCGGAAGAGCTAGACTTATTGATGGAGATGAAATCGTAGAAAATATGGATTTTTTGAGATAGTTTTGTGTGATAATTATGTAGAAATTGTGTAAAAGTGGTATAAAAATTGTGTATGTGAGTGTGAGAATTTATAGGGAGGAAGGAAGAAGTAGTTGTTTCATTCCAACGGCTAAATGCATAATTTTATTTTTATTTTTTTTTCAACTTAAAAAATCATTTTATTAAAAAAATAATTATGGGCTGGCTGAACGTCATTATGATGTCAGCACAGCCAAGGGGAGGGGCGCGAGCCAGGCTCTCAAACGCGGGTTCGGCTTGCCGGAGTAGGGGCTCGCGAGCGGGCTCGAGCCCCCTCAACGGCGCGCTAGAGATGCTCTAAATCCATCCTCCTCTAGCTTAAAAAAAAAAAATGGAAACCCATGGTGTGCATAAAATTTGAATTCAATCTCCACTAAAGAGCAAGCGGCTTTAATTTTTTGTTAATCAGCTTCCACCCTCCATGTTTAATTAGTTTTGGTTGTATACATATATTAAGTGAATAAGAAATCTACAATAGATTTATATGAATTTGAAATCTAACTAAATACTACCTCCATTTCAACTAATTAAGGACATTTCCTGTAGATCCAAAAATCAAAAGAGTGGGAAATATGTGGTTGTAATTAATTCTGAGAAGATGGAGTTAATTGTAGCCATGTATTATTTGTCAGGAAATGTATCTAATTATTGAGACGGATCAAAATGGAATACGTGTCTAATTAAATGAGATGGATGTAGTACTTATATATGCCGTGCGCACTATATTTTTTTTTCCTCCCATCACTTTATTTTTGAAGTATGTTTTCTGAGATTTTAACAAATTTGACCCAAAAAGCAATCCTAAGCGGTAAATGAAACTTTTAATTTAAACTGACTGATTGATTGATATGATTTAATTGCTAAAATATTGAAAGATAAGTTGAAGAACTATATGCAACATTAAAATATTGATGTACTAAGCTAATAAGGTCAAGAATCTCAGGCTCCTCGTACAATATTTACATGCATGTGAACAACTTGGTACAAAAAGGAAGCAAGCAAGCACGCGACAATTCTCATCAACTTGCATCATTCTCTAATACTACAATCATTCACCTACCTAGCTTATCAATCTAGAGGTATATATAAACCAAACATATACTCCCTCCTCGGTTATTTTTTAATTGTCTCATTTATAGAATATATGAGTGGTATAAAATAATAAAACGAGACAAGTTAAAAATAACAGAGAGAATATATATATAGATAAGATTTAATTAAATAAATTAAAACTATGTTATATCATGATTATATGAGTCACACTATCCCGAGAGCGAACCCAACTTTTGTGCAACGGGATTGGTCAACAGTACGATGAAATTTGAACCCGAGACCGTTTGATTACAAACAACTCTACGTTTACTAGGCCACACAAAGTGCTTAAAAGTATACGATATATTTTTTTTTTATTTTTTTTTTTTTTTTTTTTTGTGTGATGCAATGATTCCTTAACTTTTGCAATATAAAGATCGATCAAAATCAAGAATTCAACTCGTTCTTTTAACTTCTTCACGTAGAAATGGCTTTTGAACGCTTTTTGGGACCAAGAGTGAATGATAGATATGGCCGCATGTATATGCAACTAATTAGCAGCCACGTTTTTGGGAGGAGGACGGTTGCACTTTAATTGTGCTATTAAATTTAATTTAATCTAGATTCATTAAATTTTTTTTTTTTTGTTTCAACGCATGCAATAATAGTAAGATGATTCACATAACCTCATCATTCCACACGTTACACCTTATGAGATGATGTTAGTTATAGTACTCAAGCTGACTTGTCTTTGTAATTAAGTTTTAACTTCTACTTATATTAATTTAAATAGCTTGTAAACTATTTGAGAGCATTTTATTTTTTATGAACTTATAGATTTTGAGTTTTTTTATTTTTCAACTTTTTTATATTTTCATATTTTAATTTTTTTTTTAATTTCCTTTTGGAACTTATAGAAGCTCTTGACATATTAACTGCGTACATCTTATAAGATCAAAGTCCACGTAACCCACCCAATCAATAGTTAGATTTCGATCTCTATCTAATCAAGAATCAAATTGACTAATTCTAAGGAGAACCGAATTGAGCCATAAATTAATATACTTATCAATATAAACAATAATTGAAATACATAGCAAAAGCATTTGGCCAGTTCACACACACACACACACATATATATATATAATTAGACTTAGATCAATATTATCAATATATAGTACCCTTAACAAATATTGTAATATATAAGAAATTATTAGAAAAATATGCTGTTCTCCAGGCTTCATTCTTCTAGAGAGAGGAAATACACAGACTAGCCCATATAAATGTAACATCACGTTGCATAATAAGAAAGCACCAATTGTCTTTAAATGAACAAAATAAGAAAGAAAAACCTAATAACCTGATATATATTGACCAGCATGAAATTCATGTAGTATATAACAAGTATTGTGATTTGATTTCCTTTGAAAAATAATGAATACTGCTTAATTTCTTCTTTGTGAATCACATGTTTGGAAACTTGCAGTCTACTTATACAGAAGAATAAACTGTCCAATTTTCAATAAAATATTAAATAGTGCCTAATTAAAATCCACAAACACATAGAATTAGGCAAGAATGGATACAGCTACAAATCCAAAATATTGAGAGAGAGAGAGAGAGAGAGATGAAATGTTGATCAAAGAAAAGATGAATAATCCATGTTGAGCATTAATGGATCATGAGGTACCGGTAGAGATGGAGGCATATTCTCCAGGTGCAGGCTGCTTGGATATGAAAAATTAGAAGTGTGGAGAAGGAAGCTTTGAGGGAGATGAAAGTGTGGCGGCGGCAGGGCGGCGGCTCTGCCACGGAGAGTGGCGGGGCAGTGGTGGTTGTGCCTGCCCAGATAGGTGGTGACCACCATTGATGAATCTTGATACGATCTCTCAATCAGCTTCTTCACATTACACTTTTGGGTCGTGCACTTGTAATAGCTCCTATTTATCAATTAATTAATCAAATTACTCTTTCTAGCAATTAATTAATTACTCCAAATTCAACAGTTATTAATTACACAATATCCGAATATAGACCTAATCAATTCATATAGATGCAAAAAATTCAACTTTGATTTGCATCAGATTGAGAAATTAAAGACGCGAATTCCCAGCAATTAAGAGAGAGAGAGAAGAAGAAGAAGAAGAAGAAGAAGAAGAAGAAGAAGAAGAAGAAGAAGAAGAAGAAGAAGAATTTAAAGATAATTCAAAAAAAAGAGAGAGAGAAAAACCTGGGAAAAGAGCTATTTTTGACAGCTTTCTGGCCATATTTTCGCCATCTATAACCATCTTCAAGGTTGTCTACTTCGCTTTTAGTCACAAATGCAAATCTTCTTTCTCTCTCCCTTTTCTCCACTTTCTTCTTCTTCTCTTTGCTACTGCTCAATTTCAAATATATACAGTAGAGTTACCCCTTCCTATAATTCATTGCATTTTTTGATAAATTAATTGCATTTTTTTATCAAGTCATATATCTGGAGAAATAGAATTAGGGTTTTCCTTTTCATTTCAGACTAACATTTCTAAGAAATATAGTATTTAATTTATACCTTAAGAGCTTAAATATTTCCTCAAATATATATATACACACACACTATACATATATAATGAAGTATGCGTAGCCTCAAATTAATCAAATAAGGGCAAGCAATAAGAAAATATGAATTGACGAAGTTTTTGTTTTATAAATTTCCAGGTTCGAAAAGAAAATAAATGAAATCAAGTATAAGTCTAATCTTTTTATAATTAATGTAACTATATATGCATTTAAGTAAAAAATTTAACCAAAAACGTGCCAGGAAGAATAAGTAGAAAGGATGAAGAAAACCTACACTTTATTAGGCTTCAGATCTCCACCTTCACACACTTTGGCCTGCTGATCTCCCTTGCTTCTGCAAGAATCTTCTTCGACTCCGGTTTCTGCAGAAGGGATCGACACCGAGGAATTCTCAGCTGCGGCGGCGCTACTACTTGTCTCTCCAAGATTCTTGTATTTTTCACAATTTTTCTCTGCAAAAACTGCTTCGGAGGAAGGGTCAAAAGCAGGGACGTTGTACCTTCCATGAAAGAAGTCGTTGTAGCTCAGATCAAAGATTTCAGTAGGGTTTTGCAGAGGCTGCTGCTTTGGATCGTTGTACCTTTGATCGTCGGTTAAGAAGGGAAATTGAAACCCCTCTTCCGATCCCATGTTGAACTCATGGATTCTGTGAGGATAAGAGCTGTTTTCTGCATCAGACATGGCAGATGATCTTGAATTCATTTCTTTTTCAAAGATTTTGAGTGGACAAAACAATATAAATGTTTGGGATTTCTGCTACAGAAAGATTAAAGGGCTTTTTTTTTTTCTTTTCTTGATTGTGTGATTGAGAATGTGAGGTACTACTTTAACAAATTAATGCTTTTTCACATACTCTTTTGCCCCCTTACTCTTTAGAAAGAGAGAGAGAGAGAGAGAGAGAGAGAGAGGGAAGAAGAAATATTCAAGCATGGCGAGATTATCAGTCGCACAAGTCATGATCATGAAAGTGATGTACAATAAATACAACTGTACTCTATGCTTTGCATTGAATTATTTTTCTTCTTGTAGGCTTGAGTTTATATTTCAAACCCTCTTTTAATTTCTTCATTCTCATATTTCGAATTCAAAATTAATTTATATATGGATGTTAGTATGCCTTGAATCCGTAATGTTTGCCGCCACGCAAACGGGGTTCTCGCTGCCCGGTCAACGAGTCGGGGGGTAAGGGGGGCGGAGACGCCCCCGGCCCGACGGTATGCTATGTTTCTGTATTAGGCCCAATTTGTCATATTGGGCCTAGCCCGTCTGGTGTACTTTATTTATATAGAAGTATGGCGCATAATCTCTGTAATCTGCAGTCGTCATCTGAATAAAACTGTTCTCCGTTCTTGCCCGTGGACGTAGCCAACACAACGTTGGTGAACCACGTAAATCTGTGTCACTTTGTTTCGATTTCACAATTACTCTATTCCGTTATAACAATGGATTTGAATGGATTTATAACTAATTTTGTAATATAATCCTATGTAAGATAAGTGGAGTTTGTTAGTTTCCATTATGTAATATCTCCCAATTATTTGTTTACCTTTTTTAGTGCAATACGCGCGATTTTGTTTATTATTATTTTTAACTATAACATGATCAAGAGATTAATTTTATGAGACTTTGTGGCAAAAGATCCGGTCAATTTCAATTAAGAAAATAGACTTTTCAATTTCAATTAAAATTGTTAAAAAAAATATTTCGGGTTCGAGTCCTCCGTGACACGACTTTTCAAGTTCAATTAAAATTGTTAAAAAATGACTTTTCAATTTCAATTAAAATTGTTTAAAAAAATCTCGGGTTCGAGTCCTCTGTGACGTGACTTTTCTGTGACGATACTTTTCAATATCAATTAAAATTGTTAAAAAAAATCAATGTGTATTGCATGTGTGTGTTGGTTTAGCAGTACGGTTAATGTCTGAGATCCTAAGCACGATAATAGGAAATTTAAAGATCACGCCACGGATGACTCGAACTCGAAACCTTTGATCCCAAACATTATCCCTTACCGCTAGGCCAAAGTATATATTTAGTAGTAGTAGTATTCTTCTGACCATAAGATTACCCTTGAAAAGAGGCCTAATGTACGGAAAGTTAAATTTATACCATATGTGTCACACGAAAAGAAGATGACATCTCCCATTAATTATATTAGTTCTATGAGTATATGATTTCAGTGAAATAGATTATAATTTAAAAAACTAATCTCTTTCGTTTTTTTTTTTTGTTTTTTTATATGTGAAACCCACATTACTGTGTTGTTGGATTCAATAGTCACTTTTCTTTATGACAATTGTCATTTTTTTTTTTTTAAACATTGTCACTTCATTTTTTTCAGAATAATTGTAACATTTTTCTTCGTAATTGTTAATTTTAAAAAATATTATTTGTATAATAATTATCACTTTTAAATAGTGTTATTTTTCTTCAGAACGAAATTGTTGATATTTCTGTCACAAATGATTGTCGCTTTTAATTGTTACAACACGGTGAGGACGGCCTTACTCAACAGTTTGTGGATTAAAATATGTGGATATATATCCCATTAACAACCTCTTATTGTGTATCTAAAGAATTAAACAAGGTAATCATATACTCATTCTGTCCATAAAAATTATACTCTGTAGTACATTTTTTTGGCACACATTTTAATACTTCGTAAAAATCAATTACAATCAAAAAATTCACATTGAAACACATGCCAAAAAAAAAAACCATAATTTGTGTGAACAAGTGTAATACAGTTAGAACCTAACTAATTAGAATACACATGTAAAGAATACCAAAGTTAAAATACATGTGGCCATTGAAATAGAGGGCAAGAGCAATTTGGTGGAATTATGTGCTCAAACAAAGCCAGGATCACGGCCTTCTTTCTCGGGGGAAAAAAGTCCAGTCGTATCACGTGCACCGTCATCTCACTGTCACGTGCCGTTAATTCAACATTATTGACTCAAAATAAACAGCATCTTTACGATTAATACGGAGTGCCGATAAGTCAAATATTTTAAAATACGGTCTGCCCCAATTAAATACCGAATATATTACGTATTTTCTACATGTGCACGAGAAATTCAAAAGAAACAGATATCATAGCTGCCACCACTACTTTTTCAACATTTCTGCCACACACAAATAGACAAGAAAAATCATCGATTCCCACTTTTATTTTTCTTCCGAAACTTTGAATATTTGAAAATAAATAACCTAACAATTCGTGTATACTGCTCCAAATATTCATGCAAACTACGACATTTCATCATGTTTAGCATCTAATTAATCAACACCGACAAAAAGAATGATGATCATAAATAAATACATACTGTCAAAGAAAACGGCCAAACATCCATACAACAACACATGTACATCTCTCTCTCTCTCTCTCTCTCTCTAGCTAGCTAGATGACAGTGGAAGCCCTAAAAGAGCTAAACCAATAATTCAAGATTTCCAACTGGGGCCATCGTTGTTTTGATCACTCTGTCATGGAGGAAACTTTTCCCCAGCACCAAACTTTGAACATGTGCAAATAATGTAGGAACGTTGTCACTTTAAATCGAGCTCTAACTCACCAGGGCTAAAACCGTCATTTCAGTTCGTATTGATCGACTCCGAAGCGTGGCTCTCTGACTCCGCTGATCCACAGCTCTCCTTCATGGATTCTACCTCCATACTCCTTTTTCTATGCCTTCGTTCCTACATTATAATCGAATATTTGAAGGATTAGAATCGAACGTTCCATGGACGTACGTGGTGGATCGGCCTATGTTACTTTATCAAATCACTGATGTTATCAATCAACAAAATTCATAAGTTATGGGAATGGAAGACCACCTCACGATGAGGAAACTCGTCGCTTTCTAGCATACGAACAACAAGACTCATTTTAGGGCGTTTCTCTGAATCAGGATCGACGCATCTAAGTGCCACAAGAAGTGCACGCTTCAAGGCTCGAGTCGAGGGCTTAACTTCAAGATTAGAATCGACAACTTCCTCAGCTCGCCTGTTCCCCACCATCACTTTCAGCCACTCAACTAGATTAACCTAGTGAAGTACTCGTCGTTAGCGTAGTTACTATATATTAGCACAAATCTTCAGGTTTTAGTAAATTAAAAGTCGTTTGAAAGATGTTAGTACCTCATCAGGCGGACGCCCGTAGTCCACAGGATCTCTTCCAGTGACGGATTCAAGAAGCAGAACACCAAAGCTGTAAACGTCACTCTTCTCATTCAACAATCCCGTATTCGCATATTCAGGAGCCACATAACTGAAATCCATGAAAATAGACCTAGTTGCAATCATCTCTTAAGAGAAAACAAGTTAAATGGGAAGCTAATAAGGACGAAGAATACCCAAATGTTCCCATCACCCTTGTTGCTATATGGCTTTCTCCCGACTCCAAGAGCTTAGCCAGTCCAAAGTCGGAAACTTTGGCATTGAAGTCATGGTCGATCAAGATGTTACTAGATTTTATGTCACGGTGGACAACTTTTGGCTCGATAGCTTCATGCAAATAAGAAAGCCTACAAAACCAGCATTGGATACAATTTAAGACTTTGAAATGGGAAGTTGATGTCATATTCTTTATTTGCAAGAATGCTCCATGAGATATAAAAATCATTAACAAAATGCATCAAATTGTTCAAATTATCGTTTTAATTACAAGTCAACGTCACTTACGCCTTTGCAGTACCAAGGAGAACCTTCATGCGAGCATCCCAAGTGAGAGTACCGTGTTGCCTCATAGCCCCATGAAGCCATTGTTCCAAGTTGCCATTGTTAACATACTCGTATACCAACAACCTGCATACAATCATACGGCTTGTAACTTAGCAAAATATAAACAACAAATCAAGAAAATTCGTCGAGAAAAATCCAGTCCTCTCAAACTCTATTCTAGTAAAAATAAAAAAGCTTACCTATGGACTCCTTCCATGCAATAGCCAAGAAGCCGAACAAGATTCTTATGTCGAACATGGCCAATAGCCTCTACTTCAACCCTAAATTCTTTCTCCGCTTGGCCACTGCAACATTATTATCCATCCAACCATAATAGTATCAGTACAAGCCCAAGTATCCGAACTTTAGATAAGTTAAAATCTAAGAAGAATACTCACACATTATTAAGAATCTTCTTAACTGCTACCTCTGTTCCATTGACCAATCTACCCCTATACACAACTCCATAACCACCTTCACCTATAACGCACTCTGCTGAAAAACGATTAGTTGCCATCTCTAAATCTCTAAGGGTGAACCAGTGGCCCCACCCAAGATGAGAAACTTCAGGCAAACCGATCAAAGGAGATGCCATTACATGCCCATAGGATAAAGAAGATTGCTTCCTGGCATTCCCGGAACTCCCTTCCTCTCCTGAATGAGAGCTATAAGCCCTTTCATGATGATAAATTGAGCTACACTGACTGATTTCATCGACGTCGCTGGATTTACTCCTGCTTAAATGAACAAGCATCTTCTCCGAGTTTTTATCACTCTTTTTATTATCATTAACAGTCAAGATGACACTTTCGGGATGCTCGAATGTGCTCCGTTCCCCAACTCTGTCGACCCCGATTTCCTTCGAAACATTAGGGATCTGGCAACGAGTGTAGTTCTCCGAGAACCTTCGGGATTTTCGACGAAACATGACCCATATAGAGAGGATCCCAAGAATTAGAACTGTGAATGCTCCCACAGTAATGCCAATCAAGATCCATAGTTTTATACCCCCATATCTCTTTGATAACTCGGCATTTAAACTCATTTTCTTCAACAAGATGGAGGCTGGAACAAGAATTCTACAAATTTAGAGCATTGAAACCTGGATCCAACAAAAGAAATCACATTACCTCAGAGGACTAAATTAAAATCCCTGCCTCAAAGTATAGATAACTAAAGCCTAATTTTCCTCTTCATCATATGCCATCTCCAACAAATGAATTATCTATACTGCATTACTTTAATTACTGCTGTGTGAATGAGCTTTGAAGCAAATTCAGTGAAATCAAACAACAGAAATATTAACTGGGCATGTAATTTTTTCAGTCATTTTAACCAATCAAACAGGAAGAATCACTTAATTCTAGCATTTCAAAATCCAAGCACAATGACAAAACCTGGTAATCAATACCCTAAAACATAAATAAATCAAGAACCAAATGCCAAATCTCAAAGTTTATAAGCAATTTCCAAGCTAGAAAACCTTATGATCTAAGCACAAAGAAATTAAGCCAAATTAGAGAAGCTCTCACCTTTGCAATTGATCTGACTTAACCCCCTTGATCTTCAACCCAAAGAAGGAGATAAAAGGGACTTTTTCTTGGTGCGGAGAGAGCCCCAACTAGCATAGAATTCCAATGCGAGAGGAAATGCGAAAAACCCAACACAAATTTCACAGAAAGAAAATAAAAAAGAAAGAAAGAATGGAAAGTAGAACGGCTGCTGAGCAGGAGTAGTTTAGAAGAAGGAAAGGAAAGGGTGGGCCAAAGGGAATTCAAGAAAACAATTACAATAATGCAAATGCCAGAGCAATTCTTTTTTTCTCAAACAATGCCAGACAAAAATCTAATCTTTATAAGAGGGCAGAGTTTTATTTTAATGGGGGAAAGAATTTAGAGCGTAGGGAGATGCCAAATAAAAGCAAAGTTGGGTGAAAAATGGTAGGTGGGGATTTGTGAATGTGGAGGAGAGAGAGATAGAGAGAGGGATACGCATCAGTAAAGCTGGAAAGGAAGCTTAGTTTGCAATGGAGGAAATCACAAACACACACTCGGAGACAGAGAAAACGTCTTTGAAAATCAGAAAATGAGGCGAACAGAAGATTGCATTTATAACTGAGAGGATAAGAAAAGAAAAAAAAAAAACAAAAAAAACAAAAAAAAGAGAGAGAGAGAGAAAAGTTGTCTACTATAAAATGTAACTAAACTACATATTATTGTTATTAAAATTAATATTGAATGTTAGTTATGTATTGAGCTCTGACAGTTCAATTTCAATTTGTTAGTCGATTTTAATGCGATGGCAAACCCTACGATTTTCACATCTTTTTTTTAAAAAATTTCACACACAACGAAACTAAGAAATGTGTAATTATAAGTTAAGTGCATATAGTTTTGTTGATTATTGAATTTGAACAGAAAACATTGCAAATATGAAAGGGTCTAGTTAATATTTAGTGAATTTTGTCAGCAGTTTTTACTATACAACAGTAAAAATTCGAGATTAAAAAATACTACTAACAAAAGAAAAAGAAAAAGAAATCGAATGTGTTAGACAGTTAGAGAGAGATAGAGAGTCAACTTAAATCTAGTAGGATTTAGATAGAAGATTCACAAATTTGCCCCTAACTATATGATTGTGATTTTTTGGGGGATTATTCATTAATATTTAATAATGCCGGTCAACCCTTTCATGAAAAATGAAATCCTATTTTTTATTTGTTTCTTTTATTTCATATAAATTGTGAATATAGGGCTGTGACTGTGATCAATGGGTTTTTCTTAAATATAATTAAATGAAATTTAAATATCGTGTCACAAAATTGTGATTTTTATTTCCTTGGGTATTGGTCACACAAACATTACAGGTATTGAGTGTGGATAAATCCAGCTCATGTATAAATATTATTGATTTTTCTTATGAAAATATTGGGTAAATAAGAATATGCAATTGATTATTCTAAGGAAAAAAAAAAGAATAAGTAATTGATGTGAGATTTCAAATCACAAGTTTATAAAGGTATCAAGTATGAATGACTGGTTTATCATGAAAGTTTTAAATACAATAATATTTCTATAGATATCTTTCATCACAATCTGAACAATTGATTACTCTAATTACTTAAATAGTGCAGGCATGTTAATAAGTAATTAACATTTTTAAGAGGATTTTGTCCAAAGTTGATCTTGTCCAAACGAAGAAGATCTAATTAAATTTATGTCCATGCCTATTCATTAATTTCAGCCTTCTAACATTTCAATATATTTCCTACATGAGTTTTTTTCGTTTATTTTTATGATGGATAAATTTGAAAGATGGGAACATACATAGTAAAGGAGTAAAATAATAATTATATGCTAAATATTCTGGTAATATTTTCAAATGGATAGAAATTGGAAATTATTTAAATACTTATTTCAAATTTAAAAAAAATAAAAATGTACGTGACATAATCCCAATATTTTATTTTCCCTTTGTCAAAATCAAACCATCAATTTAATTGCACGAATTAAATAAAGATACTAATGGTCAACTTTCTGTCCTCACTCATTCATTGTTTCAAAATCAGGAAAATGGAAAATCGGTTTAATGCTCAAAAATTTTGGTGCCTTGGACAGTGAAGCGATTCTACATTTACCCATTTATTAATATTTTTTCCTCTTATAGCTTGCCTGCAAATAATTACATCTAAAATTTTTACCTACATTCAACAATATGAGATGTTGTGTTACTTCAATATTAAAAAAGTCAATACTACAAAAAGTCAATACCGGTACTTAGGGCATGTATAATGGAAGAACTTAAAATGGGGTTCTTAAAATTAACACCTAGACTAGAGCTCAATTCTTAAAAAATTAACAACAATGGGTTCTTAAAGTGATGCTCTTAATACTATTCATAGGTCCCACATATTATTTTAATGTTATAATAATTTTATTACTTTTGTTTATTTAGCATATATATGTCTTTGTAAAAAAAAATAATGAGTGTTATGAACTATATTTGACGATTTTTATTTGAATTACTATTTATTTCATTTTTGTTTTATTTACTTTTGGTGTTATGAACAATATTTGACGATTTTTTTTTTAAATTCAAATTACCAATTCGAAATAATAGCTAAAGGGATTAAATTCGGGGGAAGTTTCAAGAATGAAACGGTCGATTTTTTTTAGTTATTTCTTGATGCATGAATTGAACAAGCAAAAGAAAGAGAAAGAAAAATAAAAATAAAAAAAGTGAAAGAAAGTTCAGGAGAAACGAAACAAAAACAAATAAAAAATTTGGTTGAAAAGTTAAAGTATGCAGCTCACTTGCTTACCAAGGAGCGTGGATACCACTTACCCTTTTATTGGTTATTGGGCAGCTGTAATACACGTGATCTTCTAAATTTTTTTTAAGAAACAAAGATCTTATATTAGAGTCTGGGCTCTTAAACTTAGGCTCCCCAATGGTGGATTAAATTTAGGAGCCGGCTCTTGTTTTTGCCACATGGACAAGAGCCCCTCCATTGGACATGCTCTTATGTGTCAATGTCAATACTGGAATATTTCAATTACGATGTACTCCCGTAGTAGTGTAAAAGTGTATTACTACATATTAACCATGTTTATTTAAATATAAAATTATACTTGTATTTTCTTACAAGGTAAAAATACAAATTAAATAAATACACGAACTTTGTATGACATATCGTTTTGCACATGAACTTTTAATTTTTTTTGTAAATACATGAACTTCGAAGTTTGTTCAATTTTTACACTAATTTACTTTCCGATCAAATTGAAACTCACATGTCATCCACATAACTTCCACATCGATTTTATATTCCACGTGCGCATCCATGTAACTCTTAATTTTTTTTCTATAAATACACGAACTTTAAAGTTTGTTCAATTTTTCCACTGATTTCTTCGTCCACCAATCGGCCATCAAATATGTTCGTCCACCAATCCGCCATCAAATTCCATCTTTCTGAAGCGGCGCTCCTTGCCCAGAAAGTCTCCATATCTTTACCGACTTGCCGAGGCTGCGTTGTGCACCACGTAGTGCCTATTGCCGCTGATGCTGAAGGATTGCAGGTCCGACCTATCCTCCTCCACCGCCAAGCACTTCACCAGCCCGCTATGGCCTCTAAAAATCGAGAGGCAATGGTGGGTCATCTCCTCCCACCTAATCTCACAGATGTTGGTGTCAGCAAATCCGTTGAAGACTAGATTCCTGGAGGACAGTGGAGTAGGCGTTGACAGCGAGGGAGGTGACGACGAGGGAACATTATACTAAACGACATTGTTTAATACTAACACAAACGATGTCATTTTATTTGCCGGTCGGAACTTATTTTCCGGTTGCCATGTGTGCGCTACCGCCGCTACATCATATACGATTTGGGGAAAATTTAAAATATGGAAAATTGAACAACATGCCATAACTTGTGTATGTACAAAAAAAAGTCATTTTATTTGCCATCCGGAACTTATTTTTCGGCTGCTATGTGTGTGCCACATCAGATACGATTTGAGGGAAAATTTGAATTATGAAAAAATTAAACACGAGACAAAGTTTGTGTATTTACAAAAAAAAATCAAAAATTCATGTGCAAAACGATATGTCACACAAAGTTCGTATATATAATTGCATTTTTACCTTTTTACAAATCATGCCTATTAGTATATGTTATAATCATATTTTATATGTTAAATTCGAAAAAATCAATTTTCAAATTGATTTCTAATTTTTATAACATAATTGGTTCTGATATAATCCAATATATATATATATATATATATATGTATATATATATATATATATATATGTGTGTGTGTGTGTGTGTGCGCGCGCGCGCGCACGAATTTGAATATTTAAGTTTGTATATTTATATTTGAATTTTGATACCATTTTCTATAAAATATTTAAAGGGAAAATTGCCGTAAAATATACAATCTTTCGTCAATTTTTGATTTTTGCACACGGGCATTAAGATCAGCCGATAAATACATAACTTTTTAATTGCACACGATGTAGATTTTTTCTTGATTTAGTCAGATTTCATGCTGATATGGAAGTCGGAAGTTGAATCTGTTGAAAATTATGTCAAATTATATATGTGAGGAAATTAGAATCCTATTAATCGTTTGACCAATTTGACTTTCATATTATCACGAAATCAGGAAAAAAAATCGACCTCATGTGCAAAACCAGAAACAATTAAAAGATTATGCATTTATAAACAGATTTTAAAATTCGTGTGCAAAACCAAAATTTGATGAAATATTGTGTGTGTATGCGTGTGTGTGTGTGTTTTTTTTTTCAATTATCCCATATTTAAAATGCAACAAATTTATTTGGATTTCTCGATGCTAGTTTTATCTAATACATTCACGAGTTTTCACACACACACACACACTACATAAAATAATTGTATTGAAACGTAAATGTAGTAACCTAATTTTGTTTCCGATTGCTTTTACTTTTGAGAATAATAATCAATTGTTTGTTCGTGGGTATAATATCTCACTTGGTAAGTAAATTTTTAACATTTTATGGCAACGGTAATCATGGGCAAAATAGTAAATTCCACTCGTAATAAACAAATCTCTTTGTTGGTCACACTATTATTATAGAGAAAAAGCCTCTATTGGAGGAGAAAGAAAGTCTTTGATTTGAAGCATAACCTTTTTCTTTAAAGTATGACTGGGACAAATCTTTATTACGTGGAGTACTTTATTGGAGAATTAATTAGGCTAATGGTGTGTGTTTAGTCTTAATTAGGAGTAGGTGGTTAAGTGGTATGGCCAATTCTCATGGTCATGGACCACTACTGTGGGTGTGGGGCCCCTTCTCCCAATTTTTGACCTCTCGGAAAGAATCACAGCCGTTGATCTCATCTTTGATCAAGTCTCGTTATATTTTTGTGGGTTTTTTTTTCCTATAGAGTTGTGTAACCACAAATTGCACGTGCGCCAGATGTATGGCACGTGGGAAGACTGGGTCACCTTTTCAAATTATATTTCAATATGTAAATATAAATGCCTTCATCCTCAATTCCTCTCCTCATAGATATGTCATGTACGAGTAGTCGAGTACTTTTTTTTCCCCCCCTTTGATCAGAGTATTTTGAAAATATAATTACATTACATATATTTGAATATATTTATAGAATTTTGATTAGGAAATGTTTGTCGCAATTCAATAAATTATGTAAAAATATTTTTTTGGGGGGAAATAATTAATTAAGAGATAGTAGTATTGTATAGTTTGTACTCATCGTAATTTACGGAATGTCCCCGATTTGATTTTATAGAGGGAGAAATTGAGTTTGATTTTATGCAAGTACAGTGCCAAGGTAATGTAATTAAATTGACCCAATTAATGATGTACCAATATTGCTTAATTATTTATTCAATTAATGATTTTTATATTCTAAAGTCATGAATGCATGTCCCTTTGCTACTATAGGCTACCGATGTGGCATTGAATGATGCAACAAATGGGTATTCTTATGTAGTATTTTAAATTTAAATATCCCTCTAATTTATAAATGGATAAATAATTGTCTTAGGAAATAGGATGTCAATTTTACCTGCGGTACCCAATTAATGATGTACCAATATTGCTTAATTATTTATTCAATTGATGATTGTTATATTCTAAAGTCATGAAAGCATGTCCCTTTGCCACTATAGGCTACCGATGTGGCATTGAATGATGCAACAAATGGGTATTCTTATGTAGTATTTTAAATTTAAATATCCGTCTAATTTATAAATGGATAAATAATTATCTTAGGAAATGATGACAATTTTACCTGCGGTATGGGGCGGGTACGGGGGAGAAAATTGGGGACGGGGGCGGGGGCGGGTTTATAGATCCCCGCCCCGAAAATTAAACTTAATATATATATATATATATATATATATATATATATATATATATATATATTTATAAATTATATTTAAAAATTCAACAAATTTAGTATTTAATTATTATTTCTTGATACATTTATTAAATAATTTATAATTCTTTGATTTTTTAATTTATCATAGTTTTAATTAATTTTTTTTAACAAAAAATTTAATTTTTATTATAAAAAATATATTTTTTAATAAAAATATAAATTAAACGGGTACCCGTCGGGTACCCTTCCCCCGACGGGTAATCCCCGCCCCGCCCCCGCTTTAATTTTAACGGGTATGAGGGGGATTTTCTGATGCGGGTATGGGGACGGGAAAGCAATACCCGACCCTGCCCCGACCCGTTTACATCCCTATTAGGAAATGACAAATTTTGTACTGTTGTGTATTATTGAGCTTAGGGTTGAGCCAATTTTGAATTACTACTATTATGCAGTAATTCCTACGTCAACTAAATATGCATTTGAAATTTATTTTTGGGACGCATTAACCCGGCCATGCCTCGTGAACAAGAGACTCATTTTGTAAATGACTTGTGATCAATGATATGAAGTTCACGAGAGTAATTTTTTGTGAATGACTTGTGATTAAGGATATGATTCCCTAGTGGAAGCCTATATGTAGACATGCCCAAGGGCCGGGCCCGGCGGTTTCGGGCCTCGAACTGTCGGGCCGCGGGCCTGAAACAGACGGCCCTAGCCCGGCCCTAGAAGATGCTACTCGGTTAGGGGCTCGGCCCTAGGACCGCCGGTTTAGGGCCGGGCCGAAACCGGCGGGCCAAGGGCCGGCCCGTGTGCCATACTTTTTCGCCCAGCCCCAAAACAGGGGAAAACAGGGGAGGACTCCTCTTGCTCTCGGCTTTTTTGCCGAAAAATTAATTATTTTTTTTTACAACTTTGTTTAAATTTTAATTTTTATTCTTTTATATTTATTTTTTTATGAATACTAAATGATAATTTGTTAAGTTTGGATGATGTTTTTTTATTTAAAAAATATTTTTAAATAACTCATCAAAGTGTTAAAAATGAATAACAATTTTTCAATTTTGCATTAATAATGAGGAAAATTACAATAATAACTTAAGCTCAATTTAAGCACTTTCACAATTGAATAAGAACTTTTACATTTGAAATGAAAAATACTAATAATAACAATAAGGGACTTGAACTCAATTTAATTTCTAAAATTGAGTTGCCTACGTATCCTCTGCTCCCGATCGATCCGTCTCGGTGAAGGCTTCATCTTCGCTCTCATTTCGATCATCCCATTCCGGTTCTTGAGCTCTAAGGTCGGCCCTACACCAATCATCAAGTAACATGGTAGCTTCAATGTTCGCCGGCTTCATGGTTGATCTTCTTTGATCTAGCATAAGACCTCCGGTGCTAAAGGCTTGTTCAACGGATACGGTGGATGCCGGAACGGCAAATAACTCCTTCGCCATGATGGAGAGTATTGGGTACTCCACTCTCTTCGACCACCATTTCAACACGTCGATCGACGGACCACTATCTTCAACACCAAAGACAAAACGAGTTTGCAAAAATACATCCAATTCACTATTACCTTGGGCCCTTGGATTATCATAGGTTCTATTTTGGTAAATTCCTTGCATTTGTCTAACTAAAGGATCCATTGAGTCCATAGCAAAGAGAAAATCAAATGAAGACATCATAGTAGAAGAAGAAGAAATATTGGTATTATCTTCATTACTACCATACTTTCTCATATATTCATCAAAAAGTTCTATCATACTCCTATGTAGATCATCCTTGATTTGTTGCACATTAATCAAACCATATTCATTTAAAACGGTCATAATAATCAAAACAATATTTTGAGCCGTGTGAGGCTCTTCAAACTCCCTAAATGCAATCAAACGTTTTTGCATAGTCCATTTTGCATCAATCCATTGACATATAATTCCCATATAACTATATCTATTATATGCA
>CM038110.1:24618720-24715618 GCA_001642375.2 Mentha longifolia | reverse complement strand
CGTCGCATGGATTTGGCACTTCGGACACTGTTTGACGAGGTCGATAGCGTCTTGGAACATGGTGGGCTAATAGTATCCCCACCTTATGATCTTCTTGGACAGGGCGTGAGCTCCGATGTGACTGTCACAGGACCCTTCATGGACTTCGCGCAATGCATAGTCCGCTTGGTTGGGCCCCACACATCTTAGGAGAGGCTGGAGGTAGGATTTTCTATACAGCACTCCCTGTTCTAGGATATACTTGGTGGATTTAGCCAGGAGCTTCCTAGCCTCGACCTTATCAGTTGGGAGTTCGCCTTTTCCTAAGTAGTTGCGAAGTGGAGTCATCCAGTTTGGCTCGTCTTCGGTTACTACATTAACTTCGGCTTCATCAATACTTCGGAGTTGTACTTTTTCCACCGGAGAGGTCGTTGAAGACGATGCGAGTTTGCTCAGTGCGTCAGCTCGGTCATTGTCTCCTCTTGGGATTCGCACCAACTCGAAGTATGAGAAGCTCTGTTGTAGGATCTTGGCCTTATGGAGGTATTTCTTCATTCGTTCACCTTTAGCCTCGTACTTGCCTAGCATATGGCTCACTACGACTTGAGAGTCGCTGTGAACTTGAATGGCTTTTACTTGGAGAGCTTGGGCTAGACAAAGTCCGGCGACTAGAGCCTCGTACTCCACTTCGTTATTTGTGGTAGGGAAGTTGAACCGTAGTGCATAGGTGGTCTCCTTCCCTTCCAGGCTGATAAGTAAGACCCAGCTCCGCTTCCTTTGTTGCCTGATGCCCCATCCACGTAGACCTTCCAACAGTCTTACAGCGGTTGCTTCGGTGCTTCGGCCTTTGATTTATTTTCGGCAGGTCCGGCGGACCTCTGTTCGTCCGTGAACTTGGCTTCTACTAGGAAATCGGCCAAAGCTTGCCCTTTAATGGCCTGGCGAGGTACAAAGGAGATCACGTGCTCGTCGAGTTCTACAGCCCATTTAGCGATTCGCCTGGACGCTTCTGGTTTTGTGAGCACTTGCCGAAGTGGGAGATCGGTCAGCACTTGTATTGGATGCGCGTGGAAGTATGGTTGAAGTCTCCTTGCTGCGTTTACCAATGCAAGTGTGACCTTTTCCAAAGGTTGGTACCTTGTCTCCGGTCCTTTTAGGGCTCGGCTTATGAAATAGACGGGTAGTTGACGATGTTTTTCTTCTCACACCAGAACCGCACTGATTGCCTCATCCGAAGCGGCAAGGTATAGGGAAAGGACCTCGCCCTCTTTTGGTATAGATAAAGTAGGGTGGTTTGCGAGGTACCTCTTTAGGTCGTCGAAAGCTTTTCTGAGCTCGTCATTCCATTCGAAGTTCGGCGCCTTCTTCAATATCTTGAAGAACAAGAGTTGTTTTTCGGCGGCCTTAGACATGAAACGACTTAGCGCAGCTAGGCAGCCCGTTAGCCTGTGCACGTCGTGGATTGACTTCGGCACTTGCATTTCTTGGATGGCTCGGACTTTTGATGGGTTAGCCTTTAAACCTTCGCGTGAAACCCAACACTCTAGAAATTTTCCAGATCGAACCATAAAAGTACACTTTTCTGGGCAATTTCTTTGCTTTTAACGACTATATCGTCTACATACACTTCGACAATTCTACCAATGTGGGCCTCAAATATTTCGTTGACCATCCTTTGGTATGTAGCTCCAGCGTTCTTCAGTCCGAAAGACATCTTTTTATATGCATATATACCGAAGTCCGTGACGAAAGCGGTCTTCGGCGCGTCCTCGGTGCTCATGAGAACTTGGTGATACCCCTTATACAGGTCTAAGAAGCTAAACATCTTGTGGCCAACAAGAGCTTCGACCTTCTTGTCAATGTTGGAAGGAGGTTCGACCTTCTTGTCAATGTTGGGAAGGGGGTGGCAGGTCTTTTGGGCAGTGCTTGTTGAGGTCGGTGTAGTCTATGCACATCCGCCATCCCCCTCCCTGCTTTTTTACCATTACAGGGTTGGCCAACCAGGTCGGATATTTCACTCCGAATAAAATATCGGCCTTTTGTAGTTGGCGAACCTCGTCATGGATCACTTGATTTCTTTCGGCTGCGAAGGCTCGCTGCTTCTGCCGAACTGGTTTCACCTCGGGATCGATGTTGAGGTGATGAGTGATGACGCTTGGTGCCACCCCAGTCATGTCTAGTGGTGACCAAGCGAAGACATCTCTGTATTCCCGAAGTAGCCGAATAATCTGACTTCGGAGCTCGTATTCTCCGACGAACCCTACTTTGACGACCTTGGCAGGGTCATCTTCATATAATGCGACGTCTTCGACCGGCTCAACGGATGGAGGCGATGTCAGCTCCACCTCTTCGGGGTTCTGTAGTTGCTATGCTTAAGGGTGCTAATTCCCAGCACCTCGGAGTGCGACCTGCATGCACTCCTTGGCTTGAAGCTGATTTCCCGAAGTGTGATCACTCCATTTTTAGACAGAATTTTGATCATCAGGTGATATGCCGAGCAAATCGCCTTTGTTGCTGTCAGCCAATCTCTCCCTAAGATGATATTGTAGGTAGAATTGGCTTTCACGACAAAGAAGTTGATGATCTTTGTCGACGACAGCGGGCTCTTCCCGACAGTGACAGGAAGTGGAATGATGTCATCGTTGTCGTTTCTTGTTGTGTAAAGTTTTTCAACGGAGTGGACGCCGGCTTCAGCCGGGCTTCTTCGATCCCGAGCTTGTCGAAGCGGTCTTTGAAGAGCACGCTCACTGAGGCTCCGCTGTCTATGAACACCATGTGAATCAAGCTGTTAGCCACCACGGCTTGAATTATGGTGGCGTCCTGATGGGGTGTGGCGTGGGGGACTAGGTCGTCATCGGAAAAAGTGATGACCTCGTCCTTCTTGAACCTCTTTTGTGAAGGTTCTTCTCTTTGTTGGCTTCGGGTCTCGGCTCTCAGTGAGGACTTTGTTGAGCCTGGAGGCAGCCCGGTGATGGCACCGATGACTGTCGTATTGAGGTTGGTCCTCGTCTTCATCTTCATCGTCGTGTTTTGACTTTTTGTCATGGAGGGGTGCGCAGTGGTTGCCTCCCATATTCTTCTTTCTCTTGCCCTTCCCTTGAGGTCGGGCATCTTGCTGGTTGTGACTTTAGTACAGCTTAAGGGTACCGTCGCGTACCATGTGTTTGATGTTCGATGCGAAGTCTCTGCAGTCTTCGGTTTCATGACCGTAGTCATCATGAAACTTGCAGTATTTCTCCTTAGATCGGCGTTTCGATCCACCTCGGGACAAGGGTGGCGGCTTCTCGAACAAGTTCGCATGAAGCTCGTATATTTCGGCCCTGGACTTCGTCAGCGGTGTGTACTGACTTCGGTCTTGGTTGGGCCGAGGTCCTAGGCGAGACTCAAGGGGTCCCCGTTGCAACCTTTCGAGGGCACTTCGGCGACCTTGCCCATGGTCGGTGCGCTCCTCTTTCTTCTTCTTCTCATTGTTTTCGGGCCGATCTGCTGCCCGTTTTTTTCGATCAGCCTCGTCCGCCTCTGCGAACGTATCAACAATCCTCCATTGCTGCCTGGAGGTCGTTGGACGAGCCTTCACAAGCTCTCTGAAGAGAGTCCCGGACTGTATGACATTTTGAAATGCCAAAATGAGAACGTCGTCGGAGAGACGATCGACTTTAAGGCTCTCATTATAGAAATGGGTCAGGAAGTCACTGATCGTTTCTCCTCGCCCCTGCCTTAAGGTGAGAAGCTGGGCCGGGCTGATTTTTGCCTCAGCTTTCTGGAAGAAATGACACTCGAAGGCGTTGAGTAGGTCGGCGTACGACCCTATGCTGCCGTTAGGTAGGCTGTCGAACCAGCTTCTGGCGTTGTCCACCAGCAGCTCGAGGAAGACTTTACACATGTAAACGTCTTCGGCGAGTCCTTGGTTCATCATGTTGTACTGGAACTGTGATAAGAAGTTGCTGGGGTCTTGTGACCTGTTGTAGGGCGGGATAGGAGGTACTCTATACGTTGACGGGAGGGGAGTATAGAGTATCCTATTAGTGAAGGGAGTGGAGATTCGACCGTAGACGGTGAATCTTCCCTGGTAAACGTTTCCTTCGTCACGCCGATGTGGGACGACGTTTTGACGAGGTGACGTTGAACCGCGCTGAGGTGAAGCGCGGCCGTTGTTCCCACGACGATTGTTGCTCTGTTGCCTATGGGAAAGCTCGGCAATCCTGTCTCCAATGATTTGGAGACTTGGGGATCGCCTCTGTGATGGTTCAACTCCGTCTTCTCTGTGTTGACTTCGTTGTCGATGTTGATCGACGAACTTAAGGAAATCTTGTTCGTGGAGGTCTAGGTACGCCTTAAGTGCACCTCCAAGCTCGGGTTGGAGTGCGGCGTTACCACGTCGGCGACCACCCTGACTTGGCTCGCCGCTGCTAGCTGAATCCCCAGACTGGCCCGATGGGATATCCTCCAGGTGGCCTTCGGGAGTTTGGTCGGTTATGGGCTGCTTGCCAGGTCTTCTCATGGAGGCAGTTTGCCGATTTTGACTGGCGTCGGCCTCTTCCTCGTTGATTGGTGGACGAAGTGGATTGGTGGGCGGATCGGCTTGGCTCTGCTTTGCCTTGGCAGCAGTGGTGGCGGAGCGGGTTGATTTTACTATCGTATCTTCACTCAAAAACGTTTGATCGACTTCACAAAAAGAATTTTTCAGTTTCCCACAGACGGCCCCAGTGATCGATCGTGGAATTTTAGAGTGATTTGTACGAAGGAAAAATAAAGAACACAAGATGTTTTTACATGGTTCGATCTTTTGTTAGATCTACGTCCACGGGAAAGGAGATAATTCTTATATTAGTGTTCGAGTAGCTATTACAGTGTGTCCCTCAATCTATCCTAGCATCACTATTTATAGGCATCCAGCAGCAGTTGCAGCCGAGGTCGTGGGGTGCCACCTCAGCAATCGTGGGTTAGAGATCGTGGGTTGAAGATCGTGGGTCGGCCGAGCTTCTATGCTGTTGGGCCGCGCTGCTGGATTGAGCCAAAGCGTCTTCTGGGCCTTTCAATGGGCCGAGCTCATCTAGGCCGAGCTTATTTGCCGAGGTCCAATTATATTGGACCGGTGCTTGGGCCTAGTAGCTGGGCCGTATCCTATCAGGAGCAATGTTGTAAGCACTGTAATTTTATTTTGATGAAAGTAATGTAATTTTATTGACTATCCCTCCTAATTTATGAAAGCATTGTAATTGTTTTATTGTTATAGAAGAGGTCTCCTAAGCATATGTGTGGTACTCAAAAGAGAAAAATGAAGAAAAAAGAGGATCAAGTAATTTTTGTATTTTTTTCGTTTTTATAGAGCTCATTTTTTTGTTTTCGCCTAGGGCCTCACCAAGTACAGGACCGGCCCTGGTGAGTTCAACACCTCAAAATTATTTCTTTTGCTAATAAGAATTGAAGTAATATGAGAGTGATTTTCCTGATAAGAATTCTAGAATTTTTTTAATTATATCAAAAAAGTATAATAAGAAGTCCGATTAGAATTGGACCACTTAAAATTCTTTTAACAAAATATTGATGCCACTCATCTTAAGATGAATCAAATTCTCATCTTACTATCTGAGTTGCGCACACTACCGAATATTGTTATAAAAAATCATTAATGATAAATAATCGTAAGTTTATTATATCATTGGAGTAAGTAGAATGAAATCCAATATTTCTTCTATTAAGAAAAAGAACAAATATGCATAATATTAAGATGGGGCATTAATTTAATCTCGGGCCTACATGACAATTTTTAGCTGTGCTGGCCTGTTAAAAGCCCAAAAAATAACACAATATGCACGAGGGGATCACTTATTGGGCCCAATATTAAGTTACAAAATCAACCAGAATGAATATACACCTGTCAACCCGGTTTATTAATAAATGTTCAAGCATTAAATGAAATTAGGATTTAAACACCACTTAGAGAGTTTAATCTCTTAAAAGTTAATACCACTTATTTTGTACTACTATTTGTCTACTGTACTAGTCATGAATGCTCCATATATCCACCGTAAGCACACTTAGGGGCCGTTTGGTTAGAGTGGGGAAAGGGAAAGGAATCGGGAAAGGGAAAGGAAATGAAAGAAATAGGAATGATTGCTGATTTTCCATTCTGTTTGGTTAGAGCAGAGAAAGGGAATGAACTCCCTTTGTGTATGTTTGGTTAAAGTCCAACAGATGAGGAATCAACTTCTTTTTATTTCCCTTTCAGATTTTATTTCCCTTTTCAAAAACATTTGAAAATTTATATTTCTTTTTATTTTATTTTTCAAATGTTTATTTAAATATTACTGTACATTAATAAACAATAAAAAAATTTATACATCCAATATTAATCCAAATAATCTACAATATTTATATAATTTTATAAACAATAAGAAATAGAAATTAGATTGAAGAGTTAGTGCAGTGCATCCCAAAAGTGATGATCAAAACTCGAGATATTAATGAAGAACACAAAATACATAGCAAACCATTTGTAAATCTATTTCATGCAAAAAATCTCCAAAATTATAATATTCCCTTCAAAATCAAAAATCATATTAACCAAACCAAAATTTCTTGTCATCTGCCTTAGGAACTCTAGTAACATATAAATAAATATTACTTGAATACAAAAAATAACTTCAAACAAATTATATAGAATATATATTGGTATCATAGTCAATTATACACATTATATAGCTTCAAAAAATACATGTTTGATCACAAAAAATTCCCAAGAAAAGTCAATCTTGGTGAATTCCTGCTCGCGAATCGTTGAACATAGCTTGTGCCAATGAATCCCTGTAGTTAGTCCAAGGGTTTGACGTATCAATCGAAGCTATATACTCAACTTCATCATCATCGTTGTCATCACCGCCATTATCAGAATCATCATCGTAAGAAATATCATCATCAAGGGAATCCAAAGACCTATATTTCTTGATAAGGTTATGCAATAAACAACATGCCATGACAATACGACTATGAGTTTTCAAACTAAACCAAGAAGGACTTCTAAGAATGCCCCATCTCCCTTTTAGTACCCCGAAACACCTTTCTATTACATTTCTAGCCATTGCATGTTTCATATTGAAGCACTCTTCTGCACTTCTTGGTTGGCGAGGACCACTATTCCATTCTCTAAGGTGATAAATATGTCCCCTATACGGTGCAAGAAATCCATCTCCATTAGTATATCCGGCATCGCACAAGTAATAACAACCTTTGCATGAAAATAACATTTTATTATGTGATATTTTTTGTAGTATCTGATGCAAACAATAATAAATTATAATTGATTTACCTTGAGGAACTTTTAAACCATTAGGCCGAGATATAGCATCACGTAGTACTCGGCCATCATGTGCCGAACCCTCCCAACCAGATAACACGTAAATAAATTCCATCTCAGGTGAGCACACTCCTAGAACATTCATTGCAATTGTACCTTTGCTTGTTCGATATTTAGATCGATCCGTCGCAGGTACAATTACATTTATCATTGTACCATCAAGTGCACCTAAACAATTCTTCAAAATAAAGTGCAATTTTCAGATGATGTTAATCAAATTATTTACAAAAATAAGGTCAAGTGTAATACGTTGAAATACTTCCATCTATTATCATCACAGTCTTCTTCTGTTATAGGTTCTGGTTTCTTCAGCAAGATATTGTGCAACTTCAAGATAGTTTTCAAGCACAATTGAAATTGCCTACTAACAGTTTCACCACTTCTATAAAAATATGCTGAAACACACCTATTCTTTTTGTGATGAGCTACTATATACAAAAATATTGCAACAATCTCCTCTATACTCATGTGCTTAGTCTCTTCTAAACCACCAATTCCTCTAACCATCTCACAAAGTCTATCAAAAGCATTTCGATTCATACGAAGATGATTGCGGCACAATACATCGCTATCTCTTATCAATCTATGTAAGTTAACCAATCTCAGTTTTCTCTTAAGTCTCTTGTCTACTAATAATTTTGATGAATTGCATATTGTTTTACTCATCGAATACTTAATCAAATACACCAAACTACTACATGGATCATGAGTATTATGAATTGAAGGAACTCGAATTTTCTTCTTCTCAAGGAAAGACCAAGACGAGCCATGGCTGAGAAGGAAACATGTATGCAAGACAAAGATATTAGCCACATGTGTACCAGAATATTGGACTCATAATCTAGAAGAAAGTATACAAACTCAATGAGATAATTAGGATTTCAAACCAGATGAATGATTATAATCTAAATGATCTTTAACACAAACATATATATATATATATATATATATATATATATATATATATATATATATATATTTTCTAAATGAAAAGGAATAAAAACAAAAACCAAGAAATAAAACTCAAACTTCATTCCATTTCATGCAATTTAAACTTGAGAAATGTATATATATATATATTATCTACAGCAAACCAAACTCAAATCTTGAATTCAATCTTTAGACACAAAACACCAAACTAATTACCAAACTGCCATCCACCATAATACTATGTTACACAGATTAGATTCAATTCAGAGACAAAGAGTTTTGCCTCACATGGCAGCATTATTCAATCACAGATTCTCCCCAATCATTCAATCACTCAAGCATATGACGATACAAATGGAGGGTGGTACGAGGTTCCCTCCCCAAACCATGTTCGACTTAGGCTGCAATCGCCTCCGGCACCCTCCCGTTGTTGGAGAGGGCGAGCAGAGATGAACATAAAATGGAAAAAAAAATAAAAAAAATTGTGCCCTAATTCATTGATTCGTTCTCCTTGTTATACAGAGATGCACATGACAATTAAAAAGAGACAAAAAAGAGAAGAAATTGCTAGAAACTGGGATAATAATGATGATATTATAGCTTGTTTTCAAATATAACATATGTATATGTAACAAGAACGAAAATATGGGAAAATAATTTATTTACTGTAAGAAGTTGTCCCCGGAACAGGATGAGAACTAACAGAGGCAAAACAACAGCAACATAGTAGAAGATACAAGACGGCGGAGGAGAATCGGCGAGAGCGAAGCGGCGAAGGAGACTTGGCGGCAGCTGGTCGGAGGAGAAAGGGTGATAGGAGAACCACAAATTAAGGAGGTGATGACGAGGCAAGGAAGAAGATGGCAAACGCAGGTCGAGCAGCGGCAGAGTTTCGCAGAAATAAGAAATCGGAGAAATGGAGGGAAGAAATTGGAGATATGGAGATTGGAGGGAGTTGATTACAGGAGAAAGAGAATTCTATTCCCTTGTTCAGACTAGGGAATGGGGAAAGGAAAAAACGGGGTAATGGAAACCCTCAAAATAGAAAAAGGGAATCATTAAAAAAGTCAACCAAACATCATGTAAGGGAATTAGACCACTTAATTCCCTTTCCCTTTCTTGAAACCCTCCAACCAAACGACCCCTTAATGTACCAACGGCTGATGTGGTAGTGTTATGTAAATAATTTTTTCATTTAGAATTTATATATATATATATATATATATGATAGAGATCAAATAAAAATGTTTCCATACGTGTTAACTAAAAATATATTTTAGTGTCTATTTAAGCAGATGTGTGGTTTAGATTAATGAGATTTTTAGATGTATTTTCGGATAAGTAAGTTGGGCAGTTAGCATTTATGATTTCCTTAAATACCGGGATTCTTTCCATGTTTTTAGTTTTATCACTTTGAGATTTATAACTGTTTTTTTAGAACAAGACCCTTGTTGAATACTATACAAGAAGTCGACAAAGAACATCAATTGAAAATAATTAAGAAGAAATACTTTTCAAAGTTAACACAAAACATGTTGAACGTTCTATATACTATGCTTAAAATACTAATTATAAAAGCATTCATGATTCACTTCATGAACATTCAATGAAAATTAACAAAATATGCAATACTTTTAAAAAATGCAATAAAAATACTGAATAGAGGTTGGTTCACATGTTAATAAATCCTGGTGTATTAAATAGGAATGGATCTGGACCATTGATCTTAATCAAATCTATGACTTGTCATTGATTTAAACATGGTTTCAAAGGGCAATAAGCATGATTTCATTTAAGCATGAATTGGTATATTTAAAAGCACAATTTTATGCACATTTAAGCATAATTTTGTATACCTTTAAGCATTTTTAACATTTTAACACGTCAGAATTTATTAACACACGAACCGTTCCCTACTATGCAATAACATTGAAAAGAATATGCATTAAAATATTAACTCATAAGCACACAGTAACAAGAAACAAATTGCAACAAAATGAACAAATAATGATTGTTTAATCAATTATAAAGTATTAATTTCAGGAACAATGAAAATCAACAAAATATGCAATAATTTGTTTTAGTAAAGTGCAATAAATATTCTACTACTATGCAATAACAATCATAATAATATGCATTAAAATATTAACTACAAAACAATAACAAACAAAAAATATGCAACAAAATGAACAAACGAAATATAATTATTAAATCAATTAAAAAGCAACAAAAATATTTCGGGAATTGGTATGGCAAATAATTTTGGATTGAAGCACTTTCATCAGAATTAAACGGCGCTAATATATACATTACCTTCCAGTAGTGTTTTTAAACCCAACCCGGACCGGCCGGTTTAACTGCGAACCGATTGGCTATCCGATCCGGTTCAGTAGTAGGCGGGTCATTATTGTGACCCGGAATGACCCGGTCGAAACCGGTCAAACCCGGTCAGAACCGGGTGACCCGGTTCAATTAAAAAAAAACTTATGTATCTATTGGGATTCGAACTTGTGACCTCCTTGTTTAAAGAACAATGTAATAACCAACTGAACTACCTACCAATATGTGATGAGAAACAATTATAAATATATTTAACCATATATTACTATTGAAATCAATATTGAAATAAATTTTATCATGTTATTAGCAATCAATATTTTTTTAATTATTATTTGAGTTTAGTTGGTATTTCTTATATAAACTGACATACATAAAAAGACGATTATGATAATAAAAGAACATATAAAAAATAATTAGTTGGAATTTTGTAAATGTAGTATTAATTTAAAACTGATCTTAGTATATATTTTTATGTGAAAATATTTCATTTTATTCATGCATAGTCGAACCAATACCATTAATTTATATATTATTTTTCATTTGATACAAGTATAAAATTTAAAACATGTTGATAATTCAAATATTTTAAATTGAATACTATAATATAATAATATATTTACGGGTCACCCCGGTTTTTTAAGAGCAGGTCAACCGGTCGGACCAGTGACCCGGTGACCCAATTGAATGACCGGTTCAATGTCCGGTCCGTTTTTCAAAATATTGCCTTCCACGTAATAATAGGACTGCATGATATATTTAACTGTATTTTAAGATTCAATCTCCACCTTCAATTTTTTCAAAGTAAATGGTTTTTATTTATTTTTAGTTAACACAAGGAGAACCATTTCTCATATAACTCACGCCTAATGGATCCTATGCTAAAAAGTTTCCCCATGAGAAATGGGAATAAATCATAACCATCCATCTAATAAAACTAGTGGCTAAGATTTGATGACTAAATAAATTATACACCTATTAATTTATTATTTCAAATTAATTGAGGATTAATTTTGGAACATTAAATATTTTATGGTCCCACCATATCTTTTTCAATTCCTACATTAACGGAAGCCCGCAGGGCGTTGCAAAATTAATATGCAATCACAAGAATTTCACAAGGGAGTTTCACAAAGTAACAAATGCAGACTTTTTTTATTATTTTTTTTATTTTTATAATTTGTCAATGTCAGAATTGTATGCTTAAAAATCATGCTTAGTAGTATGAATTTGTATGCTTAAAATTATATATTAATATTATTAAATTTGTATGTTTGATACTACATAAAATCATGATTAACATTGTAAATTTGTATGCTTAATACAAGATAAAATCATGCTTAATATTACGAATTTGTATGCTTAAAACTAGATAAAATTATGCTTATCCTTATGAAATTTGTATGCTTAATACTACATAAAATCATGATTAACATTGTAAATTTGTATGCTTAATACTAGATAAAATCATGCTTAATATTACGAATTTGTATGCTTAAAACTAGATAAAATCATGCTTATCATTATTAATCTGTATGCTTAAAACTAGATAAAATTATGCTTGTCATTATGAATTTGTATGCTTAATATAGATACTATCTTTTTTAATCTTTTTGATTATATAAAACATTTACGAAACCACTCAAATGAATTTAGAATAAAAATGCAACCATTTATTGATTTAATTATGTTTTTATTAGGGTAAATTTGTTATAAATACATAAATTATATAATTCCGGTTTTCCTCATGATAGATAAAATTTTAGAAATATACAAATTTTCCACCCCTTTTGGTTTTTTTTGACACGTTTCTTGAATATATGTGAGTGTATATTTTTAATTTAAGACACTTGACAATATATTAGATACAAAACGAGGACCATTTTAAAAATTTCTATTTAATTCCTATTGAATTCAGGCTATTTTCAGTTCGGGTTAATTAGACTAAACTTTTTTTGAGTTAATTTTTAAACACAAAATCGATTTTGAGTTGGTCCGTTGGCAATATGTCACAGTCCGAATCAATTCATTTATTTAAAATTAGTTGTTTTACATTTATTATTATTATTATTATTATTATTATTATTATTATTATTATTATTATTATTATTATTATTATTATTATTATAAACTTGAGAAGTTTATAGAAATTTTATTTATCGAGTATCGTTGACTATGATTGTTAAATTTTAAAATACATTTTGAGGTGGCCCGTTGGCCTATGAGTTTTTGAAATTCATGTAATTAATAAAATTGTGTAACAAAACATTATATTTTTAACTTAAGACATTTCACAATATATTAAACACAAAATCGATTTTGAGGTGACCTGTTGACCAATAAAATTTTGAAATTCTTTTAGTATTTATTGATAACTATGATTGTCGATTTTTTGTAACAAAAACTATATTTTTAATTTAAGACAATTGACAATATATTAGACACAATATTTGATTTTGAAGTGACCGGTTGACCAATGGGTTTTTGAAATTCTTTTAATATGTATCGATAACTTTGATTGTCATAGAAATGCTGCGACGAGGCAATGCCACATTAATGTTTTTCTTTTTTAAGTGTTTAGTTTTTTAGTAAGATTTAATTTTTTTCAATAAATATATTTATAATTAAAGACCTTGACGATATATTAACATAAAATGAGTATCATTTCAAAACAATCTGTTGATCAGGTAAATCTTTCAGGTTATTTTTTATTTGAGTTAAAATATTTTGACCTTAACACAACTTTAATTTTGAGGTGGCCCGTTGGCCAATAAGTTTTTAAATTTCTTTTAGTATGTATCGATAACTATGTTAGTCATGTATTTGAAAAAAAATTATATATTAGACACAAAATCGATTTAGAGGTAGTCCGTTGATCAATAAATTTTTAAAATTTTCGATTTGAGTCGATCAGGCTAAATTATTTTTGAGTTAAAATATTTTAGCCCTAACTTTACTTTGATTTTCAGGTGACCCATTGGCCAAGATATTTTTAAAATATTTTCTAAAAAATATCGATTTCTATGGTAGTCAGATTTTTGTAACAAAAAATATATACTCCCTCTGTCCTACTTCAGTAATCCCATAAATTGAATATATGTGAGGTATAAAATTAATGAAATGAGACTACTGAAATGAGACAGAGAGTATTTAATTAAAAGACATTGACGATATATTAACATAAAATGAACATCGTTTCAAAACTTTCTGTTGATCAGACGGTTCTTCAATCTATTTTTGAGTTTTTTAGTTAAGGTATTTTGGTCATAGCACAACTTCAATTTTGAGGTGGCCCGTTGGCAAGAAATTTTTAATTTTTTTTTAGTATGTATCAATAACTATGTTTGTCAAAAAAAATTAAACAAAAATAATTATATATTAGATACAAAATTAATTTTGAGCTGGCCCGTTGGCCAATAAATTTTTGAAATTCCTTTAGTATGTATTGATTGTTATGATTGTAAAAATTTTGTAACAAAAAATACATTTTTAGTTAAAGTATTAGACACAAAATGAGCATCGTTTCAAAATTTACGATTAATATAGCAAACTCATCGGGCTATTTTTAATTTGGGTTAGTTAGGATATATTTATTTTTCTTTGGTTAAAATATTTTGAGTAAAATTATTCGGAGTACTATTTTATATTTTTATTTATAAAATATAATATAAAGTGATACCCGTCGAATTTCGACAGGATACAAACTAGTTATTCTTAAACTACATTTATTCTTAAATTTTACTACTAAAATTTATCAATTATCAACTATTTTCGTTAACATTTTCAAATTTCAATATTTGAATTTCTCAATTTTCAACTTTTTTCATTAATAAGTAATACTCTTTTCTCTTTTCTTTCTATATACTCATTAATTTAATAAATTTATTACTTTTCAAGTTAAATAAGTAGGCTACGGAGTAATATTTCCTAGATGAATATTATAAGATTATTTAATTTTCTTAATCCAAGAAAAAAATAGAGAACGTAGTATACATCCACTGACATTTTTATAATTTGATCGAGCTCTAAACTTGTGTTATCCTCCTCCGAACGCTTTTGCATGAGGTTCGATTTTATGGGTACAATATCCAAATAATAATTATTACTAATATTTTATTAAATTTATTTTCAAAGAATTTATGAATATGAATTACTCGTATTTCACAAAAGGTAGGGAAAGTAAAGGGGCGGGAAGGAGGAGGGAGAAAAGGGTAGTTAATAGTTATCGTTATATGGGAATCGGAATGAAACACTTCTTCTTCTTCTTCCTCTCCAAAGCCACAAGGCAGCTAAAGCCCCTCCAAATCTTTACACTATTTCACGCGCTTAAAGCCACTCAAAAAGCATTCATTTTTCAAATCTCCTGCGCCCTAAATTCTTTTCTTCCTCCTAGAGAAACCGAAAGAAAAGGAAAAAGATTTTGCCCCCCTTCTTCATCAAAGCATCAATCCTTCTCGCTTTCCATATATGCAGCATTCTTCTGCAAGGATGTTCAGTACCACTTTCTCACTGCGCAAGAGCAAGGGTTTCCCGAGGATTAAGGGCGATAAAAAGGGGGAAAAATTCGAGGGATTGCGGCGTGGCTGTAGCGGAAGCGGGGTGGCGTTAGCAATAGCATGGCGAGTAGTAGCGGGACCAAGGACGACCTGGGCCCGCCGCGGTCGCTGTCGAGGAGGATGACGAGAGCGCTCACGGTGTTGGACCCTTCCGACGACAACTCTCCCGTGGACAGTGAAGTTGTGCCCTCGTCTCTGGCCTTCATTGCCCCCATCCTCCGTGTGGCTAATGAAATTGAGAAAGATAACCCTCGCGTTGCTTATTTGTGTAAGATTTGTTGTTTTTTTGTACCCAATTTGTTTTTGAATTTTTATGCTTCGTCGTCTCTCTCTACTTTTGTAGTTTGTTTTTCTCAGTTGTCGTCGTCAAATTGAGTTGATAGAATTACATTGGTAGAGAATGCGAGCTTCATAAATCTTCATTCAAGATGAAACTTACTATTGCTGGCATTCAAATTGGGTTTCTTATTTAAAATGTTAATATAAAAGTTATATCGTTAGGAAGAAAGAGTTAATTCGTGCCTGCTTCACAAGAACTATAGACACATACAACTCCACTGCCCAGCTTCACCTTGTTGAATTTTCGATGCTAACAACTCATGTCACATTAGTATGAAAATGTGGAATTTATCTTTGTTGTCTTTGTTGTAGCTTCAGAGTGAATGAATTATTTTTTCCTTTCGTTTTTAATTTTTGGAATTTTTTTGGACTAGGCCGTTTTCATGCATTTGAGCAAGCGCACAAGGCGGATCCGACATCCAGTGGGCGAGGTGTTAGGCAATTTAAGACATACTTACTACACAGACTTGAAAAGGTTGGCATGATGTTGAATTTTAGTTTCATAGCAAATTATTCTGATGTCTGTGTTCCTGAATTTTTGTCATTGAGGTTTATCCCGTGACTCCTAGATTCGATGTATGTTTGCCAGGAAAATTAGCACCCTAACGAACAGAGAGAGATCAAAATAACAATTTACTGTATAAAAAAATTGTTTAGTAGAATCTTTGAATTATATGATTTTCCTCTTAGCCTTTTATAAAGACCAGGCCTATTGATGATGAGACCATTGCCCAAGTCTTTAAGTAAATAATAGCAGCACTCCAGGTTTACTAATTATTTGAATCATTCCAAAAGTAATTCCCCAAAAATGGATACCACCAGTCAATAGTCTTGCTGTCACGAGTAAAGACATGAAGCATCATATTGATAGAGGAAGATGCAATGATGTGGTGTAGGCAAATACTTACTGGAAGTGAAAAAAATTCAGTTTCTTAATCAAAATCTGGAACCTAGGCAAATACTTACTGGAAGTGAAAAAAATTCAGTTTCTTAATCAAAATCTGGAACCTAAAATAGCATTTTTGGGATGATAGCTCAAATTTATTCGGGATGCCATCTCTGCAGTTAACTGATGTTCACATTCAGCTACAGATCAACATAAGTGACAGTGGACTAAAGTAGCTATTTCTATCAAGATACAGCACATGTCACAGTTTGGTGCTTGCCTTAGAACTAATAATAAAAAAAAATATTATTCACTGTATCTAGTCTTGTTTATGCGTAAATTTTAATTGTTGTAGGAAGAAGCAGAGACAGTACCTATGCTTGCCACTAATGATCCAAGAGAAATCCAGAAATATTATCAGCTGTTCTATGAGCAAACTATCAAAAGGGGGGAACATACAAAAAAACCGTGAGGCTTAATCTCAGTTATTAAGAAGATTAACTACATAATACTCTACTTGATTGTTTAATGATACTAATCTTTCCTATAAGGGAGGAGATGGCAAAGATCTATCAGATTGCTACTGTTTTGTATGATGTGCTGAGGACAGTTGTGCCGCCAGCAAAAGTTGATATTGAGGTTTGGTTTTTTGTATAAGTGAATTATTGACCTAATTTTGGTGAAAATAAATTGTTACATTAATTAATATGATATCATAAATGTAGACCCAAAGATATGCCAAGGATGTTCAAGAGAAAAAAGAACAATATGAGCACTACAATATTCTTCCCTTGCACGCTGTTGGTGTTAAACCAGCAATAATGGAGCTCCCTGAGGTTGTTATAAACACATTGTATCCATACAGCTGTTCGTTCATATGCAAATATGCATCTTATAGTCTATTTTTCTGGATTAACGATCCAGATCATAGCAGCACTTCAAGCTATTCGTTATGTAGAATATCTTCCAACATTCCAAATGCCTGAAGAAAGAGAGAGGCCAGTTAATGATATCCTTGAATGGCTTGCTTTACGTTTTGGATTTCAGGTATGCTTACTTACTACTTGGTGCTAATTTTGTGTGCTATAGAATAATAACTCGTCTTTAATGACGTGAATGGCCATTTCATGTCAGCTTAATCTTTAGCTGCTTAGGCTAGTTGACTGCTGCCTGACCAATAGAGGTTAAAGATTCACTTTAGGTTTCTATATTTCAGGATCCTTCTTCCTTTTTTATTTTATTGGAAATTTCTGCATGAGATAGGATACCCTGGTTCCTTTGTGACACACACACACACATACACATTTTATTTGATTTGTTGTTTGTATTGCAAATCCTTTTTTTTTTCTTTTTTTCTTTAATGTTCTTATCCTGAATTTGGATGCTTATATCTGTATTTTCTTTGGTGTTGAAGAAAGGAAATGTCGCTAATCAGAGGGAACACTTGATATTGCTTCTTGCTAACATGGACATAAGAAACACAAATCTCCAGACTTACACACACGTAAGTTTGTCAGTATGTTCTCCATGGACAATAAATGTTTCAAAAGAAAATACTTTATTTGCCTTATTTCACCTCTCTATCAATCTTTTATCCTTTCCCATTTGATAGAGTAATGATAGTGACGAAAATTTTTACTCCAGTTGGATGGCAAGACAGTTCAGGATTTGCTGAACAGAATTTTTAAGAATTATCAGTCGTGGTGTAAATATCTACGTGTTAAACAACATCTGGAGTAAGTTGACTGCATTATTTTGTAAATTTCCAATTAGTATGTCATGTAACCATGTATATATCTCAATTGCTTACAGCTTTCCTCGGGATGAAAGGAGACAACAATTGCAGCTTCTGTACATTGCACTTTATCTCCTTATTTGGGGTGAAGCGTCAAACATTCGGTTTATGCCAGAGTGCTTATGCTATATTTTTCACTGTGTACGTTCATTTCTATTATCCACTATATTTTACTTGATATGCTTTTAATAGCGAAACAAAAAGTTATTTAAGAAACATAATACAATAATCATTTATGTTGTTCCTATCCTGGCTGGAAATCAACAAGTAATTGAACTTCTTTTAAATTAATGAAGCAGTGAATTATTTTTTCTAATGTTGTTCAGCTGATGATTAGCCTTATATATGTTTGCAAAAGAATTAACTTTTTCTGTTTGGGAAAACAAGATGGCAAAGGAGATGCATGAAACTCTGTTTAATAATGCTCAACATGTTACTGGAGCTGCTTCCCAACTAGCACCGCTAGGCGAGGAATCATTTTTGAAGAAGATAGTGACCCCTATTTATGAGGTTCTGCAAAAGGTAAATCATAGTCTTTAAATTAGTTTTGCTTATTTATTCATATCTGTTAACTCAATCATCTTCTAAATAAAGGAAGCCAGGAGAAACAATGAGGGAAAAGCAAGCCATTCAGCATGGAGAAACTATGATGATCTGAATGAATATTTTTGGTAACTCGTTGATTATAACTCTGTCTATTCTGGTTAACATGTTGGAACAAATAATGACTTTGTCTTGGATAAGCTTGGTAAACCATAAATAAATTGAATTTATGTCTAATAAGGTCAACAAAACCTAAATTATTATAACCTTCTCAGGTACTTTTCATGTGCTAAATCTTATTTGGCTGGCAGTCACTATTAAGATTGTCTCACTTGAAGCTCAATGTTGGAAATTATATCTTTTGTTTTAATTCTTTTCTTTTTGGTTTGTTTTGGATTTTCCTCCCTTCAGGACTAAGAAGTGTTTTAAGTTGAAATGGCCATTGGATCTAAGTGCTGATTTTTTTGTTCATTCGGAAGTGATAAAGTCCAGATTCAAGGTATTAAGCCCCACCACATGGATAAGTCTACCTTCAATTGTTGATAAATAAAAAATGCATGGATCTCTCTCATCATGTCTATCCCGTATGGTAATATATTTTTTCTTCTCAAAGTGATTGCTTACTTCAAATTGTTTCCTAAAACTGATTGCGAAGTTACATGCTCGAACCCTATTGCATTCCACATCCAATGTGGGTCGGCTCTCACTAATATAGGGGAATGTAGTCATGCAAACCAAGATGAAATATACGTGTCATGTTTAATTTCTTTCTTCTAGCAAAAGAATATATGTTGGTAAAATATCAGTTAAGCTTAAAATCTTTCTGAAAATGGAAACTGGAGCTGGAAGAAATTAATGAACTAATTGAATTTTGAGAAATATGCTTGAAGTTGTAGTTTTAATGGTTTTGTATATACTCCTGTTTTCTTAGTTCATATTTTATATTACTAAAAACACTGGTACTAAATTTGATTGTTTCACAGAGAAATAACCAGGTCGTTGGAAAAAGAAAGCCCAAGACTAATTTTGTGGAAGTGCGCACGTTTTGGCACCTTTATAGGAGTTTTGACAGAATGTGGATTTTCTTCATATTGGCACTCCAGGTATTTCATTTATACTATTTTGTTCTGTAAAATTTTGTATGTATATTCCCTCTGTCTTACGTAAAGCCAATGTGAAGATATGTCATGTCTTTTCCTAATCACCTCATCTTTAGAAGCCAATCTTAAAAAAAAATCACCGTCTCAATTGTTCATGCCGATGTCGAAAACAAAAATAAAAACTCATGTACTAAAATAGAAGGAAAATTATGAACAACTTGTGGTATTGGTTGGTAATGAAAATGCATTACTTACTACTGTCAAGAATCGTCATTAGACAATAGGAAGAATTTAGTCAAAGGATAATGTGTAAAAGGAATTTTCTTGGTGCAGAAAGGTGATTATTTGAAGAGCCTTAGCAGAGAAGAACTATGAAAATTTCTTCTGTAGTGTTGATGTTTCTTATTTCTTTTCCCTTTGTTTCTTTAATTGTAAGTTCCTTAAAATGTATCAGGCAATGATTATAATTGCGTGGCGTGAACGTGTATCCTCAAATGTTCTTTTTGATGAGGATGTACTTAGAGATGTTTTGAGCATCTTTATCACTGCTGCCATTTTGAATTTTTTGAGAGGTACCTGTTAGCCTTTTCTTATCTTTAAGAAATTCTGTACATTATTTTCTGTATACTGGCATTTTGTTACTTGAGGCAGATCTCCCTTTGACCTAATTTGTAATATATTAATAGCACATACAATCTATTTGTAGCTGTCCTGGACATGGTCCTCAGTTTCAATGCTTGGAGGAGTCTGAAAGTTACTCAGATTCTACGCTATTTCCTAAAATTGGCAATAGCTACATTTTGGCTTGTAGTGATGCCACTGACATATTCAAGATCAGTTCAGAATCCAACTGGGATAATGAGGTTCTTTGATGATCTGGGAGCAGATTGGCAGAACCAAGACCTTTACTATTACTGCATTGCAATATATTTTCTACCTAATATATTAGCTTCAATCCTCTTTCTGTTTCCTTTTCTGCGGAGAGTCATGGAACGCTCGAATTGGCGCATTATAGTTCTTCTTATGTGGTGGGCTCAGGTAAGTTGATCTAAAGTGCGTCTGTTTTGACACTGATAAATTATGGTTTAACATGCCTTTTTCTTGTTCCAGCCAAAGCTGTATGTTGGAAGAGGAATGCATGAAGATATGTTCTCCCTTTTCAAGTAAGATATCTTAGTTGCCCCTCCCTAAATTAAAACACACGCACACACACACACACACACACACACACATATATATATATATGAATATGCATTTATTACCTTTTCTTAGCTATCTGTTTCTTGGTTTCTCTTTTGGAGAGAACATACTTTTCGTCCTTAAAATCATTATGTTTGTTCTTGCACATGACCTTTTTTTTTTTGTTAACATTGCAACATAAATTTTGTTTGCATCCAATTTTTTTGATCGGTCATTATAAAGGGTATTTTTGTCTTTTACCTTCCTTCCATAATTAAGTCACTCAGTACAAATTTAGGCGAAATATGAAGTTAAGCTTGCAGTTGCAGATTGAGATATTTTCTCATTCAGGTCATAAATTGCAACAAAAGAAATGGTTTAAGTTGCAAAGGGCAAAAACAACTGTACTTCAGGTGGCAAAGTCTTTCTTTTCCTTTTCTTCTCTCCAATCTCTACACTCCGTTAAAGAATTAAGAGAATGGTATCTGAACAAATTTGTGTATGGAGGTCCAATTTCCTAGTTTTTGGTCCCTATTTTGCTACTTGTCTCTTGGATGTGCAAAGTCTGTGCGAACGTGTTACGACATTACCTCTTAGTTACTAATCTACATCTGATTGCAATATTCTGTTATGCTCAGGTACACCCTATTTTGGATTACCCTGCTAATAAGCAAGCTAGCATTCAGCTATTATGTTGAGGTAACCTTATTCTTTGACGAGAAATATTTGTATATATATTCATCTTGGGGTTGAGGAACACTTATAGATAGTAGCTTATCATTCTAAATTCCTAGATATCTGTGTTGTCAAGATGCATGATTTTGCTTTCTTCTGACATTAGGCTGGTATAGCCAACATGATGATCCCAAACGAGATATAGATTCATCCGTGGTTGAGTTACTATAAAAATTTGGTCTTCTGTGTTCAGTTTCTTCTATGATCACAGACTCAAAATAGTTATTAATGCCCCAAGAAAAGATCAGCTGAAAGGATGATAATATTGGACTACTAACTAAATAGATAGTTGAGTTTCAGTATATATTAATATGTACTAACATCTCACTGCTGACTAACTATTTTACATTCTGACCTTCATGCATATTTCGACTATTTCATGAATCAATTAGTGTTTTTGAATAGATCCACATCAGACTTTCATTTTTGCCTAATCAGATATTGCCATTGATTGAACCGACTAGGACGATCATGAATATCACTGTCAATAGTTATGATTGGCATGAGTTCTTTCCACATGGTAACATTTACTAAAATTTTAACAACTTGGTTTTGTTTCTATTACTTGCGTGGTTGACTATCTAATCAATATGCATATGGAATTCAGCTACTCATAATATTGGCGTGGTTATTGCTATATGGGCTCCAGTCATTCTGGTATGTAACCATACCCGCTCTTGCCATGAAATGCTTCTACCAAATCTCTTCTTAAAGTCTTTGAAAAGTTGATTTGCATATAGGTATATTTCATGGATACACAAATATGGTATGCTATATTCGCAACTATCATTGGTGGAATCTATGGTGCATTTAGCCACCTCGGAGAGGTTAGTGATTTTCCCATAAAATTTTTCTTACTTATTGATAGGTGGAGCCCATCATATTCTGATGTGTTTTAAGTAATATGTTTCCAAAATCTTTCCTGACCCCCGTTTCATCATTTGTCAGATTAGGACCCTTGGCATGTTAAGGGCGAGATTTAAATTTGTTCCCACACAATTTAGCAGGCGTCTTGTTCCATATTCCAAAGGGGATGACAAACGGCACAGAGAGGTACTACATTGATAATCTCTTGGTTACAATTTGCCAGTTTGGACAATATTTTTCATAATTCAAGCAAATTATCTCATTTAAATGTATCTAGCCTCTCATTTCTCTATTAACTGTTATGGCAGGACGCTATACTCGAGAGAATCAACATTGCAAAGTTCTCTCAGATGTGGAATGAGTTCATATCATCTCTGAGACATGAGGACTTGATTAGTCATCGGTATCTCTCTCTCTCTCCCTCTCTCGGACAGGAAATCATATGCTTTTCCTTCATATCAGTTTCCTGATGAGTGAAGTTTTTGATTGGATAAAATTTGTATATGGGACCCATTTTTCAGGGAGAGAAATCTGCTTCTTGTGCCTTATTCATCGAGTGATGTTCCTGTTGTACAGTGGCCTCCTTTCTTGCTTGCCAGTAAGGTAAAAAAGCTAATCAAGTTCGCATATTTCAATCGCTATTATGTTTCCTTGTTGATTGAATGTCTTCATACTGATATTAGATTCCAATAGCATTGGACATGGCGAAAGATTTCAAGGAAAACGAAGATGCTGAACTCTTCAGGAGGATTAAGAGTGATGAATTCATGTATTCTGCTGTTATTGAATGCTATGAGACATTGAAGCAAGTGCTTATTGGCCTTCTCCTAGATGAAGGGGATAAGGAGTAAGAGACATAATATTTATCTTGTCGTGCCGACTTTATCTTAATTACTGACCATGAAGAAAGAAGTAGGTTTTGTTTATCACGAGTGTCTTACTGATAAGTTTGTTCTGAACTCTTGATCCCACTTTCAGGATCATCAGTCAAATTTGCCACAAAGTTGACAGCAGTATACATGATCAAAGATTCTTGAGGCAATTCTACATGGATGGGCTGCCTATATTAAGTGAGAAATTGGATAGATTTTTCCAACAACTTGTAAGCTCCAACTTTTGAATGTTCAGCATCAAACTTTTAAGTAAATCTAGAAGTTGAATGTCTCTTGTGATTTCAATTTGGAGTTATTGTTTAAATGGCAGATGGAAGGTAATGAAGATATTGAGCTATTAAGATCTCAAATCATAAACAAGCTCCAGGATATCATAGAGATTATTATTCAAGATGTAATGATTGATGGCCATAAGTAAGTTTCATATACTTCGTTGACTGCTAGCTGTGATACTATATTTTCAATATTTTCAGTTGTAGCTTTCTTTTCTTTCCTTAGGCTTTTGGAAAATTTTAATCAAGGAAATGAGAAAGAACAACAGAAGTTTGAAAGGGTAAACATTAATCTCTTGGAGAGCAGCTCCTGGAAGGAAAAGGTATTAGAAACTTAAATTTTTGTTAAATTTGATGTTGATGAGCCTTATTTTTTTTACATTTATATTATGCAGGTTGTCCGACTTCATTTGCTTTTAACTGTGAAAGAGTCGGCAATAAATGTACCAATGAATTTGGAAGCTCGGAGGCGCATTACTTTCTTTGCAAACTCTTTGTTTATGGGAATCCCTAAAACCCCCAAAGTCCGCAACATGCTCTCTTTTAGGTACGATCTTATCTCGAAATTTTCAGGTTGCTTGTCTACTAGCTCAAAATTCTCGTGTAGAATTTGGGGTCTTTATGTAACTACGTAATATTCTGAGGAAGAATTTAATTACAAATAAATTATATCTATCCACTGTGAGGGAATATGTTAGTCCTATGAAGTATCTAATAAAGAAGAAAATCAAGCAAAATGTTGAATTTGTTTCCTTGGATATGGGATGAGACATGTTAAAATTTTATAAAAGTTCAATGGTTCCTAAGCAGATGGATGCAGATTGTGATAAACTTATCTTTCTAGTGTCATTTTCTGGTAGAAGTCAAAAATCTCAAGAATTAGTCTAATTGTGTATCATAATTGCATATTATACCAGAAAACTAGATGAAAAGAAGATAAGCTATATTTTCTACTAGTGGTATACAAGGTTGAAAGCATCGAACACTCACATTTTCAGGATTCTATTATGCCTATATGCCTATAGAACCCTTTCATCCATAAAATTTGCTTGTGAGTGTGATTCTTCTCAAGTCTCTACTTCCTAAGATATAAATTTTTCCCATTCATAGGCCATATTCCGAGATCTTACCCTTTTGTTATTATTCCAATAAATGCTTCTTTTCTATTCTTACTTTCTCATTACATAATTTTATCTTTGTTATTCTTGTTTATTATATTTTGTTCTGCTTCATATTTAACTATACCTCTGTATCCTCTTGCAAGTCTAGCGCCATTCTGAAACTGTTTTATGCTTTATTAGTGTTTTGACACCATACTATAGAGAAGATGTTCTCTATTCACAAGAGGAGCTTAAAAAGGAAAATGAGGACGGCATTTCAACTTTATTTTACCTTCAGAAAATTTATCCTGGTGAGTTCTAAATTCAACTGTGCAATAACTGTGCCTGTTCCGGCAAATATTTAACTCTTGCGCTTTCTTCGAAACAAAAAAGATGAATGGAATAATTACGTGGAGCGGATCCAAGACCCCATTTATGCCAAGAAAGACAGGAATGAATGGGATCGTTATTGGGTATCTTATAGGGGCCAGACACTTGCTCGGACAGGTCAGATACAAGCATAAACTTACATATTTTTAACATTAATGTAAATATTCATTTTTTACTTTTGGTGCTGGACATCCAGTGAGAGGGATGATGTACTATAGGGAGGCTCTGAAACTTCAATGCTTTCTGGATTTTGCTGATGATGATGGTTCTCTCTCTCTCTCTCTCTCTCTCTCACACACACACACACACACACACACACACACATACAAGAGGGACCAATTTCCTTCAATATTTTTGGTTTAAAGCTATCTATTGATCATGACATTAATGTTTCTGTTGCAGCCATATTTGGAGGCTATCGAGCCATTGAAAAAAGTCATCATAACTACAGAACTCTTAAGGAAAGAGCAGAAGCTTTAGCGGATATGAAGTTCACTTATGTTGTATCTTGCCAAGTATACGGTGCACAAAAGATGTCTAGTGAGGCTCGAGAGCGTGGCCACTATCACAATATTCTGAACCTAATGTTGGAGTAAGTTGTAGTATAAGAAAAAAGCTTTGACTCTAAAGATTGATCTGACATTGACTAATTTCTTGATATTTGTAATGGATCTTGTAGCCATCCATCACTTCGTATTGCTTATATAGATGAGAGGGAGGAGACAGTAGATAAGAAACCTGAGAAGGTTTATTATTCTGTTTTGGTCAAGGGAGGGGAAAAGTTGGATGAGGTACAAGAGTTTGTGAACATGCAAATTTTCAAAAGAATTTTTCTTCCAGAAAAGACCATCTTTGATTCATTCCTGATTGCTTCTTGTTGGCCTGTGCTTGACATTATTATACTGCACCCCACCCCAGGAAATATATCGTATCAAGCTCCCAGGACCTCCAGCAAAAATTGGGGAGGGGAAACCTGAGAATCAAAACCATGCTATCATATTTACCCGTGGAGAAGCCTTGCAAACAATAGACATGAATCAGGTTAGTTCAATATGTTCTCTATATCATCTTGATCTAATGTAACTTAAACCCTTCCTGCAAAGTGATGCAAGGAAGCATCTATCCGTTAAATTATTTAAATAACTCTTTCTAGACACATTCACCTCAGCATGTTCATGATAGAACTAAAATGGGAAAGAACTGAAGAACACATAGATATAGTGGCTTCAATATGAATAAAGGGCTATGCCAGTTATATCATTCTCTCTTGACATATTATATTGAGCACCTATTATCATAGGTGAAGTACATCTGGGGTATTAGATTTAAAAAAAATATATATAATGAATTATATTGATGAAGAAGAGGTATTTTGATCTAGTGGTTTTGTGAAGAAGAGGTATTTTGTGAATACAGAGATCTCTAATCTCTGTATTCCCCCTCAAGCTGGACTATTCTCTATGCCCCCACTCAAGCTGAAAGAATTAAATCTCTATTCTTGATTGGTTCAATTTCAAACAAAACAATGGACTTCAAGAATTTTTGGGTGCACTACAGTTCTTCGAGACTCCATGATAAAGGATATAGTCATGAGATAAAACTTCTAACATTATAACGCAGTATAGTTACAAACATCATAAGGAAGCATCGAGAAGAATGTTATGCACATGATGAACATTGTGCTATGAAGCATGGATGCAATACTTGCTCTAACACCATGTTGAATATTCAGTTTCATGGTAGAATTGAATATACAATAATTAACGCAACAAATAATGCGGTCCAGCGAGTGGCTTACAATGCCCAAAAGCTTTTGTAACAATTATAACTTTCTCTTTTGATTACACATCACAATCAACATCAATATAAGTTGAAGTGCATGTTGTATATTTAAAGAAGAGAAGATATTTAAAGAAGAGAAGAGAAAACTACCTCAAAGTAGATGTTAGATATCACCAAAATCAATAAGTGCAATCTTACATTTTTATGAAAGAATCAATCTCTATTTTGACCACAAGTATGTAGAATTTAGAGGGTACGGTGTAGCTGAACTATATAGAGCTTAGACATAAGCAAGTGACACTTAAAGTAAAGAGATCGATTTACAGCTTAATTAGCGAACTAAGTCACAACTTCAGTTATAACTAAGTCACCACATATAATTTTTTTGTAGAAGAAATAAATCGAATCGATCTGGATTATTGTGAAGAGTTCACAAAACAGCTTCCTACTAAGTTAATGTGAGTGTCAGGATGAAGTAAGGATGGTGAGGAACATATGAGGTTCTTAGTGTCTTATATGCATTTGTATTGAGAAGATGAGAAGGATGAAATACAGTTAATTAACATCTGTAGAAGAGGAAATGGATTCACGATGTACTGTACTCTTTTATATGTATCTTCATACAAAGTGTTACTTTTCATCAGGATAATTATTTTGAGGAGGCCTTCAAGATGCGCAATGTTTTGGAGGAATTCGTACTACCTCGTCGTGGAGAAAGAAGACCGACAATTCTGGGATTAAGAGAGCATATATTCACAGGAAGGTTTGTTATTCCATTTGAAGAGCTAACGGATATTATTATTATTATTGGAAAACTAATCTACAATGATGCTCATGCACTTACCTTTACCTTTTGACAATAGTGTCTCTTCACTTGCTTGGTTCATGTCCAATCAAGAAACTAGTTTTGTGACAATTGGGCAAAGGGTTTTGGCAAACCCTTTAAGGTAAAATTTCTTTTTGGTCCATCCTCCTATATTTTATGTCATGTGATTCTTAGGTTTGAGGATTGTGGTAGATTACTATTTTGTATATCGTGATAAACTCTGATGCACATGAAAGATTGTCTTGAATGTGTAATAGATTAAAAGGATTGAAGATTGCCTTTCTGATGTTTCAAGTGCTCCTTTGGTCACAGGGTAAGGTTCCACTATGGGCATCCTGATATATTTGACAGAATATTTCATTTCACAAGAGGTGGCTTGAGCAAAGCTTCAAAAACCATCAACTTGAGTGAAGATATATTTTCTGGTACAACTGTCTGAAATTTTCTTCGACAAACACAATATTTTCTTCTTCTAATCTTTTGACTGAGTTAATATCTTCAGGCTACAATTCAACTCTGCGAAGAGGCTATGTGACACATCATGAATATATCCAAGTAGGTAAGGGAAGAGATGTAGGTATGAATCAGATATCTCTATTCGAGGCGAAGGTTGCAAATGGAAATGGAGAGCAGACTCTTAGTCGAGACGTCTATCGACTTGGACGTCGTTTTGATTTCTTTAGAATGCTGTCCTTCTACTTCACCACAGTTGGCTTTTACTTCAGTAGCATGGTATGCAATTTCAACTATTTCTTATGGTCTTTGATTAGTTTTCATTCACGCAGTCACATAATCACTTACCTGATCAAAAATCTCAACTATTGAATGTTTTCCTCCACTAATTAACCAATGACTTCTCCTAATCAGTTGTGTTAGCATACATGCACATGGATTATAGATACATATATAGAGCGAAGAGATCATATAAAAAAGCCTTATTCCATAAGAATTATAAATGATTTAGGACTATTGATCATTGTGTGATCAACGGTCTTGATTAACTGGTGTATTTAATTGTATAGAGAATACATTATAATAAACGATGCATTATAATAGTGCTGAGAATGCATTATGGTGCACGATGCATTATCTTGATTTCAGAAACAACCCGTTCTAAGATTTTCCGTCAGCTCTGAAAATTTTCTTCTAGATTATTGCTGCTCACATACTTCTTTTATCCCCAAAATTGAAGGTGCTGAATCAAAATGAACTTCAAAATAACTATATTGTGTGCAGAACTTCTGTTAGATTATTAGAGAATTTGAAATTTATGGGTACCTTTTGGCCCCATGTCCTTGAAAGACTTTCTTCGCAGGTTTGGAATTGACTATTAGCATTAGGTTTTGAATTTTGAGTAACTTTCAATGTGAGTGATAATGAGTATGTAGTGAATTATGTGATTTATCTCAAATAGTTCTTGCTTCTTACTGTTTATGTAATAGCCAAGCAATCCAAAATACCTCCACAGAACATTTGTGAGATACCACATTGGACCTAGAAATGATAAAAAAATCTCTACGTCACTATACCCTTTCTTTGTGTTTTTATATGGATAGTAAGACCTGAGAACTTAGAGTCGAGTTAAGCATGCTTATAATTTCTCGATCATATTAGAAGTTGATATAATGTTTTTCCCCTCAGGTTACTGTCCTTATCGTGTACTTATTCTTATACGGACGTCTATACATGGTCTTGAGTGGTTTAGAGAAGCGAATTCTTGATGATCCGTATATTCGTCAAAGTAAAGCTCTTGAAGAGGCTTTAGCAACTCAATCCCTTTTCCAGCTAGGTCTATTGCTTGTTTTACCCATGGTGATGGAAATCGGGCTCGAGAGAGGTTTTCGAACTGCCATTGGTGATTTAATTATCATGCAGTTACAGCTAGCATCTGTCTTCTTCACATTTCAGCTTGGAACAAAAGCCCATTATTATGGTAGAACACTTTTACATGGAGGGTCCAAATACAGAGCTACAGGCCGTGGTTTTGTAGTTTTTCATGCAAAATTTGCTGATAACTACAGATTGTATTCACGCAGTCACTTTGTTAAAGGTTTGGAGCTTTTGATACTTTTGATTGTTTACGAGGTATACGGGCACTCCTACAGAAGTTCATCACTGTATTTCTTCATTACTTTCTCGATGTGGTTTCTTGTTGCTTCGTGGCTGTTTGCTCCTTTCGTTTTCAATCCATCCGGATTCGACTGGCAAAAGACTGTGGATGATTGGACTGATTGGAAGAAGTGGATGGGGAATCGAGGTGGAATTGGGATTTCACAGGATAAAAGTTGGGAATCTTGGTGGAATGGAGAACAAGAACACTTGAAGTACACTAATATAAGGGGTAGAGCGCTTGAAATTATCCTTGCATGTCGATTTTTTATATATCAGTATGGGATTGTCTATCGACTAAAAATATCTCATGACCACAAGGAGATTTGGGTAAATTCTAATGCAACCATCTCTCTTCACATTATTATTATTTTTGCCTTTTATCATACCATACTTTCTCATAACTCTGCTGAAAATTGTATCTTAGGTGTATGGCTTGTCTTGGTTCGTAATGCTAACAGTTCTTCTAGTCTTAAAGGTATGAATCTGCTATGTTAGTTACAAATTCATTGATTTCACTCTATTATGTACTCCTTCTCAGCTTAAATGCGCTACCCATTAACAAGAATCTTGCATTCATAGTCTTATCCGTCTGTGGAAAAACAGATTTTCCTTATTCTGCATAAGGTCAATTTTTTTATTGAGTTTTTCACATAACTTGTATATGTACTTTGTTTTTGCAACAGATGGTATCAATGGGGAGACGAAAGTTCGGTACAGATTTTCAGCTCATGTTTAGGATTCTCAAAGCACTTTTGTTCCTCGGATTTGCGTCAGTGATGACTGTGCTATTCGTCGTTGCTGGGCTTGCTATCAGTGATATCTTTGCTGCTACTTTGGCCTTCTTGCCCACTGGATGGGCCCTCATCCTCGTAAGCATTTAAATTCGTGTTTTGTCCTTCATTCCACTCTCCTGATCACTTCAATTTTCGATTTGTGTTCATTGATTTTGTTCATATAAGTCGGGAAAGTAGGGCTTAAACATGTTACAGGTCGCTTCTCACTCTGATGCATCTTTTAATGTGGCAGATTGCTCAAGCATGCGCGCCTTGTTTGAAGGGAATCGGGCTTTGGGAGTCAGTGATGGAACTTTCTCGAGCTTACGAAGCTATAATGGGGCTCGTTATCTTCATGCCTGTTGTCGTGCTTTCTTGGTTCCCTTTCATGTCTGAGTTTCAGACGCGTCTGCTCTTCAACCAAGCCTTCAGTCGGGGCCTTCAGATATCGATGATTTTGTCCGGGAGGAAGGAGGACAAGTCCTCATCTTCTTGAATTTTTCTGATAGCTCTCTTAAAACTTTACTTGCTCTCTAGCTGAGATGACTCATATTTCAGTAAACTGCACTTGTTGCAAAATATAGGCTGTATAGTTTCTAAAAACTAAATGGCAGATGTTTTTGAAATCTTTTTCATTTATAGAGCAGTTATATGCATTTTGCCTCAATTGTGATAGTTTTGCTCGCGTCAATTGATGTTTATAAATTTAAAGGTAATTGATGTAATGCAATAGATTTCAGTAGAATCGTTTTATCATTTAATTATAGATGGATTAAAGGCTTCGGTACAAGTTCGAGTTTAAAGAATTAAAGGATATTACTCATGATAATTCATAATTAATAATATTTTATTTTACATAAGTAGTTAGAGTAGAAGCAGAATTTGCATATCCTATTTTTTATCCAATAAATTTTGATTATATGCTAAAAGTTTGATATAATTATTCAATTGCCAAATAAAAACAATCTCTACCATAATATATTTGACTCAGTTCTATAAAAATCATTTTTATTTTTGCTAGTGATTAGTTGTAAACGCGAAAGGATTTAGTGATAAATCGGAATTAATGAGACGTTAGTGCATAGTATTTAGGGACCCAAAAACAATTAATTAGCACTAATGATCTAGAACGGCTGCTAGCCGTTTGAGAAATTATACCCAAATCTACAGTAAAAATTATGAAGCCGTTACGCATTAATTAATCATTAAGAAGTTGACAACTTTTTCCCATTTGGGGAAATAAAGAAAAGAAACTTGGAATGTATGAAGGAGCAGCAGCTGTCATATATTGTATATATACATAAATAAATATATATGCATCGAGTAGTAGAAGAATATAATATAGTAGTAGTATATAGCTACTTCGGCCAGCATCAAAATCACAGAGATATAATCAATGCAACAAATTCCCTTTACTTTTTGTCTTGCCTGCATATGCATATATAATACTTTACTATTATAACCAATTCTCACAACTCACAACTGATCAGAGAGAGAGAGAGAGAGAGAGATGGAGGATGGGAGTAGGAGAATTTGTAAAAACAATGAAGGGAATGAGGAAAGAGTGGTGGAGAAGGAAAATAAGTTCCATGAAAAGTAAGAAGGTGATGAATATTAGAGTATGGTTGGTTGATGATGTCATCTTCAAGATTGTTTATGTGTTGGAAGCCATCGTTCTTGTTTCGACGCTCTGCTTCTTCTACCTCTGCTGTGGCTGTCACATTTAAAATTATTTCTCTCTCATTTTCATTTTCCAAATATATGAATTCTTTTATTATAAATGATGACAGTTTGTACCTATTAAGAGCTCTATGTTTTGTACCTTTGTTTTGCGCGGTCAGATTTTTTAATTTATATATTCTTCATAGTTCGAAGATCTGTTATGGAGATTTTGTACGTTGTTGGTTATAACTTCGGCATGAATTGGTGCGTACTACCTTTTTTATTTTGTATTTCTGTTTAATTTATGATAATATTTGATAAAATACGGTATAAGATTATATTATAAATAGTATGGGGTATATAAGAACACATGAAAAATGAGACTATTCATCTTCTAAATTAAACCTTGCAAACTTATATGCAAAGCGGTTGGTTAATAACTTGAGAGCCTTCTTTTAATCTCTTCTACAATCTTTTCCCTACTTTAAACCTTCTTGATCAAACAAAACACTATTCCTCCATTTTCAAAGGATTCATACCACACAAATTCACGCACTAATCACAAATTTAATACCAAAAATATTTCGAAGAATATCTAGGGTGCCCCCAATCATATACTCCAATACCGAACTATTTAGATTTTCGCGTCAACTTTTAATACCAACTATCTTTTAATATCCACAATCTCCAACAATAAACCTAACTTTTAACTATTATATGGGTCTCACTATATAAAACAACTAAATATGTATATATGTATTTCAACTAGTTTTTATGAATTTATTTATAATATGAATGTAAATAATTTTATATGTTATGAATTTTAAAAATATGAACTTTAAAATTATTATAAGTTTATAACTTCCTCATTAGAAATTGGATTTTTTTTTATGATTTTTATGTCGAATTGAAGATAATGATACAATTTTTGATTTAAGATGCATATTCAATACTACGTATATATTAGTAATATGTTTATAATATTCGTTTTTAAGAAAAACTAATTCTGAAAGTTATATAAAGAAAACTGAAAAAATAAACAAAAAAAATATATACTCCATATGTCCCATTAGAATAGGCCTGTTTTATTATTTTATACTTCACATATATTCAAGAAACAGACCTATTCTAATGGGACGGAGGGAGTACCATTTATCTAACATCGGCCAGTTGTAGGAGAGAAGAGTGGAATGCACCTTCCAATAATATTACGTGGTGTTGGGTACTCTCCCAAATCAATCTTCATGATTTTTTAATGGCCCAACTTTCTTGCGGAATACCCTGTTACCATTTTGTAATTTTTTCATTTTTCACAATGGTTAATAGTTATCAATACCCAACTATTGTGGGCAAAATTCACGGAGTTGGTGTGTCGCGAAAGGCGAGGTCGATAAGAAGTTGAGTTTCAGAGCTTGGAGTAATACTTCTCTTAAAATTCACTGGAACGCTATATAATTGTATGAGTTAATCCCTAAAAGTACCCACTTTGATATAGTAAACTAAAATACTAGCTACTCATATAAAAAACACAAATACTAGCCACTCAATATAAAAAACACAAATATTAGCCACTCATGTATTCAAGGCTAATTTTCACGAATACATGAGTCGTGTATTCATGTATTTGCATATTCCTGTATTCAATGTTAATTTTCACGAATACATGAGTCGTGTATTCTTGTATTTGTGTATTCAAGATTAATTTTCACGAATACATGAGTTGTGTATTCATGTATTCGTGTATTCAAGGTTAATTTTTACGAATACATGAGTCGTGTATTCATGTATTCGTGTATTCATATATTCAAGATTAATTTTCACGAATACATGAGTCGCGTATTATGTATTCGTGTATTTGGTAAGAGTGGCTAGTTTTTGTGTTTTTTATATGAGTGACTATTGGTTATCAAAATGACTATTTTAAGGGTTGCCCCTAATTGTATTATGGTATTCCTTGTACCAAGTTGATGTTTGATTAATAATACCCTTTTCTTTTCCGAGCAAAAGATTATTGTGGGCAAAATAACTACCTTTGGGGTATCCTAAGTGAGTGCAATTCCACTTGATGATGAGTGGCAGCAGAGACGTTGCATCAATTGTAAACTCGCCCCAAATTAGGTTCGTCGAATTGCAACACATAAAGAAATGATCAAATATTACCCATTGTAGGTTGACTTAGTTTGATAGTTTACCCCTTACTCTCACTCCATCGTTAATCATCCTGTACCTCAACTTTCGGGATAAATCCATTGACTACGGGAGAGAGATTATCAAATTGGTAAGTTCACGGCCAAATAAATCTCTCTTTCATTTTCAAATCCATTTCCACTCCTTGTCTTTCTAAATACTACCGATTTTGCTTAAATTCAAGTTATATAACCTCGGAAACATGGTTTTCACAGAAGCTTACCCCAACCAAACCCATTCCCAAAAGTTATATCCTTCCCATTCCCAAGACATTTCCCAACGACCCGTTACTCCCGAGCCGATAGTGAATACATCTCTCCATCATCTAGGCCGCCCTGATGAGGGGGAGTAACGGTGTTTGAGTGGCCAAGGACGCAAACATTGTTTCTCTACGAAAATAAATCGGACCTCCTCCCTCAGATTCTTTTTTGCTTCTTTACAGTGTTTGTATCGACATATTCTCTTCTCTAAATGTGCCCCTTTCTTCAGTTTATATTTATCTATCGCAACGAGGAGAGGGTTCCAATACGCGACCTCCATACTAGGTTTCCCTCCATAGATGGCTGAAAATTCATGAAGGTATATCCCTAAATCCGTGTAAATTTTCAAAGGTAATTGCCATCTCTTATTTTCGATTTTACAAAGGTATCGTCGTAGAGGTTAGGTTGCTTAACGATTTTCGTTTTTCAGTTAATTTTGAACCTAGAGCTGAATATTTTGGAGGGTTGCAATTTCTGCAAAATCTTTTGAATGGACAGATCGATTTCAGCACAATTATAGGTAAGTTCTCGATTTTTTTTCGTACGATACATAGATCTACAAAGGTGTTTTCAGATCTACTCAAGTCTATATGGCAATTGGTGGTTATTTCTTAGCTAAATGGTTGCCTACTATCTCTGTGTTTTAATAGACGATTCTAGCCGTTGATTCAAGTTTTGGGTTTAGGAGTACGTAGAGTAAAAACTACATTTTATGATTTGGAAATTTGTCAAGAAATTGATGATTTTAGTAGCTATTTCGTCTTGTCCAGAATGATAATCTTTGATTGTGAATAATTTTCCCAGAATTTCATGACACTCTTTGTGCTGCAGTGAATTATATTTTTTTACTTAGCAATTTATTTTTTAGATATCCCACCTACTGATCTTGGGCCTGATTCCATCCATTTCATCATGGACTACCTAGAAGAGGACTCTCTTATAGAGATTTTAGTCATCTTTATTCTCATATGCAGCCTCTCTGTGAGGAAAAGAAAACGCTCACTAATAGAAAATACATATTCCATGATAGAAAGAATACCACATCAAGTTAAACACTTGACTAGGCTGATAGGAGTCACCAATGTTGACTGCATTGCTAATTTACAAATGGATCGTAATACCTTTGGAAGATTAGTATTGCTATTGCGACAACTAGGTGGCCTAGTTGATGTGAAATATGTTACCATTGAAGAGCAAGTAGCCACATTCCTAGGAATTCTAGCGCATCATAAGAAGAATAGAGTTGTGGGATTTGATTTCTGGAGATCAGGGCAAACTATCTCTAGATATGTCAATGCAGTATTGAAATTTGTCCTCATACTACATGAAATACTTTTGGTAAAGCCAGAACCTGTTCTAAATGGCTGCACAGATCCTCGATGGAAGTGGTTTAAGGTATTTTTGTCTCTTCTTCATTGATCTAGCTTGCCCTTTTATATTTCTTTGATACATTAATCAAAAAGTTTGAATTAACTACCTTCGTATTATTATTAAATTAGGGTTGCTTGGGAGCATTATACGGAACATACATCAATGTAAAGGTTGCCAGTTCAGACAAGCCTAGGTATTGGACCAGGAAGGGACAGATTTCAACAAATACATTAGCTGTTTGTGACATGAATCTTCACTTTGTTTATGTCCTTCCGGGTTGGGAGGGGTCAACTGCTGATTCTATGTCGCAACCCGATTTAAATTAAATGCTATTTAAACCAAGGAAAATGCGACTTTTAAGGATACTAACATATTTTTAAGGATATTCTAAAATCTGAATTGAATACCTATAGACTTTTAAAATACAATATAATCTTTTAAAATCCGGATTGAATACACCCCCCTAAATAAATAAAATAGAAAATAAATGGAAAGACGAAGCCTATTTCTAAATAGATTATAAATGAATGGGCAGCAGCCACTGTAATGCCAAATGATAACTTAGACCCTGCTTCAAATCCTCATTATTAACCAAGAATAGAGAAATGATCAAGGACCTGAATATTTGAGACTTTATAATCAAGTAAACCAAAATGAGAACAAAGATCTCCACTATAATTCTCAAATGAAGTAGGCCAACAATTGCCTCAAGAAAATTGTAATTATAGGAAATATTACCTGCCCATTTTTAACAACTACAAAAGATTATCCAAAGGTTCAAGTGAAATACAACCCCAAAAGAAATATGTCAGATTGATACTACAATCCATAAGCAAAAAGAGATTAGAATGTTGCAGCAGAAGACGTGAACAAATTACATGTGTGAAGACATATAATCCAAGCTTAAACACCTATTTACATAATATTAACAACAAAAGCTCCTCTGCTCGCCACACTCCAATCTGCATCCAGCCACCTACGTTTAATCTGCACATTTTAGAAATAACAAGCAGGGCTAAGTACAAAGTACTCAGTGAACACGTGCCCAAAAACATTAAAATGCCCAAAAACATTGAAAGCCTGCTAATTAGAGCTATATATTGAACTTCCACTTTTAAGCTTAGCACAAGAGATTTCTTTATGAAAACATATCATGTGCCTGCTAAAACATTAATACTTCATAGACTGCAGTCTTAAATCATATCATCATTCTCATTATGTATGCACCACAACTACTATCATATAACCTTATGTGTTGAGATGTAGGCATCCCTCTCAATCACCGTGATCGGCCAACCAAACTAAATGGAAAGCACACAATCACAATGTGTACACAAATCCTGCATCACACATGACCCGATATCGTCCTTCTTCAGCAGGTGGTATCACACACAAACATTAAACATTGACAAGTCAATAATTTGAAAGCAAAATCCTCATATACATATAGAGGCATAATCATTTTGTTTTAGTTCGAAAACCCACTTGAACTTTACTTGTACTTCTACTGATTTACGCTCCCTTCCCTTTTCACTTCACATTCCCGCTTGTACCTTTATCAATTGAGGTTCGAATAAGAACGAGAAAATAATTAGAGAAAGAAAGGTAAATGATTTTCTAACTTTTACTCAAATATCTGCCTCATTCATATGTTCTTAGGCTGACTCAAGGTATATATATATAATCTTTACTTGAATACAAGATCCTTAACCTCATATCACAACTACATTTTATAAGTTACAGCTTCTCAAGTCAATAAAAACAGCTATATATGCATATATTCTCAGTATATGAACACATGAGCAAATCCAATATTCACTTAGGCACCTTAATGTTAGATACTACCAGTAATAAGTATTAAAATTCCAAAACAAAACTGATGACAGGTGCTGCACAAAGTTCAGAATTCTATATATTAATTCTTAGCCTATAAACTCATTTACTAAAGTTTTCAGTTTAGCGATATCACTTACAAATACATATACTTATCATCTTCAATCTAGATTTTAACAAAGGGATTAATTATTTTATAAGTCTCAGCACCCTCCCTCTCGACTACATTAACATTTTCAGAGTAGTTCTTCTATTTTACAAAACAAAACGAGTTCAAACTTCTCAATTTCATCAAGAAGCCTACTTTAAAAAAAATAAATAAGAAGTTGATCTCTAAAATATCCCCAAATTTAATCCATGCTTCTTTCAATCCTACAAACCCACAATCACACTCATTTTCTCAGCAGAAAATTCGAAACTAGAAACCCCAAATCTTTCCTCAAAAATTCGAATTATTATTATGGACCACTTTCGATATCTCCTTTGTTTCCTCAAACACAAGAATTAATTATAGGGCTCACCTTAATCGCAAACTTAATCTAACTCTTGTCTGCACCTTTCTTTCTTTTTATTTATTTATTTATTTATTTCCAAAAGCTTCTTAAGTGCGAAAATGGAGGTGGGTGTGTATGCTGCTGTGTGTTGCGACAATAAGAAAGGAACAAAGAAAAGAAAGAGTGGCAGTGGTGGGGATAAAGGAAAGAAAGAAAGAAAAGAAAATTTCCTAACAATTATTCTTTAACTCCCTTTTTCTTATTTATTTATTATTAACATGCTCATTTTTTTTTCTTTTATTCCACTTTTTATTCATCATTTAATCAAATTTTATACTCTCCTGCACACAATATAAGTCATAGGGTTTAATACCTTATATCTCAATAGTCAACACCTATGAAGCACGGAGACGAAAACGAAGTACGGGGACGATACGATACGGGGACGTGAATACGCATTTTTCCAAAAATGAAGAATATGATACGTCAAAAATACGTTTTGTATTTTTTATTTAATATATATATATATATATTAAATATTCATAATTCATGAAGAAAATAAGCAAATATTATGTAATTCATAGTAAACTTATGCAAATATGAAATAAAACATTGTCTTAAAACTTAAACTATTTAAACACACATAAAAAAACAAATAAAAGTTCCATCTTCCAACTAGAAACTAGACCACACTCCTCATTCATCATCCTCTTCCAATTCCATTTCATCCTCGTTTATTGCATCTTGATCTTCATTGAAAAGCACGCTCTCCAACTCGGGCTCGTCAAGTGATAGATTTGCAAACTCTAGCTCTCCAACATCCTCAAATGTACCGAAGTCATCACCTCCAATATCCCACAACTTGGCATTTCCGTTGATGTACTCGGGAGTTTTTCTAGATAACAAGCGAAGATTGCTATGAATGAACACCAAAGCCTCGGCACGTTTGGTGGTCAACTTATTCCTTCGCAAGGAATGAATAAAAGAATATGTGCTCCAATTCCTCTCGGCACATGATGAGGATGCAGGTTGAGCAAGTATCTTCATTGCGAAACGTTGAAGATTGGGTGCACCTGCTCCATATGTAGACCACCATGTCTGAGGTTCTGCATCATATTGCTCCTCAATGGAATCAGAATCGACGAAATCTCCAGACATGCTAGAAAAGTAACCAAACTCCTTATTCACAACCTTTCTTAGTGTCGTGTCTGGAAAATATTTCCTCAGACACTTCATTCGTTCTCTAGCAATTTCAATATCCATATTTGGAGCAACTCGAGAGGAGTCTTCATCAAGCCACTTCTGACTATAGTATTTTGGGTTCAAGGAATGAGCCAAACAATGAAGAGGAGTGTTGCTTTTGTTCCAACGACTTACCAATATCGTATGAACCACCTCATAGAAGCTACTCGACTCTTCTGGGCCTATTCTTTCATGCTTGTATATTGCCTTCTTCACTTTTTCAATCATCGAATCCCACATGTCGTAAACTAAGTGAAGACACGGCTTATCGGTGTCACAAGCCCGAAGCATATCATATATAGGAGCCGTAAATGAAAGTATGTAGTCAATCTTATCCCACCAAGTGTCTTCCAATACTTTCGCTTTTACAAAGCTTGCCTTCTCCGTATCATCTTCTCGATATGAATCCCAAGCTTCACTAATCACCAATTCAAGAAGAGATCTCTTGATAAGCTTGAAACGCCTCAACATCACAATAACAGAGGCAAATCGAGTTGTAGCAATTGAAAGCAACTTCAAAGGCACAAATATATTGAACATTGCTAACCTCATTCCGTGATTCATGATGTATTTTTTGATCGTACTAACCTCTGCTGAAATATCAGTGATCCAAGAACATAATTCATATGTTTCTTGGTGCCTTTCAATGTTCTTTGCAGCACAAATATTCTGCAAAGCCAAATTCAGTGTGTGCACAACGCATGGTGTCCACACGATGGTGGGAAACTCCGCTTCGATTAGCGACCCCGCAGAAGAACAATTCTTTGCATTATCTGTGATTACTTGAACTACATTCTGAACCCCAACCTCTTCAATCACTTGCTTCATCAAACCAAAGATAAAGTGTTTATCTTTGAGTTCCCCAGAACAATCAATCGCTTTTAGAAACATAGGACCGCCTTCAGTAATAGCCATGAAGTTGATCAATGGTCTTCTTTGTGAATCACTCCATCCATCGCTCACAATGCTTACTCCTTTCGTGCCCCATGTGCTCTTGATAGGTAGCAACAAATGTTCTACATTTGCTCTTTCTTGTTCGAGCAAAGTTGTCCTCAAAGCATTGTATCCGGGTGGGACATATCCAGCCAAATTATGAGAAGCAGCATATGTGTAGCTGCTAGCATAATAAGGGCTTCTTGCCAAATGAAATGGCAAGCCCGATGCATAGAAGTATCTCGCAATTAATGCATCCAAATGCTTTCTTCCTTGGACATTGAAAGACTTTTCAAGAGCCGAGCCTTCTCCACTCCCCTTTCTTTTCTTCGATTGACTCTCCAAATCCAATCTATTATAAGTTGCATAAATATCACTTGAAGCATTTTTGGATTGGATTGGATTCGGAGGCAACGGGACTGATTTAGGTGCAGCCATCATTTGCCTTCTACTTTCTTCATCCATTAACTTCTTCATCTCAATCTTATTTTTCTCAGTTACCTTCAAGCATGGTGCAATGCCTTTATGCAATCCCAACAAGTGATTCACAACCCGAGTGTAGCTAGTTTTCTTCCTCGTTCCACAAAAATTGCATTGCCAATCTACTCCCCCACCACCCCCTACAGTGTCAAACTTCTTCACAAATCTCCACAACGGTTTTTTATAATCATCAAGGGAAGAAGATGCAGTCGAAGTAGCAGCAGAAGAAGAACTAGCCATCTGCAAGTTGATACAGAATAATAGGAAAAGAAAATTCAGTATTCAACCAATATTCTAACTAAAAATAAAATTAATAAAACTTCAACTATAAAATAAATTTAAAAAACGCAATTAAAGGAAATTAATATCACCCAACTACTACCCATTAGTTATCACGCCCAATTAAAGGGAATTAAAGGCCATTACAATCGAAGAAAAAAAAAAGAAATAAAAGAAAAAACACCCACCAGTTATCACGCCCAATACCACCATTCAATCGACAATAACCTTAAATCGACTCACCTGAGCTCGTCGGTGATGGAGAATCCAGGCGGCGGTGGAGATTCAGGCAGCAGCAGGGGCGGCGGCGAACCAACGCGGCGGCGAACTAGACAACGGCGAACCCACGCGGCGGCGAACCAGACGACGACGGTAATTGGCGCTTGCTTGCAGAGATGGGTGTTTGTGTTCCAACCAAGAATAGGTTTTGTTTTCAATTTTGTGATTGAAGAAGATTATAGGCGCGACAATTTTCAGAAAATATTAGGGTTAGGACGTATTTTTTTTCTAGTCAACGTATTTTATTTGGTCAGACGTATTATTTTAATTAAAAAAAAAAAAAACGCTCATACTAAAATACGTCCCCGGGGACGTCCCCCCGGCGTATTGCGGCGTCCCCGTCCCCAACGTGTCCCCGGAACGGAAACGCTGAGCTGGGAGGCGTCCCCGTGCTTCAGAGGTCAACACTTTAAACGAAAAAACAAATATGAGTTATAGTTTGTAATATTTTCGTCTCCCTGAATTAACTAAAAATTCTTGTTAACTTAAAATAAATATTCTACTATAAAAATATAGTTTACTTTCTCAATATATCGTTCCAAGTCAGAAAATGAAACGAGAATTAGCCCATCGATAATTAATGAATTTCTAAGGAATTTTTATTTTAATCACCATCTTCTTCCTTATCTCACTCTTTCTTCTTCTTATAGATTATTACTACAATCTCTAATATGAGTTAATTAAACTAGATAAAATACGGGGTATTACATTCTAGGGTGTTAAGGGATGCCATTATAGAGTTCATGGCCTAAAAGTGCCAAAGGGTATAAAATGATAATCTTTTCTAAACTTTCGTACATAAATAGTTTAATTCCTTCATGGCTAACTTATAAAATGTGGATGCATTATTATGTCTTCATAATTACTTACTATTTGGCCGACAATGGCTACGCAAACAACGAAGGCTTCTTGACTCCATATCGAAGGTGTTCGATATCACCTGAAAGAATGGGGTGCCGATAATGTTTTTCCTTGTAATCAGCAGGAAATGTTTAATATGAGACACTCCAAAGCACGAAACGTGATCGAGCGTGCTTTTGAAATTATGAAAATGCATTGGGGAATCCTTAGATCAGCCTCTTACTATCCAATTAAGATGTAAATTAAGCTTATTGGTGCTTGTTTTTTTACTACATAACTTTATTCGAAGCTAAATGGAGGTTGACCCGATTGAGGAGATAATTGATAATGAAGCAAGTGTAGAAATGGAATAAGTATGCGATGAAGATGTTTCTTACATTGACTGTGTCAAGTCATCTGCTGCATGGAATCAATTTCGAGATGAAATTGCGAGTTCAATGTGGCAACCTAGAGTGTAGTTCAGTTTTATTAGGAGTGAAAATGAACTGAGTTTTTTTTCCCTTGCTCTCGTATTTGCATTGTTAGGTTGCATTCCTAATTGTTTTATGTATTATATTTTAGATGATTCAAGTTTAAGATGATGAATTTTATGATGTACTACTTTTTTGTCAAAAGATGGAGACCCTTTATATTACTAGCAATAAACTGCTTGTTTTGTTTCTATTGTTTTCAACAGGTTTTACATTTTCCCAATGCGAAAATGAAACCCGAGTGGAGGAATCATCCTGCAATATCTATGTGTGTTTGCAAGAATGACAAGATGATACTGCATTGTGCTGGGCCCTTCCGAGAATCATAGACGTTATTACTACAAGTGTCCGCACGAATGCATCATGATCTAAATTTCCACTTTTGTGACGAATATCACCAAAATGATCCGCCTCACTTGAAACCAAAATATGTTATAACGCAAGAACTCCAGCCAGCACATAGAAGAGAAATGGAGGAATCAACAACATCTCAGTCACAAGTCGTGGCCATTGCAATAAACATGGATGCTCCACGTCTATGTTCTGATCTCGAGAAAGAGATTACTTTCATCTTCATGGCTATTGTGTTAATCATGCTGGGGATTGTAATTGGCATACTGGTTTAGTGTTATGCTTCTTTGACCCTCGAGATGAAGAAGACCAGTATTAACCTTTCTTTTTTTGGTGTATTAATGTCTACTAGTGGTGTATTTAAAACTTAGTTTTTGACTACTATTTTATTTTGTATTTTGAAGAATTTCCTTTTGAAATGCAATTGTATATGTTGGCAGTATCTGTCTTTAAAGGCATCCTCTTTTGTTGAAGGCACCATCTTTTGAAATCATCATCTGTCCTTGGTTTTAAAGTATAGATAAAGAGACTCTGCAGCCATCTATAATTTCATTAAAGAATCAATTCTTATTAGCTTATTCTTGTCTTTTTCCTCCTGGAAAGAATCAATCAATGAATTTAGCAGATATGTAGTGTAGTAAAAGCTATATTTCATGAAGTGTGATCAGACTACATAAGATCATGCAGCAGGTTTTTTTAACAATTGTGCAAAAACAAAATTTTTGCAGAAATAATATATTTAGAAAAAGAAATGCGGTCCTCATTGCCCTTTGCAAAATAAAGATATTACAATAATACAAACAAGAAGATCACTAGAACATGCTTCTGAAAAAGATAGAACACTAACACAAACTACATCTTCAGAATAAAGCAATGCAATAATAAAGTGCAAGCTACATTGAGAGACAACATTTGAAGGATATGAGACCGCAAGTTAATTTCACTCCAAAATATCAAGGCTTCCACCACATCAAGGGGCTTGATGAAGAGGATGAACTATCTCCATGGCTAAGATCTTGCTTCCGTGGCATCCTCGCCCTTGGAACAGAACTGCATTGAGGAATGGCAGAGGCAATGTTTTTATTATTGTCGAATAGGCGATGTTTAGATGCAACTGGTGGAGAGTTGACTTCCTCAGAAATTTCATCCTCAGAGATGTTAATAATTGATTTTGCTCCCTCAACTTTGATATTCTTCATCCCAAACAAACACGAAAGCAACGAGTAGTGTGGTACCACTTCACAATAATAAGCTTTCACAAGTTCCTTTTCATGCTCATTTATTTCAGTTTCAGTCATGATGATTGTCTTGAAAAATATTATAACAGCAAAAAAGATAGAACACAAAAAAAATAAAATAAAAAATAAATAAATAAATAAATGAAGAGCATGGCATGGAATGTGTACCTTGAATAGGCGCAACTATGCTTCTTCACTTGTTAATATGAGACCCGCCGGAACATCCCAATATGTGTCTTTATCCCTCAGTATGAATGTGAACGTGTCGTACCTTTCTTTCAGCAGGCGGTATCGACATGAGATGTCCTCGAATTCCAGCTCCAGACCGTACGTCGAATTTACTTCGTGCAAGGCCTTTCGCAGCGCAACTTCCACATCGGAGGAACGACCTTTTGCATCATCATTCAATTCGTTGTTCAGAAGCAACATAAACTGCTCATCAAGCTTCTTATTCCATGGTTTAGTGTAAACGTAAGCTTTTTGAGGATTTAGATTGAAAGCCATCGAGATGAAATGTGATAGTTGAATACTATTGTGTTATCATCAGTATTTATAGGAGTTAAAGTTGGATTGACAATACAACTTGTGACTGAATAGTAGTCACATGCTTCTGCAAATTAATTCACGTGAATCCATGCTTTTTTAAAGTTTACATGCAAATCTCTTACAAAGTAACATAGCATAATATCATGAACTAGTTGAATTTTTAGTACTCTGTGCAAATTCAATAAAGACAAAAAAAGTTAACAAGAGGCATCGTTGCCTGATGCAGTTTGTACAGCACCCCACTTCTGAGAGGTGTTTTATTGCACTAGTTTATCTAAGCCTAGAGATTCCCTTCTGAGAGAGAAGATCAAGTCACAAATTATGGGCTTATCTCGGGCTTATTCCAATGATAACATTATTTTTCCAGTAGGCCTTGATTGATTCAGTTTCATGAACTGATGACTGAAATTCAAGATTCATTTTTTTTCCTTTCGTATTCTTTCTGCTTTTGCTTTAAACAATTAAATGCTCATACTCTGTGATATCTGAAATTCAAGATTCATTTTTTCCACTTTTGCTCAATCTACACCATGATTGAGTCCTTTTTACGATATGCAAAAGTGGAAGAAGTTCATCATACACAAATTATCTCGAGTCTTTGTATCAACAATAGCAAAAAAAGTCTTCCAAAATCTACATTCATTGGGGCAAAAACACATCAAGAAATTCTCAAAGACATAAAAAAAAATAAAAAAAATTCAAGAAACGTCACTTCCCTTTTCTCTCTGTCCATGAGCAGCTTGAACCCTTTGCACAATTTCCCAATAAGCCCCTCACCCCGAAGCCTCTCAGTCTTGAAAGACATCATATCTTGAAACTCATTCGCCTTCCTCCCAGCCATTCTCACGATTTTCTCTCTAAAGAAAGATTGGATGAACAATATTGAGATGATGATGATGATAAAAAATGGGACGTTATGAATTCATTTATTAATACAAGAAAGGAAGAAAGAATGAGAATTTTTCAAGGAAAGAGATGACAACCAATGCACATAGAGTAATTGCCGGTTGGCTAAGGTTCTTGCAAAAACTGCAGATGCAACTGCTTAAATTCATAACTCCCAAAGTTGGATAAATTTACAAAATATCATTAACATGTAGTACTAGTAAGCCAAAGTCTAATATAAACAAAAGAGAATGCACATAACAAAACACGTACAAATATTTGGAACAAAGTTGAAAGGTTCCTCCATCATAATGGCCATATTCTATAGCAAAAAAAAAAAAAAGTCCAAGTCCCTTGATCTAATTAGCATTATTCATCAAACGATCAACATATGCAGGCCGTGCCTCCACCGGAAGTCTCATGAACACCTCTAGGTGTTCGGGCATCTTAAGCAGCTTCTCTCCAACATCAAACATATCATCGAGATTCAATCTTGGGATCATCTGAAGTAAGGGGTACCAATTTGCCCTTGATTTGTTAACAGTTGCTTGATACCCAAGCGTGGAACTGAAGAGCTCATATTTTGCAGAGTTTTTCTTATGTATATCACCAACTAGATCTACTAAAGAATTAATATTGTCTTCAAACTGTCTTTTCTTGGGTTAGCAGAAGGCTTGGCATTTTCATAAGTCGATTGCCCAACACTGTCTTCAGCAGCAAGATGTGGGCTTTCATCCTCAAGGTTAACATTGCAATCTTCCTCATTTTGCTGTTTTGTTGAGGGGACTTTGTCATCCTGAATGAGATCATTCACCATACACATGAAATCATCAGCCCCATCTCCAGTAGCTCTGTCTTTCCCGAAAACCTCCTTCCATGCTTCCAAGTAAGGCCACGATTTAAAACACCAATTCTTCACACTAGAATCAGACTGCATACATTCAAAATTGCAAGAAATAAGAATTTTTATTGCTGCGAATACATTACAAAGTAATATAAAATAATAAGATCATGAGTTGAAAAGTTTATCCCTGACTACCTTGGCCCAAAGCTCATCTTGACAATCGATTTTATTGTCACCTTTCAAATTGATGTTGGAATTTTCCCAATAAATGCTCTAAATTAAATCCATAATTAAGTTATGGTAATTCCATTAATTAATGGAATTTGATAATGGATTTGAAATCTACATTTTATGTAGATGAATCTAGTGTATTTATTTGTCTAATTCCATAAAGGAATGAATGAGAAATGAATGCACAAAGTAAAACATTTGAATGTGGGGGAAAACATTGTCCCACATTGGAAAAATAATGAAGAGTAGAGCCATTTATAAGGGATTTCCAAACACTAAGGAACAATCAAGTGTGCTCCTCTATGGTGTGCCTTATGGTGTACCATAGTTGACTTTTTAGTCACCATTGACCGAACTCCTACGAGGATGGTGCGAAGCACCATCCGAGTCCGAGCACGTCGCACTTGTCGCAATGGGCGCTTTGACAGCGCACTTTGCACTTCGCACGTGCGAGGAGCCGTAGGGGCCTTTGATGTTTTGGGCATCGATGGTTCGGATTGGTGACGTGGACGAGCGACGTGTGTCAAACCCGCACAATGCGTGCGTTTGGTGACGTGGCCGGCAGTTGAGCACACGTGGCTTTGCCACGTATGCGCCCAGTTGACGTGGAGGCATGGCTGGCGTATGTCCGTCGCGTGTGCGCTGACGTGGCGACCTCTGAGCGTGCCACGTGTCGCCGCACGCTGACATGGCGCGCCCAGCCACTGCCACGTGGCAAACGGCGAAAGGGTGGCTCGCGAACCGAGGCAGCGGTTCGGCCCACATCTTGGCTGAACCAAGGTGTCCCCTTGGTTCGCGCCATTTCGTCCGGTCGCGTCTCTTCGATCGCACCGCTTGGAAACTATAAATAGAGGCCCCCCCTTTGGTTTCAATCATTCCAATTCGCTTCAAGCATCACATATATATCCTATAGTTTATCTTTTGCATACTCAAGTCCCGAGTATCAAGTAGGTTCGCCGTAATTACGACGTTCTAGTACAAGAACTCGTAATCGAAAACCGTTGTATCTTGGAGACAATTGCTATAGAACCGCGTGTACTGTGCGGAGCAATTTTGTCTTGCGGAGAGATAATTAAATTCTCGCCTCGGTTTTACATAGTCGTTACTCTGCCGATTCGCATTCTACACACCCAAATAACAATTGAAGCCTACACCGCTACGGCTGAGGATAGTAGTCAGAGTTGAATATATTTTCTTCCAAGTAGTTAACTTAGATTCAATATGAGGACGTCCCTTGATATTAGCAGTAGGGAAAGCCTTCCTCATCGCAGCTTCAAGGTGTTCAACGTACCCTCCCCTAAATCCATTATCAGACTTCCATCCAGCCACAACCAAGCCCTTCAATGCTGCCAGCAAAATCTCTTCCTCCTCCGACTTCCAATGTCGTTTTCTTTGTCTTTTTTAGCTGCCTTAGAGAACTCAGAACTACCTAGCAAGACAGAAAAGAAAGAAAAACTGAATAACGAAATATTTGACCCTAATTACAACTAGGGGTGAGCATTCGGGTTTCGGTTCGGGTTTTTTGTAAAATCGGAAAAACCAAAAAAAAATCGGGTTTTGAAAAATAAACCTGAACCCGAACCCGAATTTCAAAAAACCCGAACCCGAAAAACCGAAATTAATTTCGGTTTATTTCGTTTTTTCGAGTTTTCCCCGAATTATTTTTAAAATATTAAAAAATATATATTTTTTGCTTTATTCAATTCTAACTTTAATTAACACACCTAATTTTCATCCAAAATCAATACTAATAATATTTTTACTAATGCAATTAAACCATAAAAATAAATATTAACTAATTTCATATCAACGTATAAACTAAATATTACAATCACCAAAGATAAATTGCCAAAGTATATAAATAATAATAATAATATATGAATATATAAAATATTAATAATAATTAAAATAAATAATATTTCGGATTTTCGGTTTTTCGGGTGGTAAAAAAAAAACCCGAACCCGAACCCGAAACCCGAATTGCACTAAGAAAAAAAACCAAAATTATTAAAAACCCGAATAACCCGAACCAAAATTTTATTTCGATTCGGTTTTCGGTTTTCGGATAATAGTGCTCACCCCTAATTACAACAGATAAAATCCTACAAAACACAACTGGTGTAGCATTCGTTTTATTCTGTTGCTAGTTTGCCGTTTTCAACAACCAAACTTAAGCTAGTTTAAACTCCAACAAAACCTTAAGCTAGTTTAAAATCCAACAAAATAGAAATATTATATTCCAACACCAACGAAATGTAAGTTTCAACGAAATAATAGGTGATTCACAAGGGAGACGATCTCAACAAGAAGAATAGGAAAATAACATCTACAGAATTCATATTATTCTAAGTTACGCTAGGGATTTGTCCAAAAATTTGGTAGGATCAGACCTATTTATGTCGATGCCATTTCCTTTGTTGGATTCTTCAGAGGTTGAACGATCTTCACGGTGCCGATTTTGGATGAGGAAAAAGCTAATGGCCGCTTCTGTATTTCGCGTGCTTATGAAAGATAGAGAAATTGTAGTTAGGGCTTTTATGTTACATATGCGTAATTTTTCAATTTTTCAAGGTTAAATATGTCATTTCATGTTTTAATAATGTTCTACACTAATATACCAAACATGGGACACACATCTAACCCATGATATCATTAATGCTATTCTTATGTACCAAACACAAGATATGATGGGCCCACTGAATTTTGTATCTTGGTTTAATCACACAACCCATGACATCTTTTCCATTTCACTACTTATCTCATCTCCCCTACCACACACACCCTTAAGGTTAAGGTTGGTAGGACAAACTGATCTTGTTTAGTTAGTTCAATGTACTTAAAGTCTTAGACATATCGATATCTTTATAAAGGTTTAGGTCTCTGTTTTGACCTAACCTGGTCTTGTTGGTCTGCAGCTTAGTCAACCAGCTTAGAAATTATCATCTCACCTGTGCCGAAGAGTTCAAGCTCAAGATCAAGGAAGTCTGCTTATACTTAAGATTGATTAAGGTTACCTCAACCTGCCTACATGGGTTTAACTGGTCTGACCTTTACTAGGAGTAAAATAGACATAACCTTAACGGGAAGAAAGTACAAGTGTCAATGTACGGACCTAACACATCCAACGACTCTTTTTCAAGTAAAACCTATAAATATCTTCTTCCTCTCCAGAATCAAGCACGAAAAATTCAAGTATTCAAGTCAAAACTCTGCAGAAATCTCAAGCATTCAAAGCTCTCATTCAATACTCGAACCAAGATAATTTCCCAAGTGTTGAATCTTTAGAGATTTTTGATTCTGGAAACTTAGCTCTTTAAGCGTTTACTGCTGCTTAAAGAACACTTAGAAAGTCTCTCTACAAAGCTTTCTATAGTTGCATTTTCTAGTAGAAGAAGAGTTGTGAGTTTCACCATTGTTGAGTATAATCAAGCTCTGCAAGTGTAACAGTTAGCAGTTTAGTGTTTTTGATTAGTTTGTAAGAAGGGTTGTAAGGGTCACGACCCATAACTCGTGCTCTGTTGTAGTCTAAAGATTGACGAAAGTAGAGACTGGTACTCAACCAGTAAAACAATAGAGAAGGATAATCCAAGGTTAAGGGATTTCAAATCTGGACTGATCTGACGTGGACGTAGGGAAGTTATTCCCGAACCACGATAAACTGCTCGTGTTTTTTTCTCTCTCTCTCAAACTCTTTTCTTACCTATACTTATTATTCTTATCTAACATGCATACTTATCAATCTGCACTCATGCTTGTAAACTGGCTTGATAAAGGTTAAGACTTAAAGAATTTTCTAAAGAGGAACCAACCAAACCACCAACTAACGCAGATCAGTTTAGATAGCTCAGCAGGTTACCTCTGTGAGCTCGATAAACTGATCTAATCTGATTAGTTGACCTAACCTGTCAACAAGATCACAGTTTGTTTTAAAATAAAAAATGGTTGGACATTGGTGTATTCCCCCTATACACCAATTAACTTTTTCTGGGACCAACAAAGAGTAATGCTCTCTGTTAGATTTGGGTTAGAGATCTACAAAATAACAAAGTGATTTTCGGGAATAAGGGAGAAGGATAGCAACCTTCTCTCAACCTGAGCTTCAATGGAAGATGAACTCCGTCTTCACCACAACTGTAGTCTCTGCAAAATAGACCCGGGGGAGGTTCCCCAGGGAAGGGACTCCGACGCTCAAGTCATTACGAGAACGTGAAGGAATTTGAGGCTTCCTCGGTGGAGAAAACCTCTAAAGGAAGATAGTTGCAGTGAGGGAAGTGTGTGAGGGGGAGCTCGGAGGAAATTCCATCTGGAATGCTTGGAGCTCTCGTGTGGAGTGATAGTTGCATACCTTGGGTGTGAAGGAAGTGAGCTATTTATACTCGTGAGATAGGGGATGGTATTTTCGCCTTTCCCTAGTAACCTTGAGGATATAATCATCGTTTATTGGGGGGCACAGTAATCATAGGACTACCGTGATGTCCTTTTGCTACAGTAAAAGTGAGGGTATCACCCAATGGCGAGACGCCACGTGAGATGGTCCTAAGAGTTTGTTGCAGGTGAACTGTAGCCATTCGGGCTACGATCCGTATGTGATGATGACAGGATCGGGTCCTACGTAAAATCTGGTAAAGTAGGTAAGAGAGATGCTTAGAAACAGGTCTTTTGGCATGTGCCCATGATATGCATTATAGCCAGATGTGGATTCAATCTTCTGGGTAGGCGAGCAGAAAACAGGAGACATGCTCCATGACTAGAACCGAGAAGAGGTTTTGGTAGAAGTATGTTCATAACATAAGGCTACATGTCTCAAGAGGACTCAGGAATTTTCCCAAGTTTTCAAACACCGTACCATGGTGATTGCCACATGTCGTGATATGAATGGATGTTAGGAGAGAAGTGATATTTATATCTAACACTCTCCTACTCACCGTGGACATATTTAATATGCTCACGGCTAAGGTGGCGTTATAATATTTAAGGAAATTATAATTAATATACTTATAAGAATCAACTTTACAAAAAAAACTAAACCCTTCTAAAAAGAGTAAACCCTAAATAAAAAGGAAAAAAATATTGTCACGTCAACTATAAGCACATTACGTGTATCCACAGTGAGTAAGGTGGCATTCGTGTTACTAGCACATATATTTCTCCTTTTTGAAATAATAATAGCAAATAATTAATTTAAATTGGAAAAGTGTGAAATATAAGTTCTTAGAGTAACGCTCCAATACCCACCGTGAGCATACTTAATATGTCCACGGATGACGTGATATTATTTTAAATAAGGAAAATAATTTAAATATGTACCATAAAAACTAAATCCTACAAAAAAAAAACAAAAAAAAAACTAAACCCTACCAAAAAAAGTTAAACCCCAAATGAAAATAATTAATAACGTGATACTGTCATATAAACGGTTGACACATTAAGTGTGCCCACCGTGAGTAGGGGAGCGCATCTGTAAGTTCTTATGTGGCAGAGAAACATCAGCAACTGACTAGTATATTTGATTTTGCCCTTTTCTCCTGAATGACTCCTTATTTCGTAATTCCAAATACACCTATATATAACTACTGAGATTAAACGAGTTGAAATTTAGCCTCTTATATAAATTGTGATTTATTCTCCAATAAAATCGTAAATTATTTACCTCTATCCTTCCCCAAGTAAATAAAAACAAAATCAGATGTCAAATTAATGTTTATTTACTAATGTAATATATGTCCTTATCTATAGCACATAAATAAATCATGAGGGCAATAGCATATAAGAAATTGGATAAATTGTTGTTTATACTTTAGAAAAACTTCTTGTATTGTAGCCATGATCCTCTTTCCGTCAAATTATACTCATTTTTGATCGAATAATTAAATTTATTATTAGCATTTCAAAATCTAGTACCAGTCAGTCAGTCAGTCAAAGGTTCCAAATTATATCCTACTTGGAAAAAAAATAGTTCATATTTAATAATCAGAGTTATGGATTCATGTCGATCTTAAAATTGATAAATTTCGTGTAGTAATATCTGATAATTCATTTTCGTTTTTTCTCTTCCTTCTAAAATTCAATATGTTTTTGTCTTATCGCACATAAAATTGAAATAATTAAACAGTAGGCGAAGACAAGACACTGGATAACATTCATTTCTCAAATATTTAATATTTTCCCATTAACCCGAAATATTAAGTGAAACCTATGGATTGACCAGCATCATATCCAGACTTCATTACAAAAATACAGCAAGTCTTATGATATTGATTGGTCTTAATTTCTTGTCAATTGCTAGTACAGTTTTTTCTTATTAAAAAATGGACGAGCTTCAATCCCACCGATTAAATATATATTTAGAAAAAAGGGCTACTTTTTTCTTTTTAAACTCTAAAATCCAAAGTGTTAGAATTTTGTTGTTGTATATATTGTCATTTGGGGGTACGTACGTATACTAAAAAATGACTTTCATAAGTATTATAAATAAACTTTTATTTTGAGTATTTAAAAAGAATAATAATTTAGAGTTAGAAGAGCAAGGAGTACTTAATAATTTAGAATTAAAGGTAAAGCCAAAAAGAATTGGAAAATAAAAATCCAAAGAAAATAGTAGTAATATAGTATGAAACTGATAGACACGCACATATAGATACAAACGTAGGCATATTAATGCATACGTGTTACATATTCTACGTTGAGTTATTATTTTATTAGAGAGTAAAAGAGGACTCCAATTTACACACCCTTATGCAAATAAACATCATTTTCAGCATCTCTAGCAACCTAATTAAGTTTTAATTAATTAATTAATTTTGCCGTGCCCACCATACTATATATACTCATTTACAAAAATTTCCTTCTTCATATTAATACATCTTAATTAATATCCTCCGCTATAGCCAATTAGGTGTGGCGGAAGCGTAATTAATTTTCTTTATAGGCAAGAGAAAAAAAGAAAAAGAAGAAGAAGAAATGGGAAAGAAATCAAACAAGTCAGCTGTATCTCCAATGAAAGCATCGAAGCATGAGATGAAACCGCAGTTGAATTTGATGAAGATTTTGAGGCCCAAAGTCTACATCACCGACTCTTCTAACTTCAAAACTCTCGTCCAAGAACTCACCGGGAACGGCGCCAATTATGCGGCGGTGGAGACTTCTCCGCCGCCCGTAGCTCTATCTCCGGCGACATCGGAAGTTCCTCCCTATCTCGAAACTTATCAAGATTCTCATTATCATCACCATAATATTGCGTATCAAGAGAACATGATGATGAGCAGCAGCGTCGACTCGTCGTCGTCGCCGGAAAGCCTGACGGCGGCGGAAATGGAAGAGAGGCAAAAGATGGAGTTTTATAAGGGGTTGGAGGCGATGCTGATGGAGATGGATTCTTCTTCGGATTATTCGTGTGATTTTTTTCAGCAAGATCTTGATCAGGTTTGTGTGTATGATTATGATTTGTCTAATTTTGTATAATTCCGGAGATGTATATATTTTCAGATAATGTACATCCTATCCTATATATAGGTATATCTTTTGTAGGAAGTAATTGAGAATTTACTTTATTCTTAATCTATTATTAATTTGAGTCATTATATATGTGTATTTGTTAATTGAATCTCGTGTCAAGATTTTGAACTTATGATATTCTTGCATTAATTAATTAATATTTACATGGCAAATGCTGATCTTCTAATACTGAGATGCAAGATTAAAATGGCCTTGATGGAAATTCTAGTGCTAACTAATTATAATCCACGCATTTAATCTTGCAAATATGGTAGTAAGTAAATTTTGAGATCAGTTTTCTTTGAGCAGATATAGATGTTTCTAACAGTACACGTTAGATAATTCACGAAATTAATATATCTATTAACTAACGAATAAATAATGTCTTTCTACCCCATCAAGCAAGTGACTCTGTGGCCCAATGGATAAGGCGCTGGTCTACGAAACCAGAGATTCTGGGTTCGATCCCCAGCAGAGTCGCTTCTTATTTTATTTTATTTTTAATTAATACTTACAAAAGTTACATTTTCTTTTTGCATTATAATATTCTAAAACTTTTTGGATCTATTGAAAATTACATCATTATACGAGAAAACTAAAATCTCACGAATTATTTTTGGGGCAATTTTCTCTTGTTTTAAAGATAACTAATTTGCAACCCCTGCGATGCACGGTAACGACTACTCCCTCCGTCATAACTATTTTAAATCAAATATTTTGCCAAAATAGATAGAAATAGATTATCATAAATTTTAATCATTTCTCTTATCTAATGTTTGCAATAAGTTATATTGATAACTTATCGAAACATGTGAAATAATTAAAATCTAAATGGTATATTAAGATTAAAATATTGAAGACATATTAAGAACAAATTAACATTGGAGTTTTTAGTGAATTTTACATATTATTATTTACAATACCATAAAAATACTCTAGATTTTTAATGCTAAATCATCGCTTATATAGTCCATCAACCGCTAATTACGTATATTTGACAAATCAACTAACACTAATGACAAACATATGAACCACTATTAATATATGTATAGATATATAGCCAAATCAAATAACACAAATGAACTTCCTTAATTTAGAGGAAAAAAAAAAAAAAAAAAAAAACTTCAATCTAATAAAATGAAAATTAGTCTAAACCAAAAATAGTGTCACACAAATACCCCAAATCAGTCTAAACCAAAAATCACACGAAATAGATCAAATAAAAATCTCATAGGAAAAATGAATTGAAGTGCTAAACATGACTATGTACCGTAAAAGTATATATGTACTAGTACTAAATAGTTTAGTATTTCGTCAACGGAGATAACAGTTTTTAATTCCCATACAAAATCTAAAATCGATTTGCTTCATCTCATGACATACTTAAACCCTCTACTGCTCAAGAAATATGAAGTCAAATATAGCATAAAATTTAAATAAACATGGACAGTGAAGTCAAATAAAAAGACAATGCAGATGCATACTAATAAAAAGAAAACCATCCGATCAAGTTCAGTTTTAAGCCTCTCCCCCCCCCCCCCCTAAAAAAAAGAAAAAAAAGAAAAGGAAGCAAATTAAACGGTACATGTATTTACCTATTGAAGCATATATTAATTGGTCACTGGTCATTTGAATAGGAGCACCGCCCTCCTGTTTGCCAAGCTAAGGAAAACCAAGCTCTCTTTGTTGCAGAACCCATCACGGCGAGGAATTGGAAGAAATATTGGCCAATTAAATTAGGAGAAATTTGATGCAAAAGGAATTCTTATAAAGGATTCTTGGCAGGCAATTGTTGAGAAGGTGGGAGTCTGTACAAAGACTCAAGCTGCTTACTGATAAGCTTACTACTACTAACCGCCATCTCCAGCTCCAAGTCGTCCGACCACCACTGCTCCAGCCCATGCGCCTCCAGAAACTTCTGCTTCCCCTTCGTCGCCACATACATCTTTGCACCCCCCCCACTGCACCACCGCCCCCCCTTCACATTACTACTATTATTCTCCTCTCCTCCACCTACATCACTGTAGTAGCAACATATATAGTCACTATTATTCACATACAGATAAGGCATCCACTGCTTCATCCCACCATCCAATCTCGACCCTTCGTCACCATTATCACCCCCACCAATCAAAGGAAGCATAGACTTAACCCTCCTCCACATCACACCAGCCCTTTCTCCCACGGTTTTCAAGCTCGAAGCTAGTGAAACAGAGGGCGGATTGAACAAATGTGCTTCGATATAAACTCTTTCTTTAGCTAACTCTTTCCCAATTTGAAGTGCAAATCCAGCTCCCAAAGAGTGCCCTGCAACACACACATTACTACTCCCAAACTTATCAGAAATCGATCTCAATGCCCTGAGCCCTCGGCTGAATCTGACTGATCCTTTGAGGCTTTCCCACGCTAGAAACCTTAGATCGTCTTCAATGTCTCGCCTCATCGTGGGAGACTTGAGAAGAGTCCCTCTGAGTGCTAGAACTGCCCTCGGAGCACCATTTGGCTTCATGAGTATGAAATCCTGCATAGCTGATGCTCGGTCCCATTCGAAGATTGCACCGAAGATTGATCCGTCCCTCTCGTCTATGAGGACTTCGACTAGCTTGTACTTGAAGGGCGTCCACCATTTGGGAGCAAGAGCAGTTTCTTTGCTTCGGTTTTCTTGATTGTCTAGTTCGAGGAGGTAAACTGCTTGTATGAAGCAGGACATTACAATCCTTTTGTAATTTGCATTCTTCCTGTTAATTTATGATAGTTGAAACCTTAGCTTCTTTGAAACACGGTGAAGAAACAAATTTGCAAGAACTGTAAAGTACTCCCTCCCTCCGTCCCGTTCAACTTGACACTTGACACGCTTCTTCAATATATATGTAATAAAGAAGTGTATCAAGTTGGACGGGACAGAGGGAGAGCTTACGATCTTTCATCACACAAATTCAAGCCTTGTTTAGAAACTGAGCTATGAATTTGAAGCTTAAGAAGCATTGTTTATTCATTATCGATGAAACAAACATACGAGATACCCAATCCAAAGTTCAACAGGGCATTCTAATATTGAATTTGTAAGTGTAGAAATCTACTTAATTTGATTGCTAATAAATAAAACCACACGTGCTTTAAGCCAATGAGCAATATCATAATAATTTCCACAAACCACAAAATCGGAACGACGAAGCAATTTGAATGATGATCTGAGTTACAAATAAAAAAATAAATAAAAAAAAAAAAAAAAAAGAGGAAGACTAACCAGCTGGAATTGATGAGGTCCCTCCAGTTAACGGAAGGAACTTTACGAGGGCCGTACACATTAAAAGCATAAGGGTGCTGAATTTGATGCTCCATCTCCGCCGCCGCCGCCGCCGCATTCTTAGTCTCCTCCGCGCCCCACCTCCACATTTCTCCCCAAAACAACCGTGGAAATCTTCACATCGTCGCCTGCTTTATAGCTGAGACGCCAGTGGATGAAAGGCGCGGAGGAAAGAATAAAATTGGAATAAAGGGAAAAAAAAGTTGGAGGAGTGGAGCTTGGATGACATTGGTTTGGCATCGGATTCCATTGGAACAAAATTACGGGATTTCAAAGCTTAATTTTTAATTTTTTTTAAAATCTCCCTTCCTCATTCTAATGTTTTTAATTAAGCCTAGAATTACAAATACCCGAACGAAAAAAGGAATTGCAAAGTACCCATAAATTTGTTTCGATGCGATTAACGTGTAGTAGATCAATTTATTAAGTAAGAGATGAAAAAATTATTATGATTTTTTAGCTATTTAAGAGCGGTTGTGTTTTGGTAGATCAAGTTTGAGGTCCAAACAGTAAAAGATGGGCGAAGGGAAAGTTATGAACAAATACTATCCGCCGGACTTCGATACGTCGAAGATTCCGCGGCGGCGGCAGGCCAAGAACCACCAGAAGTAGCCGCGGACCATGCTTCCGAAGAACATTCGTTGCCGCACGTGCGGCAATTTCATGTACCGCCCACCAAATTCTATTCCCGCCAAGAAGACGCCGTCGGGAAAACCTAATTAAGGGATCCAGATTTTTAGGTTTTATTTCAAGTGCACCACTTGCTCTGCCGAAATTACCTTGATAACGGATCCTCATCGTCGAATCTGGGGCGTCGAGGAATTTCGAGCCTCGCCGCGCGGAGGAGGAGGAGATCGAGAGAGAGAGGAGGAGAAGGAGCGAAGAGATGGGAGATGCCTTGAAATCGTTGGAGAACAGAGCATTAGACTCGAAGAGAGAAATTGAAATCGTTGCAGCTTTGGATGAATTGAGATCGATGAAATCGCGACGTGAAACTGTGACTATGGATGCGATGCTGGAAGCTATGCAGAAATCGAACCAGCAAAAGGAAAGGAAGCTGCTTGAAGAAGAAGCCAAAGAAGAAGAAGCTTACATAAGAGCAGTGTTTCGAGTGCGAAAAAATCGAAAAATTGATGATGATTTGGAATCAGAATGTGCATCGCCGCCATTGAAGATGAGCAAGGTTGTAGAAGAAGTCGTTCCTTGTAAAGCAGCAGATCTGAAGAGGCTCAACTGCAACTTCTAAGGTTAAGGAGGAGAAAGATGGATTACAATCATTAATGCAGCGGTATGCTGAAACTGCTGATTTTGATTAGTCTTTACTTATTCTTTCTTCTGTGTTTTTGATCTTTTTACTGATTGTCTGAGGATAGTAATTATTTCTTACCATTATACTGTGCTTCGTTGTCATTGGACTTCAATGTATTGATTGTTGAGCGTTACGGGCCCACAGAAAATATTTTATGTGGAGGAGCTAATTTCAAAAACCGCCATTTAAATTGAGGTGGTCGTTTAATTTAAACAGATTTCTTGGCACCTACTGCAATGGAAGCAGAAGCCCATTTCCCACGTAGAGAATTGGTTGAAGAAAACCAGAAACAAAGAATATTTTGCTATGGCGCTGAATCTTGGAACTTCTTCTACTGCTCTCCACCCAAGACCCTTAATTTCTTCGAAGATTTCGAGGCACAAAATTTGGCTGAAGCTCTACGACACTCCATCTCCGTCTTGTCTGAAATCGGCTGCTGCCCTGTCCGAAGGAACTGAGAATAGAGTCGCTGAGGATGATCCACCTACTTATTCTGGTAACTTTGTTGCCATTTTCTTGATTTCAAGTTCTATGGGGTTTGTTGGGGAATTGAGACTGCAATTTAAATTTGGTCCATTTTTTTTGTAACTTAGTTTTTGAGTTGATTAAGAAGAAGTAAAGGGGTTGTGTGTTTTAGGATCTTGAATTGAATGATGTACATGTTTTATTTGGCCTTAGCTGAATGTTTGTGCTATTAAAAGAGCAGATTTTTTCAATTAGTTTTAACTGCTAGAATAAATCCTCTTTTGCCATGTTCATACTGTTTTGTTTATGAACCTTTTTGAAAGAATTTGGAACGAGAATTAGATTATTTCTTCATAATCTTGGCTGATCACTTGATACAAGATCCCATGTTGGAAATCCCTAAATTTATTTATAGGTGAGACGTTCTTTCAATCGGGCATGGGATGAGATTAGTCGATTCTAAGCTTCGAAAAGGGTAATTAGTCGAATATAAGGATTTGAATCTTGCAACAAAGAAAGATGTCTTTTGCTCTCCCAGATTGAAGGCAGAGACTTGTAAATGAATCCTTACAATTATGGCATGTAGAAATGAAAATTTAAGGTCACGTAGAATTCGTATTAACGTATTGTATGTTCGTTCAGGAGAAAAGCACGGGCAAAACAGAAAGAGCTTTTTATGTTCGATATAGTACATTTAAAGTTGAAAGAATTTATAAGAATTAATTTTTCCCACATCTTTTTGGGATATAGTAGCAACTCTCTTTATATCATAATATCAACTGATTTTTATCCATTATTGTTGATGAAAGGGTCATCCACTTCAGCTCGGATTCAGATGGATCTCTTGGAACAACTCACATCTGGTAGTAATACCTCAGTCGAAGGTATTATCTTCCTTCAAAAGAAGAAGAATAGAACTGCCTTATATCTATTTGCTGAAGAAGAAAGATATTAAATCTCTATTTCGCTGTAGCTTTTTGTAAGCTAACTTCGTTTATTTCTTAACCAGGCTACGAAAGTGATGGCACTTCAAGTAAGGCAACTATACGCGAACAACTAGCTAATTTGGTTGGAGATCGGGAGGATGATTTCACTATTCCATTAGGTAAAAATCTAAAGAAGGTCACTCCAAAATTCTTAACCACGTCACAGAAGAGAAACATCCGGAGGCAAGAGTACTTGAATGAAGTATCCAAGAGGAACGATTCAGTCTTCTTTGCCACTATCGGTGCCTTTGTTATCCTACCTCCTATAGTTATTTTAGGAATAGCAATTGCAACAGGTTACGTGCAACTTTTTCCATAAAAATTACACCATGTACATATTATATCTTGTTCACATTTGCCTCGAGTATGATAAGTTTTATTTTCTTTAGCCCTTATATATATTTCTGCAACTTCATTTAGTTTGTTGATATTTCTTGTTGTTGTTCCTGACCTAGATTGTTTTCTACAATTCAACGCATAAGTTCACGCACAAATCCAGTATGATGAACACTTGCATATTCATTTACAATAATATAGTATAAGACGTCCTGCCTGTTCAGAATTTACAGATATGAAGTCCGGAATGAACCAAAATCCAAGCAGAACTATAGTAAATTTTTAAAAGAATCCAATCCAATCCAAATATGACTATGCTACTAGAATTCATATATATTATCTACAATGTTCAGTTGTCAGTTTCTTTCGCTTGGCATGTCGGAGACATCTCTTGATCAGTAGGTTGCACTGGCTTATTTCTTAGGACTGCCCCTTGTTTCTGAATATAGTGCCATTTTTCTTGGAGAAGGTATAGGAAGACTATGAGAGAGATTTGAATACTGAAAAGAATGGTCCAAATCCTCACATTCTTTGATGTTCTCTTGTGGTAGGCTTGTAGACCCGTGTATACGTTGATGACTCCAAGCAGTGAAATAGTTATTCCAACTAGCCAATGAAAAATAAACCAAATACTTCTGCTTTTGCTTCCCCTGCAATCAAAGAATATAAGAAGCCCAACAATGAAGTTAGTACTAAAGATAAAATCATCTTTGACATTTTCTTGATATAAATATTTTTATATATATAGAATGAGTGCTTTTATATATTAAATGTTTACCTATGTGGCCTGAAGATGCCAACCAATGCTTGTAACCACATGATAACATAAAAGGCTAGGCCTATTCTTTGGTGATCGTTGTTGAAAGAGTTGTCGAAGTATTTTATTGACATTACTGCTGCTGCTGTAGCAAGTAGGACAGAGAGAACCTGTAGACTAAATATGAGTTATATATTGTTAACAATGAAGGAAATCGATCCTAGGTACTGTTCGGGGCTTTACATTATAGAGAATTAGTTGGAGGTTAAAAGAGATCTGAGAGCTGTTTGATACTCGTTGGTAGAATAATTCAACTTAAGCAACTTTTAACTGCTCATTGTAAAGGAATGAATAAACAAAGATTCTTTTTCTTCCCCCCCAAGAATTCATAATGATTAGTACCAATTAAAGCTCACTAATTTAAATTATCTTTCAGTCACTGACTCACTAAAGATGGTTGTGGGGTACCCTCCCTAACTAACAAAATCCCAGCTGAAATGAGATATGATTTCTGATAGTGTTGAATGTTGATATGTTTCCATCATACATATGTAAGAAGATTGTAGAGAAAGAAAACTAATTATCTTGAATTATAATGTAGTCCTGAGAATAAATAAGCAGTAGAGAAGAGTAATGGGCTTGCCTGTGTAATAGCATGTATGTAGAATATGATTCTGAGCCTTTTGCCAGATTCCTCTCCGTTAGACATTCTCTTTACGAGTATGCCGACTGGCATCAAGAAACCAACTGAAGCCCAGAGGAGAAATCCATGGAGTTTGATCTCAAATGACAGTTCCGAACTCACCTGAAACCATGAACACATGAGCACACACTCAGACATGGCCCCGGTTCTGTAAAACCTGACGTTGAGACCTCAAACCAGTATTGCCAATTATGGTTTCTTGAATGCATCTACAGATTGTAATTAGTGCATGAACATATGTACCTTATATTTGTTGCTTGAAACCATCGTTGGGTTTTCTTGAGAAGGGGCGGCCGATGGTGAAAGATTGAGAATATCGAGCCCTACAGGTAAAGCAAGAGCCACCAGCTTCTGAGAAGATGCCATTTTTCAAAGAAGAAGATATTCAGCACCTAAAAGGATGAGAGAAAAACAGCATGAGGTACTTTAAATCTTTCTATGTAATGCAGCATCAGTATTCAACAAGAAAGAAAAAGTTGCACATTTACTCTTTTCAGTGGCCACCCTTCTTCTTTTGGTGTGTAAAGGCAATAGTTGGGTGTGATTAGATTAATGCATGTTGTTTCTCTTTCTTTTTTTTTTTTTGTTTTGTTTAGGACTATTGCATTGAAGTTTGTAGCTTTGTTTATGTGTATTATATAGGATAAACATGTTTGAGGAATAAGCAAATTTGATTAGATTTTCAAAAGGGGTGGGTCCATTTTAATGGGAGTTTATTTAGAATTCGGAAGATGGATTTATGTCAGAAATTTTTGGTGTGGTGGAGAATAGAAATTAGAAACTTACTGTATTTTGTAGTGGTATGCAAAAGTTTGTGTTCAACATTATCTTCTGTCACTCCCACTATGTACAGACAATTATAGAAACTGTAAAGTAAGAATATTACTTTTGGAAAGTTCAAATGAGCTTTCATTATCTCCTACGTGTTTATTCGTTGTATTTTTCATGTCGTATTAGTAATTAATTTCCATTTTTCATTTTTCGTTTTTAAATAGTATTAGTGCATTCATTTTTAAGCTGGTTATTTCTGGAGAAAGAATAGGTATTTTTTTTTCCTCTATCACTATGTTTTATACATGCAACACAAGTGTATATATTAAGTGTATGTAGACATCATCATTAACTATCGAAATTCTCATTATTTTGCTACAATATATTTTGATTTTTATTTTTATGATGGAATGATTCCGCTATGGGATCACTGTTATAATGGTTGCCAACAGAAACAGCTCAGAAAAGCATAAATAAATGAATAAATAGAGAAATATATAAATATTGTGGAGAGAGATGAATATGATGCAAACTTTAGTTGTGGGAGATCTAAGTAATTGATTTCATAAATTCAAAAAAGTAAAGAATGGTCCCTCCCTCCCTCCATTATCATAGCAATGGAGAGTTGAGTCTCATTCGTCATCATGCAAAATTGGATTAAGCTCTTGGTCTCTTTCGCCATTGATTGGTTGCTAATCTTGGATTCGTATTCTCACATGCACAATTTCTTTTATTTAGATAGTTTTTGTTTTAAATCTTTTATTGAAAAGAACGTTCATTATTTCGAAATATACTCACGTAGTCATGGAAGGTAGTATTAATTGATCTTGATGGGAAATGATTTATTAATATTCTAAGGGTGTTTGGCTAAGCTTATTTGAAAGAATTTATAAGCACTAAAAGTTTATAAGATATTTGAAAAGCTTATAAGATGTAAAAAAAATAAGTTATTTTTTTATACTCCATTCCCATTGAAATAGAATTATATTATTACTCGCATTATAATAGACTCAACTTGAACATAGCTGTTATTTTCCGAGGGAGTTATGTGTTCAAATTGTGAGTTCCGAATAGATGAAAGAAATAAATAATTATTTTGATGTTAGCTAGCCTTTGTCGATAACAACTATAATATTTTACATTCCAAAATGTAGAAAAAGAAACATATGCTTTGCTTACTGCATCAAGTTGAAATTTTAAGAAAAAATTGTGATATATAAATAATAAAATAATTGAAGATTAAAATGCCAACATTTTCAAATGATTTGACTTTTGGTCCCATAGGCAGTGATGAATAAAATAAGCTCAAAATGTCAAAAAAATGGTAATGATGCCTAATCGATTTTTCATCTTAGTCCCGTTGATAATCTATTGGTATATAGCAGCTGCTTCCCTTTTCTTTTGTTAACAACCCTTTTATTTTCAATTATTTGGAACAATCAGAAATGAACTAAGGATAAAAATGAGAAAGGGAAAAGGTAATAATTATTTGGAAATTTTAATTAGTTTATGTGTGTCTGATATGACAATATCATGTTGATATATTCTTTTTAAGTATAATTTAATTTTTTTCAGTAATATTTAATATCATTTGGTAGGTTTTTTTTTTTTTTTTTTTTAATATATGTTTATTATAACTTTCTTTATATGTATCACTGACATGTTAATCGTGACAATGCAATTTATCTGCTAATGTTACAAATGTTAGTATAGACTATTGATTGGTTGTAGGTATAGTTTTGTCAATGCTTTGGAAACTATTTTTATCTGCTAGTGTTACAAATATTAGTATTTAGGCAATCGAACAATTGCAAAAAGTCGAATTTTCACATTGTTTAACAAATTTTAAAATTTCAAAATCGATATGATTCGGCCAAAAAATTGTGCTTATAGAATGGGAAAAATAACATGTGATTTCATGACAGGTAAGCCCTTAATTGTTTTGCTACCATCATGTCATTAATTGTTAAATGGAACGATTAATCTATCTGTATGTGATAACGAACACAATAAGTCTCAACACAAACCCATTAATATCGTGCGTGTTCATATCGTGTCATCAGTGTCGTGTCGAAAATTGTCAGCCATAGTATTGCTGATAAAAAATGAAACAAAGAAAGACAACATCAACTGATTGGAACTGAAAAAAACTAGGAAATTGACTTGTCATAAGTTGGAATACAAATTCATGAACTAACTATTACTTCGATTTTTTTTTTAATTCATATGTGAGGTATAAAATACTCTCTCTGTCCCTCGGCAATTGTCTACAAGGGAGAATATATGTGAGGTATATAATAATAAAGGTGGACGACAACGAAGCGCATCTCAATTGGTAAGACGCTTCTCCTCGAATCAAGAGATCGGGGGTTTGAGTCATCCCGGGTGCGTGTATGTGTGAGTATATGTTGTGTTTGCCTGATCAAAAAAATTTAATTTTTTTTTTAATAAAGGTAGATAATTGCCGCAGAACGAAAAAAGTAACAAAAAGGTCTCACTTTGGCCGAGACAGAGGGAGTATATGTTTGCACAATCTGCATCAATCCAAAAGGCTCGTTATATATGCATGTGATTTTCAAATAACAAAATTAGCACCATAGGCATTACTTACGTGTACATCTGTAATGTACGAATGCCAAAAAAAAAAAAAAAATCAATGGTTTAAATATAAAATAAACCTTAAGAACTAAATATTACTAAAAATTTGTTTTTTAAAAAAATAATAGAAATAATCTAGACCTTACTAAAAGAAACCAAATAGCATTGTCACATTAATATTAACGCTAATACGATGTTAATGGTGTCACACTGGGTTAGATGCTTGGTTTCTAAGAAACTTATATTTTTTGAGGATCAAATGGAAAAATTAAAAAATTAAAAAAATTAAAAAATTAAAAAATCTCTCAATTGGACTATACAATTTTCATTAATTTGAAATAAAATAAAATGAATTGATTGCTCTTATCTACTTGAAATATTTCATTCTAGAAAAGTACATTGAAAATTATAGCCGTGGCGACGTGGCCCGAGTTGTGTGATGAAAAGACTATTGTTGATTCGAATTAATCAATGACATGAGCCCTAAATTAGGAATTATGTCAATTTCTATAACTACCACTTATTATTATTGCCCTCAAATGTGGGACGTCAAATTTTTTGTGAGATAATATTTCACTTTATAATCTTGCATATCACACCGGAATTTGCGCTTTACCTAAATGCTTATATCAACTTAGGGATGTGAATTCGGGTTCGGAGTTTCGGGTAGGTACAAAAATACCCGAATCCGATCGGGTTTTCGGGTACCCGAAACCCGAAAACTCGGGTTCGGGGTCGGAATTAGAGTTTTAAAAACTTCGAGTTTCGGGTATACCCAAACCCGAATAATATTACCCGAATTGCCGAATTTATATTTAAATTAATAATATTATTATTATTATTATTATTATTATTATTATTATTATTATTACTATTATTATTGTTGTTGTTGTTGTGCAACTTTTATTTTGAATTTTTTATGTTGAATGAATCGAATAATTTTATTTTGGAATTTGTATTATAAAAAAAAAACCGGGATTTTTTTGGGTACCCGAATACCCGAACGGGTATTCAGTTATCCGAAAATAATTTCAGGTTCTGAATCGGGTAGTAAATTTATGGGTTTTAGGGTTCGGGTACCCAACCCGTCCCGAATTCCCTTCACAATTATTCAAAAATAAATCAAATTTAACAACATTTGAAATATTGTGTCAACGCACTCACCAAAAGATTGAGCTAAAAGCCCACTATCAAGTTGTGATTGTTTTATTAACATGACGCAAAAATATATTGCGAGCTCGGCCCACTAAGAAAAATTGAAGGGACCAACTTAAATCAGTTCAGCTTTATAAGCGAATATTTTAATCGATTCGAATATTTTATTGATACTGTATAATTTAGAAAACATTTTTTTTAATATTTATATTCCACTAGTTAATAAATTGGAAACACAAACTTAATTCTATAAATCCAGGCCTTGAATGATATTTAAATATTGTAAACAAAAATATTAATTATTGTAAATAAAAGTATCAATTGTGACGGATCATATTTAAATTGAGTCTGATCTCACAGCATGAACCCCATTATTGTTCCCAGCATATACATATATGCATCATCCCTTTCTCCCTAACTTTTCCTTCATCAGATTAAAAAAAAAAAAAATAAAAAAAAAAATAAAAAAAAATTCATTCATTAAATAAGAAAATACTACTATGTATGAATATATATCTAATGACATTTACATAATATTCCCATATATGAGTAATATAATTACAAATATATATTTTTTAATTTAATTCATCTTCAATAAGTAGTTTTGGATATTTAATGATGAAATATTCCATCACTAGAAAAATATTCTTTCTTGTACTGCATTGCAATTGTAATTTGAAATATATTTGTAATTACTTAAGTAAAATTTTTAATTATAAATTAAATATATGGATGATATAAATAGCGTGCATATGTGATATGTGTATGTCCCTTTGACTATCCACCTAGAAACTCCATTGTCAAACCGAGAAAATAAAAATGGAGGTATGGGTTTTTTTTTACTCATTATAAACTCATGGCTTAAATTTCAACGCAAGTCACATTCTTACATACTTTACCCATTCGATGTGGGATTTTGCCAATTTTTCCTTCTTTTCTTTTTCTTTTTCTTTTTCTTTCTTCTCTTTTTGTATATAATAGAACTACACATGCCAACACGTTAAATCCAAAAAATGCTGGCAACCTTTATCATACCGCACTTTGCTAATCGATAGCTAAGCCCGGTGATTCGTGACTATGGTAGAAATCAACGAATAATTTACGAAAGATGGGAAATTCAGGAATTTGATACGAACATATTATAGAACAAACACCGATAGGTGGACATAATAGACGGAATAAGTATGACCTCACTCGTCATGATCTTGAATTACAACCATATTGAAGGATTAGAAGTATCAGAGTGTACGCAACGGAAATGTGTTTAAGAATACATGTATGAAGACATGTATTACCAAGAGAAATCTTCAACTAGTACTACTTGCTAATATTGACAAAAGCATCGCCGGTCACTCTCCATTCATCCTGCTCAACCTGCACATTGGAAAAAATGTACAGGGCGTGAGTACAGAGTACTCAGTAGATACATGCCCAAAACATTTTTATTGTCAAGCCATTCATAGTGAAGCATAGGGTTTTTCTTGAAAGGCCTATGTTCACGAAAAACTGAGTTATCTTAAAAGCGTCTGCAGACTAAGTTCTGTAGTATTCTACCATATCTGAGTTTGTTGTGTCCGAGGAGGTTGCCACCTCACTCGGTCACGTGATCGGTCACTATCTGGAATGACACGATCGATGTGTACACTAGTCCAAGAATAATAGCTGATCATTCAAGGACCCGAATTCGATTTATGAATTGGCAATCTGCGCCCATTTAACAAATAGACATCATACAAAAACTGAAAATATTTATGGCATGACAATACTTTTAAAAGAGCTACTGATCTAATAAAACATGCTTTGTTTTATAGAAAGCCCACCTCGTTGTTTTCTCTACTGCAACGAAACTTGATCTCTGCTTCTGCTACTGTCCCTCCTTCGCGTACCCTTCAATTAAAAATCGAGGTAAGATTCGTATTCTAACGAATAAAACCTTATCTAAGATTTTAGTTTTAAGTTTGATAGGAGGTTATTCTAGATCCAGTAACGTAATTACTGTTATCTAAGCTCGAGTTATAAATCTCGTTCTGTGAACAATTCATATAAAATATTTCTTAATAAATCATTCTTTGATTTATTAGCTAATCAATAAAGTTTATTTATTAACTTTTTGTTAATAATTCTTCCTTAATTATCTTACTATCGTAAATTAATACTTCACTTAAGAATTTCTACGTCTTAATCTCTCGATAGTCCTTCTCTGGTTTATCGTTAATCTGGGCTAATTACTGCTCGTAATAGTATAATTGATTAGCTAAATCAATTAATCTAAATCATAGGTTCTTGGTTAATTAACTTATCTGAAGTTAATTACTGAAATCGTGAAAATAATCCTTACGAATTAACGAAGGCTAATTACGGGTGGAGTATGATTTAATTAGGGCCATCTCGAGTCCAAAAAAAAAAAACTACGAATTTATTTAAATGGACTCTGGCCCAACTAACAGTAAGTCCGGTCCACTGATGGTCCAGCCCAGTATTCGGCCCAACTTCATGCGACTAGGCCCAAACCTGCGACCCGACCCGAGATCCGGCCCGGTAGAACAAACTAACCTCCCCCTTCTCTCTCTCGTTCATTTCACTGAACGAAACTCTCTCCCAGATCGTGATTTCCCGTCGCCCTTCTTCTTCCTCTCGGTTCTCCGGGCATCTCCTCCGGCGAGATATTACCGTAGCCGGCTCTTGTTTTCTCTTCTCCGTTGTCCGCCTCTCTATCTCTGGGGTGATTGCCCCAAATCGGGAACCCTAATTTCAGAATTGGGGAGGACCTTTCCTCAGCCGATCTCCGGCGAGGCTCGCCGCCCGCGGTTGCTGGATGGTGCTCCGGTTGCTGTGGTGAGATGGCACCGCGTTGGAGGGCGCCGTGTGGTCTCGATTTGTCCAGCTCGCTCGCGAGTTCATCCCTATTCGGTGGCCCTCACTTCGACCGGTTGCAACTCCCGCAGATGCTCCGGCGATCTTTGCTGACTCTCGTTCTCTGTTTTCTTGTTGCAGGTTCAGGGATGACAACGATGGCAGGACCGTTGCTGCCACTGCTCACTCCGGCGCTGCCCCTTTTTCTCCGGCTGGCTTTTCTGCCGTCGGGGTTTCGGTTTCGAATTCTAAGCTAAGTTTTTGTCGCCTCGTTTTAATAGTGTATCATTGAATTCTATTTTATTTATTTATTTATTATCCTTTTAGCTAAGTTTCGTTAATCTTATGTGAGGTTTCATAAACGCATAGCGGGGCTGAGTGTTAGTCTGTAGGCATAGGTTTAATTCCAGAATTTCATGCTTTTAGATGTCATGCTTGCTTAGGTTGATTTGGTTTGTTTGTGGATTAAGTAGTATGATGCTTGTTTACTGGATGAAGTTCGACTTAAAATCTACTTGAAGTTCATGTGTGAAAATGTAGCATGCTTAGGTGTTTAGGTGTTGGTAATGGAACTAGAAACTGAGTTATGAACATGCTGTTTAAAGGCTGTTTGTTCTACCTTAGAGATGAAGAGCTGTGGTTGCTAGCTTCTCCTCCTCTCTTCCCAGCTCCTTCTTCCTTCGCCCTCGGTTCTCTCTCTTTTCTCTATGTGGTGTTTGAAGTTGTGAAGTGAGGGCTGGTTTGGGAGGGTATGTGTGTTTATAGAGCTGGTCTGAGCCTTGGGTAACCAAAAGGGATAAGTTGACATTTTGGTTTGATGTATTGTTTCCATACTTACTAATTTGGTGCTATATTTGTCTCTGCTTGAAAGATAGCCTGCAGATTTGTGGTTTGGCTTCTAGTTGCAGACCCTAAACTCTCTTAAACTTTTGTCTTGTTTGCTCACTAGTATAGTATCTCTAATTTGCAGGTGTTGCGTGCTTCTTTCTACTGCCCCAGCCTTGTCTTACTTGCAGGTTTCAGCTGTAATGTGGCTGATATTGAGATTGGGTTCTCGAAGCAAAAAGGGGACTGGTTTTCCTTCCATTTTCGAAGGTTAGGGATTGAACTAGTTTTGTTCCTTTGCTGCAGATTTGTGAACTCTTAACCTGTCCTATTTGTTGACCTTTTCTTTCTCTTTGCAGGTTGCCTAAATGAATGATAATCCTTGCTGCTTGGAACAATGAGTTCCAAAAGGGCTGATTCCTTTCTAACTTTAGATTAGAGGGGATTCCATTGATTTTGTTTTCTCTTGTTTTTAAGGACTGAACGGGACTAATTTGTAGAGATTTGCCCATTCATTTTCTGTCTATAACGATCAGGCGTGTAAAGGAGATTTAAGATTGTTAATGTTATTCTATTTTCTCTTGCTTTATGAGTACATGTATAAATGTATATATGTATTTAAACTATTTTCTCTTATGCACTGAGCTCGGCACTAGTGTATTTATTGGTCCAATAATTAGTTAGATTATTTATCCCGACTAATCTACGAGTGGCTCGACCCATAATTCATTGGTGGCTTGGCCCGATCTGGTTAGCTAATTGGGCCTTAGCCCAATTATCTAAATTGAGAATTCAATGACAAATTCTTCCTCAAGTAAACTCTAATTCGATCACATTTAGCTAATGTGATCGAGAATAATAACAATTTATTTATTCGAATACTAATTACTTATTGAAAACTAAATACTATAGAAATCAAGTTGCTACTTGATTCTATCACCACTTCTCAATCGATTTCTCGAAGAAATTAATTTATAGAAGTCGAGTCGCTACTCAATTCTATTATTGCTCTCTAAGCAATAGTTCTAAAATCTCGAATGCTGAAAGTTGATAATATATCTCAACTATCGAGATTAATTAACTAAATTAGTTAGGTGAAAATACGGGGCGTTACAACCTTAGAACTTGTATAATTGGTCAAAGCTACCTATATATGTTCTACACAAAGGGATTTTGCCGATTTTGCAAGCTATAACTAATTTTGAGTGGAAATACGATCACACACAATACATAATATTTCTTTGTTTTTGAATTTCAAATTTATGAAAAAATCGGACACGTGTATACAAATATTTAGAAGTTCATGGAAAAAAAAAATTAACGCGAGTCAAAGTTGGTGTGTTTATGTGACATTAACACTTTTTAAAATAACGAGTTTAATATTTAGCAGCGTACTTTACACCTGTCTATGGAACGGGAGAAGGAGCAATCTAAGATTTCAAAGCTATTTGGCATTAAACCAGCCAAGCTTAGTCTTGATAAAAGAAATGAAAAGCCACAGCGATTGCACAAGCTGCACCAGGTAATAATCATTATATATGAGATTACTTACTAATTGTGATTAACTCCACGATTAGTCTTTAATAATTGATTTCATTGGAGGAAAATAATGCTAATAAACTAATTAGTTTTATAATTTTTCCCGATTAAGGATTTTTAAAACTAACTAATTAACTAATTATACTTATCGTGCATGGCAATTTAAAGGTGGAGTTAAAACCGTGAGGTTCGACGATGAACAGAAGACGATGATGATCAGCTCATCACATGAAAACTTCAATCCCGGTGTTGTTGCAGAGTTGATAGAAAAAAAAGTGGGCTTTTTCATAACCAAAATTGCATCCGATTCCTCATCATATCTAGACTCGTAGCTAATAAGATACGGAGTACTATTATTATGGATATTTTACCAAAAAATAATACTCCCCCGTCCCATTGGTATAGAGCCATTTTATTGCTAAAGTAAACAAATTAAAAAAAAAAATTGGTTCTATATCAACGGACATTGAGAGTAGTAGCTTATATGAAAGTCGATTATATTATAGATGTATGTAAACAACGATCGAGTATTATAAACTCATATCATTGCGACCTAGAATTGGAGCACGTTTTCGATATTTTATAATATATGGTTTTATTTAATTTGAAGTCTAGAACTAGATCGGTCCATATTTTGCGTAGAAATACAACTTGTGCAAGGTAATGAATGTTCGAGTTAGTTCTAGATTAATTTTAGAGGGTACACAGCAATTTAACAATGTTAATTTTCAGTAAATTTCAATAATGTATTTTAAAATAATCCAATTTATCTTTTGAGGATTCCTGTGCATGACAACATCTATACATAAATTAAATAGGGGTTGATAATAATTACACGCGCGAATATAATTTCGTCATCTAAACATTACCGAAATAGAATATAATTGTTTGATTTAAAAAAAATAAAATTGAGATCCTCTATCCCCATTACCCGTACCAGAACTAACTTTTCTTAATTTTATTTAATTTCTCCATTTTATGATTCAATCTAACTTAATTTACAACAATTGATTAGGGTTTACCAATCCAAATAGGGTTTATTATTTATTTTTTTACTACTCTTTTCATCTTGTTGATATAGGACAGTTAAAGACAGTCAATTATCCTTATATCAACAGGACAGAGAGAGTAGTATCTAATTTCAATTTAATTAGTTACAAAAGGAAAAAAAATGCTAAAATAAATAAATATATTACTATTTGAATTAATAAACTATTGTTAATTAGAATAATACTACTATTAGACTCGCATTTAAAATATCTAAAAAAAATCAATTTTAGAGCAATTTGAAAAAATGTACACACTATATACTGTTTTAGAGCAATTCGGAACAATATCCGGATCGGTTTTTAAAGATACACAAGAGACCCCACATTGAAATGTGTAGGAATCGAGAGTGCGAAGCTAGTGCAATTGCAGATATGGTGGAAAGCGTTAATGGAGAAGTGCACATGGGAGTTAAAGTTGCTGAAATGTCGAGTCTACGTGGCTAGGTTAAGTATAGGAATTAATAAAGGCCGTTGATCTTATTTTCGGATCTAACGGCTATTGTGGTTTTGTTCCGTACGTAGAGCTTATATAGCTAAACTTCAATGTAATAGTGATTAGATTTTGATGAATGAAATTACACTGAAGTTTTACACATAATTCTATCCTTTATGCAACATTTTACTTCAACATGGTATCTAGAGCAAATTCGATCCTGGATCTGGAGCTAGGGTTTTGATTTTGCACTTGATTTTAGAGTTTTCTTTTCTACTTACTGCGATCTATGGCGACGCCAAAGAAGGAACAAAAATGGAACGAGTTGTTCAACAATGGAGCAGAGGGATCTGGAGCTAATAATGAGCGAGGACATGAAATCTCAAATACTAGTGAAGATGAATCGGATTGGTACGATGATGATGAGAAATTGTAGCTCACATGTAGATAAATTCGTGAGATTCTGCGCCTACACACCTCGGACCATCCAGGTATAAAGCTCGTCTCTGACCAGTTAACGAGCACAAATTTTAACTAGTGGAGTAGATCCATTAAGCGAGCACTAGGAGCTCGAGGAAAACTAGAGATTTTGGATGGTAGATTCCCTGAACAATTTCATGGGAGTAAGTACTATAAAGCATGGTTGAAGGTGGATTACATGATTTTTAATTGGATCATGATGCGTGTCAAACACCAAAATAAATAAATAAATAAATAACTACTTTTACTACGAGTGTAGCAACAAGTAAGATCGTCTCCCACAAGGAACGGTGTACTTAAATCTATTGAGCTATAAAATGGGGGTTTTGAGTTTTAAAAACTAAACTAATAACTATGAAAGTAAAAAGATAATTAACTAAAATATTCAAAAGAACATGAATGAATAAACAAGGTAAATTCAATAGATAAAAAGCTCTAGTTAAAGGAATTATTTCCACCCTTGATTAACACAATCGATCATAGATGCAAAGATAATTTATTCAATACGCAAATAAATCGGTTCTAATTATTCAACGACCGTGGAACAATCAATCTCTCCTAACTTTATCGGTAATTAAGACGACCGTCATTAACCACTTATCCATTCAACAAATTATCCTATAGAAACCTCTAAAGAATAACAAGTCAAAAGCATTAATTCTAGAGAGACCCGATTCTAATCAAACAAACGCACACCGGGTTTGTTTTGATAAGATTATCTACTTCCTTGACACAATTCCTAAAGCTTGCAAGGCAATGAAATCATACCAATTACCACATAAATTAGAAATCCAATATTGGTGGACGTCGTTTACCACCAAATAATTCCTGCAATTTGCTAAGAACTAAGATTAGTAAAGCGTAAGCAGGGTCGAACCACAGAGAACGGGTTAATTACTTAAATTTCCTAAAGATTGAATTCGGTGTAGCCACCACGCCTTAAAAGTGAGTTTTGATTAACAACTACGAAAACAAGAAAATATACTAAATGCAAACAAGATATGAATCAATAATAAAAACAATTCGGCTTCGAATAACTCCTCACTAGTCTAATGGTTCCGATAATTGACGCAAAAATAAATCAACTCCTATGGACCAATCAGTTATAGGATACCGTGAATGCAACGGACGTACCCCAATTCCTACGTACTTTTTCGATAGCTAGCAAGAGACGCTTAAACTAACTATTCTCTTATCAAAACACAACCTAGTTGGTAACGCCAGTTCTAGATTTAATGTTTCAATAGCATTAAACAAGAAGGAACCCGATATTAGACAAATTACCCAAGAACGCAAGTAATAACTCATCTACCAAATCATTCCTACTACCAATACGATAGCTTTGCCACAAATTAGCCCTATTCCAACAATTACGGATTGGGCGAACTAATTGACTATATTCCGATTAAATCTAAGTTGATCAGGCTTAAACAGAATCAGAAATAAATAATAAACACAAGGAATAACTTGGAACCCATAGAATTAATTATCAAACAATTAGGTCTCACAGAATATTTAGCCTAGTGATTCATTATTCTTGCCGAATTAAAAACCTAACTACTCATGATAATAGAAACAAACAAGCATAATCATATATAGCAAACACAACTAACAATATACGAATAGGAAAAGAAATAAGAAACTATCAACAGTACTTCCTTAGCTTCAATCGATCAGAGAGCATAAATTTGAACGACAATCTAATTTCTCTAAGTAAACTAAGATAACGAAAATAAAATAACTTCAATCGGGCTTCAGCCAATTGACGAAAACCGAAGTAAAGGTGAACAAAGAAAAGAACTAATCTCCTCCTAAACTACTGCTATGCGAATTGATGAAGACGGGATAAAACTCTAACCTCACGTCTAAAAACTCACTCCCCTAATGATGTCTAGTCGTGGGCTTTTGTAGCCAAGTTAAAAGATAATAAAATATTAATAAATATTCTAATACTAAATTAATTAGAATTAATAAAAATAGTCCTCTAATTAATCTCCTTCCTTCTTTGAGTTTTCTTCATATTTGCAAAATACGCCCAAAATTCCACAATATTCCTTCAAGTTCCTCTTTATTCCAATATTGCAAATTTCCTGCACAAATCACACCCAAAATGTAAATTAAATCAAATGAAGCTCATAGAAAATACCAAAAATATGAACAACAAATACCACACATCAAACATCCTCACACTTGAATCATACTTGCCCTCAAGTATGAAGTGAAGAATAAACTCAATCATCAAACAATGTTGTTCATATTTTTGATTCCCTCAAAGACTTAACACAAACAACTCAACAAAAATAAAAGAAAGATGGAAGATAAAGAAATGAGACACGAACTAACTCAACACACAAAATAGCCTAGTATATATCAATTTGCCTTTGCTTATAAACTTTTCCTTGCCAAGTAAAAATCATGCAACCCACAAAGCAAATCTCAACTTTCAAGTGACAATTAGAAATTTTGAAATAACGGCTCACTATTATCAACCTGGTCAAAATCGGGCAAGAATCAAATAATGCTCACGGATTCACTCATTCACTCTGTACACTAATCAAGGAGATTCACACAAATTCACAAGTCATAACATAGAGCAGTCATAATGCAAATCAGGAAGGTCTTTCTATTTCGGTTGTAATGGGGCTAGGGACCATTAAAAGTATTCGGTGGGATCTAAAGGGTTCCTAGGCTTGAGAAAATAAGAATAGAACATTATGCATGTTCAAACTCGAATCATCATCCATGAGTAAATATTAGGCATCACAAATAAACAACCAACTCGTGCAGGCTGCACAAAATAACCATCATGAAACAAGCCTTAAGCACAACTCAACTCAAATCAACTAAGGTGCAATTTTATTTTATTTTCTTTTTCTTCTTTTTTTATTTTTTCTTTTCATCTCTTTTTTTTCACTTTTTTTTCCAGCACCTTTCTTTTTTTTTTTCTTTTTTTTTTTTTTTTTTTTTAAGTGGAACAAAGATACTATACTCCAATGATAAGCAATACAAAACAGAAATTACAGTAACTCTTTCTGTCTGGCCAAACTGGACATATGATAAATCTGATAGTATATACAACACATCTGGGCAAACTGGACGTATGACACTGATGCCTTTTCTTCAGAAAAAAAAATAGGACTATGGATGACTTTTCGAATTTTCCATGCATAATAGGGTCAAGAGAAAGTCAAAACAGGCCTTGGCTTAATATTTAGTAGCTTAAATCAAAGAAAATGGTCAAGGCTTCAAAATGGTTCACTAGGGATAAATGTAACGGGTAGGGCAATGAAACTCAGGCCAAAAATTGGTTCATCCTAGTGCCTTCCATCACTTTTACACATAACATACTCCAAAGTATAACATTGTGATCACTCAGAAAAGAATTTAGTAGAGAGTGCTCTACTCTAGGCTCAAACCTCATATAGTGTGGCTAAAAGATATTCAATTAATGCCCTTTTTCATCATCCCAAGCCTCATTTAATAACTCTTCGAAATTTTAAATCTCATCTCACCACTTAACAGTATATTGACTCACCAAGTAAATCGCAAGACTCAAACTGGCAAAGTATATTCATAAACATCAACAAATCAATAGTACTTGGCTTTACTTCACAAACATGCATGACTCGAAGAATGAAGACAAAACAAAACACAAAAACACACAATGACAACCTCCTCACACTTAAGCTTTGCTTGCCCTCAAGCAAACAAAGAAAGTATAAAGAGAACAAATAAGACAACAAAAGACAAATACTAAAGTTATAGAAAATAAAAAACGAGGGAATAGGAAACTGCCCCTTTTTTTATCGATTCTGGATTCTGGACTAGGGACTGTTTGGGCAAACGGAAGGATTTCTAGGTCCGCAGCTTGGTCTGAAATTCTTGAAGCTTCACTCTCATGACCTGCATAAGAAGTATTAGAAGACATTTTTTTCTTTTCTTTTTTTTTTTCTTTTTTTTTTTTTAATTTTTTTTTTTAAAATAAAAACAAACGGAAAGAAAAATTTGGGTTGCCTCCCAATAGCGCCTTCATTTAAAGTCTTTGGCTAGACTTCCAATGCAGTTAAGAGCTTGTTTGAGATGACAATGGAATCTCTTCCACTGACTTCTTAGGATATGCATCAAGATATGGCTTCAACTTGTGACAATTCACCAAAACAGACTGTGCCGTATCCAAGCTCTTCATCATAATCGCCCCGGTTTCATAGACGGACTGAATTTCGAAAGGACCAAACCACCCTGTCTTTAATTTTCCAGGTTCCGGTGGCAGCTTAGATTCGTAGAGAACTTTCTGCCCAACTTCAAATGTCTTCCTCATTCTCTTCCAATCATAATACATCCTTTGAAGATCATCATACCACTTGGAAGCATCATAGAATTTCGGATGAGGCTCTTTCTTCTTTTTCTTGACTCTCTTCTTCCTTCTTTCCTCACACTTGTTTGATTGCATGTGAGAGGAAACTTGTCTGTCGCAGGTGTTCTGTTTGGGCAAACAGAACGTATTTCCAGATTCTGCAACTTCCAGCTGAGCAATAAGAGACGGGATATTCTTTTTCATTCCTTCATCACCAGTCCCTTTATCATCAAATTCAGTGAGACTCCTTGTCAAGGTGAGCTCCGACTTGTCCTGCAAAAGATTAGTCTCAAGAGGTTCTTGGACTAGAGGATTAGTCACATTTATGGCAGAAACACTTTCAACAGCAGGTGGACTTTTCATAGTATCATCAATCTTGAAAGTAAATTTCTCTCCATTATAATCCAAACAAATTGTACCGCTAAAGACATCAATGATTGTTCTAGCAGTTCTTAAGAAAGGACGACCTAACAGAACACCATTTGAATCCTTCGCATCATTCATTTCAACCACATAGAAGTCGGCAGGATAAACAAAATCATGCACTTTCACAAGAACATTCTCCAATAAACCCACAGGATAAACACACGACTTATCTGCCAACTGTATCACTACATTGCTATTTACCAACTCCACACCAATTAATCTATTATAAACAGATAATGGCATAACATTGATAGATGCTCCTAAATCACACATCGCATGCTGGATTTTTGTATCACCAAAAGAACAAGGTAAAGAGAACATACCTGGGTCCTTGCACTTGGGAGGCAAATTCTTTTGTATCACGGCTGATACATTCTCACTCATCACGATCTTGCTCGCCTTCTTGAATTTTCCAGCAATGAAATCCTTCATGAATTTGCTCAATTAAGGAAGCTTGATCGCCTGTAAGAATGGAATGTTAATTTCCATCTTTCCAAAGATTGACATAAAGTCCATAGGATCTTCTTTCGGCTTCTTGTTTGCTAATCTCTCAGGAAAAGGTGGAAGAATCTTAATATCAGTTACATCCAACATCAAATGTTCATGAACCTCAACAGGTGTACCCAAATCAAATTCCTCTTCAACGTCTTGCTTCAGCAAAGATTCAGGATCAGCGGCTTGTTTGGCCAAACTGGGTGAATTTCCCGTCTGATTCTCGGAGAATACCTTCTGTCTGGGCAGACTATCTGTCTCTTCGGAATCGTTTCTTGAGCTTTTTTCCAACTTCTTTCTTGGTGACTCTCTCAATTCTTTGCCACTTCTCAAAGTGATTTGACTCACATTCTCCCTTGGATTCACTTGAACTTGTGAAGGCAATTTGCCTTGATTTCCTTTTATCTCATTCACAGAAACTGCGAGTTGAGATATTTGATGAGCTAATCCATCAATGCAAACCTTTTGCTCCTTTTGTGCTTGTTGAAGTCTGTGCACTGCTTGATTATTAGCTTACAAGTTATTCGTCAGCAACTGCTGTGAGCCAATCAAATCTCCCATCATGTCTTCAAGAGATTTCCCTTGCTTTCCTTGTGGAGGGGTCGGTGCTTGCTGAAATCCCCTTTGATGAGGTGGTCTGTAGCTTTGTTGCTGCTGAGCATGTTGAGGTTGTTGCTGCACTTGATTGCCTTATCCTCCCCAACGGAAATTGGGATGATCTCTCCAACCAGGATTGTAAGTGTTCGAAAACGGATCTCTCTATGGAGATTGATTTTCCCAAATTCCATCGACATGCTCTTGAACAAAACTATCTTCTTCAGTCATGCGGCATTGAATTGTTGAGTGATCCAGCTTTCCACATGTGCCACATGGTTTCTCCTTTTGGCCAACACTTGCTACTTTCTCAACCACAGTATTCAGTACATTCTCCATTCTTCCCATCCTCTCTTCGAACTTCTCCTCAAAGTTAGAGGAGCTTGTTTGTGCAACTCTCTTAAGCAAACGAATGTTAGGCTCATCGTATTCTCTGGTTGCTTCTACCAAGTTCTGAATCAACTTCTTGGCTTCGCTCACTGTGTTGTTAGAAAATCCTCCTCCACTTGATGAGTTCACAAGATTCTTAGTGTCAATGTTCATTCCTTGGTAGAAATATTGCAGCAAATCACCATCAGAGAACTTGTGATTCGGACAACTATCCACCAATTTCTTGAATCGTGTCCAATAGCTGCTTAGTGACTCCTCAAACTCCTGTTGGACTCCAGTAATCTCCTTCTTCAATGCATTTGTTTTGGTTGGAGGAAAGAAATGCTCCAAAAACAACTTCTTCATTTCAATCCATGTAGTAACGGAGTTTGGTGCGAGACCGTTGAACCATGCATTTGCTTCTGCTGTTAGAGTGAATGGAAATGCAGCCAACTTGAACTGATCCTCTGTGATTCCTTCAGGGCGCTTCTGAACCTTGCATATCTTGATGAATTCACTCAAGAAGTTGTAAGGATCCTCGTTTTTTTTCCATAGAACTTTGGTAAAACATTGAGAAGCCCGAGCTTTATTTCAATCGACCTTTCAACCTCGGTCATCCTTATTGGCGTTGGAGGATCATCTTCATTATGACTTGCAAGATCACACAATCTTGGATCAGCCATTTCACTTTCAATGTCCACGAGAAGAGTATGGACTTTTGCTTCGACTTCAAGAATACCTTCTGTTTGGGCAAACAGATGGCTTAAATCAAATTCAGACTCAGAACAGGTATCAGTTTCTGAAAAGCACTCCGTCTGGGCAGATAGAATCTTTCGAGATTCTGACAGTTTCTGCAACTTCCTTAACCTTTTCGCAGTCTTCTCGATTTCGGGATCAAAAAGAAGAATAGGCTTGGAAGATCTGCTCATAAACAACACAAAATAAAATAAAATAAAAAATCAATAGGAAAAATAAGAAAACAATCAACGACCGTTCCCCGGCAACGGCGCCATTTTGGTGGACGTCGTTTACCACCAAATAATTCCTGCAATTTGCTAAGAACTAAGATTAGTAAAGCGTAAGCAGGGTCGAACCACAGAGAACGGGTTAATTACTTAAATTTCCTAAAGATTGAATTCGGTGTAGCCACCATGCCTTAAAAGTGAGTTTTGATTAACAACTACGAAAACAAGAAAATATACTAAATGCAAACAAGATATGAATCAATAATAAAAACAATTCGGCTTCGAATAACTCCTCACTAGTCTAATGGTTCCGATAATTGACGCAAAAATAAATCAACTCCTATGGACCAATCAGTTATAGGATACCGTGAATGCAACGGACGTACCCCAATTCCTACGTACTTTTTCGATAGCTAGCAAGAGACGCTTAAACTAACTATTCTCTTATCAAAACACAACCTAGTTGGTAACGCCAGTTCTAGATTTAATGTTTCAATAGCATTAAACAAGAAGGAACCCGATATTAGACAAATTACCCAAGAACGCAAGTAATAACTCATCTACCAAAACATTCCTACTACCAATACGATAGCTTTGCCACAAATTAGCCCTATTCCAACAATTACGGATTGGGCGAACTAATTGACTATATTCCGATTAAATCTAAGTTGATCAGGCTTAAACAGAATCAGAAATAAATAATAAACACAAGGAATAACTTGGAACCCATAGAATTAATTATCAAACAATTAGGTCTCACAAAATATTTAGCCTAGTGATTCATTATTCTTGCCGAATTAAAAACCTAACTACTCATGATAATAGAAACAAACAAGCATAATCATATATAGCAAACACAACTAACAATATACGAATAGGAAAAGAAATAAGAAACTATCAACAGTACTTCCTTAGCTTCAATCGATCAGAGAGCATAAATTTGAACGACAATCTAATTTCTCTAAGTAAACTAAGATAACGAAAATAAAATAACTTCAATCGGGCTTCAGCCAATTGACGAAAACCGAAGTAAAGGTGAACAAAGAAAAGAACTAATCTCCTCCTAAACTACTGCTATGCGAATTGATGAAGACGGGATAAAACTCTAACCTCACGTCTAAAAACTCACTCCCCTAATGATGTCTAGTCGTGGGCTTTTGTAGCCAAGTTAAAAGATAATAAAATATTAATAAATATTCTAATACTAAATTAATTAGAATTAATAAAAATAGTCCTCTAATTAATCTCCTTCCTTCTTTGAGTTTTCTTCATATTTGCAAAATACGCCCAAAATTCCACAATATTCCTTCAAGTTCCTCTTTATTCCAATATTGCAAATTTCCTGCACAAATCACACCCAAAATGTAAATTAAATCAAATGAAGCTCATAGAAAATACCAAAAATATGAATAACAAATACCACACATCAAATATACACCGTCTTTGTCATTCTAATTGGCTATAACTATCGAAGTGCATCGAATAGTGATCAAGTATTAAACACCCTAGAATAATCATCAACAAGATAATCTGGAAGTAAATAAATATTTGCGAAATCAAATAAATAAATATGAAGAACAATTTTGTAGGTCCCAATAAGTAGTTATTGGTGTATGGGGGGGGGGGAATACACCAATTAGCCAACAGTTTTGATTTTTCAAAACAGATTGATCTTACTAAGTCGTCACTACAGTATATCAGAGCAGTTTAGTTTTTCCAGATCAATCAGTAAACTGCTGAGCTTGCAAAACTAACCTGCGTGCGGAAGTTTGGTGGAAAGGTTGGCTAACAGTTTTCAAAGGAAACTTTAGTTCAGGCAAGTGTTCATGCAAGACAGGTTACAATGGTGCAGGTTGTGAACATGCAAACTGTGTAAATGAATAAGTAAATAACAAGAGAGACACTAGGAGTTTTTATCGTGGTTCGGAGTAAACAACTCCTACGTCCACGCCAGATTCCTTCGAATTTGTAATCCCTTAACTTGAGATTTTTCGCTCCTTTTAACACTGGTGGAGGTCCAGTCCAAATTCAAGTCTTTCTCTTAGACTGAATCTAGCACGATTCTTGAGTCGTGTCTCTTCTTACTTACATACAAACTATCATACAATCTTACTAACACTAAATGACTAGTGCTACTATCCAAACTAGAGAGCTGTGAATAGCTATCGTCATAAGGAATACAACTCAATCAACTACACTAGTTTTTCAACTTTGATGGTAGTGAGAGTGTGTGTGATGTGTTCTAGTAAGACAGTTTCCAGAAAGATTAGAAATCTACAATGATCAACACTTGGGAAAGCTCTAGTAATTTCGAGTGTTGATTGAATGAATTTCAGCTTGAGATTTCTGCAGAGTTTCGGCTTGTAATTTGAGTTTCCCGTACTTCAATCTGGAATGAGTTGAGGTATTTATAGAGAAACATTTGAAATAGAGCCGTTGGAAGTGTCAGGATTTGCAGTGCCGTACACTGGCACAATTCTTGTCGTTGGGTGAGAACAGGTTTCTCAACCACAGCTCAGGTTGATCTTCACAGGTCGAGCTTCCTATACCTCGAACTGTCTTCAGTCTTCTGTAACCTTCGTGTGAAATCTTCTGGCATGGTAAGAGCAGGTTACATAGACAGTTTACATAATGGAACAGTATGACAGATTGGGTGGTTTAGGTACCAGGTTGCATTTGCAACCTTGACCTTTACATGAGCAACCTGTCCGAGTAAAGCTTGACTGATCCAAACACGGAGACCAGCCTATTCCAGTTAAAACCTATTATCTAAGTGTGGTTTCTAATAGCATTATCAAAACTCAGTTTCAAAGGGTTCCCAACAAATTTGATCTCACAATTACATAACCAAGGGTTTAATAATCCTTCAACTAGAGTGAGGAGATTAGTTCCTAAACACCATTAAAATTAATCAACTAAAAGAGTACCCAAAAGATGAACCAAAAACAGCCGCTAGCTTCTTCGTAAATCTGCTTCGTGCGTCGCCCCCCCTTTCTTCTCCTGCGTGCGTGTGTTGTTTTAAAGGAAGGAATGTTTCTTTTCTTTTTCTAGTTGAATGGGATAAAATCCCCTAAAAAGTGATGGCACACTTTTTAATAAATTATAATATAAAAACTTAACTAAACTTAATTAAAACTAAATACTCATTAATTAATTAATTACAAAATATAAATTCTAATATAATTATAACTATTGAACTTGGGCTCTTCTCATAATACTCCACAATATCCACTTGTTAGCCCAAAATCACCAAAATCATATAATCCATCAACCTACACAAAAATATAGCAATATAAATTAGGTAAGCACAAAATAATATACAAAATTGAGGAAAATTGATATAATAAAATAGGGCAATAAATGAAGTATCAGATCACTAACTCGATTTCTAAGGAATTAGTTAATGCATTAAATAATCTAGATACAATTGAGAAACTTTGGGAGGCTTTGAATAGGAGGATGGGTAGATGTAATGGACCTAAGGTTTACAAATTACAGAAGGAGATATTTGGATATAGGCAAGGAGATCAATCTGTGTTGCTATATTTCACCAACTTAACTGCTTTATGGAATGAACTAGATATGTTGTTGCCTAGTGTAAGCTGTAAATGTGATGCTGAGAAGATTTATTTTGAGAGAGAATGACAGCAACGCATGATACAATTTCTGGTAGGGCTGAGGGATGAATATGAGCAGGCTAGGCAGTAGATTTTGTTAATAGAACCACTACCTGGTTTGGAGAAGGCATATAACATGGTAACACAGGTGGAAGATCAATTAATATTGCAAAATGGGAGAACAGGTGGTGATCTTAGGATGGCTATGCAGATTGGTAGACAACCTGTACCTAGGGGACCATCAAGTGGATATAATCAGGGGCCTGCAGCTGGATATGGACAAAGAGGTTTTAAGAAGAGGTTACCAAAGTAGAGATGTCACACCCCAGTTCCTGAGGGAAGACACGTATGCCGGGACATGGCAAGGGATTGGAATTACAAAGTAAGGATAGAAAGGGGCTCATGGCTTGGGGATATTTAACCCTATTGTTAAGAAATTAAATACGGGATCGGGACCTACAACACGAACTACGGGGTAGATAAATCATACTGCCCGTACCGGCCGCCTGCGTCTGAATACCCGTAGACATAAAATAATATAATATTTAAATACGGAATTGGGACATACAACTCAAACTATGGGTTTGGCTAAGCCGGACAACCCATGCTGGCCGATTTGTCTGAGTACCCGTAATATAATATATAACTCGTGGTGTACAAAAACATAGAGATTTGATTTATAGGCGTAGCGGGAGCTTTTATTATACATTAGCAACAACAACAGTCCTCTCCAGCTTAGCATGTTCCACCAGCTCCTTAATCTGCAAAACAATTGGAAAGGAATTGCAGGCTGAGTACTAATGTACCTAGTGGGCTTGTGCCAAAAACATTTCTCATAAAGAGAATATCCATGATAATATAGTATACATAGTAGGGTTTTGAAATCATTTACTTCCATGCACACAAAATCTCATTTTTCATGATTGCATGCGCATGTGTATTACCATGTTACTCTTATATTAATCCCGGGACATTGCCACTGCCGGATCCCTTTTCCCTTTTCAAATGGAGCCATGGTTTGGAGACAATGGAATATTTCATCCAAAGGTTCTCCCCTTGAAGTTAGAATCAATTGGTGATCAACCCAACGATTTCTAACTGTGCACACAACCTCTCGATTAGTGTGTTAGACCAACCGAAAGACCCAATCACATACATTATAAGAGCCTTAAACATGTAATAACACTTTAAAATATTTTCATGGATAATCTCATTTTATCAGAGCTTACTAACTCAAATAATACTTTTGAAAATATAGAGCCTCACCTGATAATATAATAACCCTTGATCTATAACTGCTACGGATCATCTTCTGTCGTTATCTCTTGATGCTTCTACTACTAGTATTTTGACTCTACTTATTTGACTATAATAATATTTTAAATATATAATATGGAGATTGTGGCTTGACTGAAGGTATAGAGTTACTAAACAATGAAGGTCTCACGTCAAGTATTTATAGGCATGAAAATTTGACGAGTCATCAGTCTAGATTAACACGTTTATAAAATGACACGTGTAGATAATTCATATGTGTAGACAATTACCATCATCCTATTTGATATAGCTGATGTATACGTGTATATATTAGTAACTATCCCCTCAAAATATCCCATTTTTATAATGTATAATCTAGGAGCTTTTGCATGGCATGCATATGTATATATATATATTACTTATACTAATATATTTATATTAATCTTATATATATATACAATTCGTATGTCATGCATTTATGTGTATATATATATACATACTATTAAATTATCAATATACATATATATGTATTCGTATTACTTGTAAATATTATATATGAATATAAGCAAATTTCTATAGTTAAAAACAAAAGAATTATTCTAATAAAATATCTTATCAAAATTACTAAATTTCCTTAAAATTTTTAATTTTAATAAAATGAACTAATAAGAAAATTCAGGATACTACAAGAGAGGAAGAAACTGAGGTGTACACACTGTCAAGAGAATGGGCATGAGGCTCATGAATGTTTCAAGCTCCATGGCTATCCGGACTGGTACAAAAGGTTGAGGGAAAATAGAGCTGGAGAAAGAATCAACTACATGGAGGAAGATATAGATGTGAGGTCAGAAAATGGAATGAATTATGGGGGAGAAATGCCTCAGGATATAGCTAAGCTCATTCAGACAGAGATAGCTAAATGTTTTAGTCAGTTTACACAGAAAGATCAAGGAATTAGACAAGGCTCAGATGTGAATATGGTGCATAAAGGAAAAGACAAGCAAACGCGCTTCAAAGGACATTATGCATTTACTGTGGTGCCCGGTATGGAGAGAGTGATGGATTCTGGACTCAGGGGCAAGTTCATATGTCTGTTATGATATGGATTTGCTTGTATCCTCTTACAAGCTGAATGAGCCGGTTAACATACATCCACCAGATGGCAGCATTAAAATAGTTAACTATGCAAGAAATGCAAGAATCAACAAGTATCTCTTCCTTAAGGATGTACTACTTGTACCAGGCTTTACACATAATCTCATTTCTGTGGCTCAGCTGAATGTAGACTCAGTAGCAAAGTGCACCTTTCTTCCTACACATTGTCTTATTCAAGGACATGATAATGACAAGATTCTTTGGATTGCCAAGATGGTAAGAAACTTGTATGTGATAGAAGGTACTGTTGAGAATAATTTCTGCAACTTATTTGATCCTAGGAAGATGACTATTCAACAGTGGCATGTTTTCCTTGGTCATCCATCTATCACAACAATGAGACATATAGAAGGAGTATCTACACAGTCCATAGAGGCAGTGGTTAAGGAGTTAGAACAGTGTGATGTGTGCTTGAAAACAAAGCAATGCAGGGAGCCCTTTCCAATCTTGGAAAGAAGGACTGATAAGTTGTTTGATCTTGTGCATGTGATATCTGGGGATCTTATGCTGAAGATAATCATTGCAGCACCAGATATATGCTTACTATAGTGGAATATTTCAGCCGGGTTACTTGGACTTTTATGCTTGATAACAAGGGAGAAGTATTTCGAGTTTTCACTGCTTATGTGAAGATGGTCCAAACCTAGTTTGACAGAACTGTTAAGGTGGTGAGATCAGATAATGGAAGTGAGTTTTTGAGTCATAAATTTAATCAATTGCTGGAATCACTAGGAATTCTACATCAAAAGTCTTGTGTATATACACCACAACAAAATGGGATAGTGGAGAGAAAACACATAACTCTTTTAGATTCAGCAAGAGCATTGATGTTCAAAATTTTGGCCTTACTCTATAATGGCAGCTACATGGATGATAAATCGATTACCCAGTAGAGTATTGGATTGGAAAACTCCCCATGAGATGCCTTTTGGATTGAAGCCAGACGTGAGTATCTTAAGGCCTTTTGGCTGTCTAGCTTATGCATCAAATGTATCACCAAGAAAGAAGAAGTTTGACTCTAGGAGTCATAAGTGTGCTTTTGTGGGATATGATGTCCAAAGAAAATGTTACTCTATGATCTAGAAACTCATACAGTTTTGCATCAAGAGATGTTAAGTTTTTCACAGAAACTTACCCATTTTCTACTGCAGAAGCAAGAGAACCAGAAGAGCAGTTGCCTTTGGTAGAAATGGTGGCTGATGATGACACAATGCACATAGATGGTGCAGAAGAGTTCATGGACAATTCTACAGGTGGAGAAATGACTATGGATGATGTTTCAGATAACACACATGTTATATCCACAGAGATAGTGCCACTGAGGAGAAGTTCTAGAGCTCACAACCCTTCTAGGTGGATGCAAGACTATGTTGGTAGTCTACAGCTTAGTACTGATCCAGCAGCTGGCATTTCAGTAACACCACCTACATTTCCCTACACTATTTCCCCTGACCCGAGTCTACCTTATGTGCAGTATCTTTTGAATATATCCACTATTAATGAGCCAACTAGCTATCAAGAAGCTAGTGCTCACACAGAATGGGTGGAGGCAATGTAGGCAGAATTAGATGCTTTGGAAGCAAATCACACATAGGATTTGGTACCATTGCCAGCAGGGAAGAAACCAATTGGTAACAAGTGGGTGTATAAGGTTAAACTGAAGGCAAATGGAGAGGTGGAGAGGTGTAAGGCTAGGCTAGTGGCAAAAGGATTCAATCAGGAGGAAGGCATTGATTATACTGAGGTGTTTTCTCCAATGGCTAAGATGGTTACTATTAGAGTATTATTTGCAGTAGCTGTTACTTACAACTGGTCTATTCATCAGGTGGATGTTAACAATGCATTCCTTCATGGTTTTTTACATGTTGAAATATACATGAAACCACCTCAAGGTTATACAAAAGCACAGCCCGGAGAGGTGTGTAAGCTGGTGAAAAGTCTATATGGGCTCAAGAAAGCATCAAGGGAGTGGAATCATGAGTTCAGTAGGGTGCTGATAGCTCAAGATTTTCAGCAATCTCCACATGATCATTGTTTATTCATTAGAGGCACTGGTGATCAGTTTTTAAGGGTTTTAGTTTATGTGGATGATGTGCTTTTAACTGGACCTGATGATATGTTAATTGATAAGCTTAAATCTGCCTTGGATGCAGCTTTTACTATCAAAGACCTGGGTCCAGCACACTATTTTTTGGGAATGGAAGTAGTAAGGGGAAAATCAGGAATAGTTCTGAATCAAAGAAAGTATGTGTTGGACTTAGTTGCTTCTGCTGGGCTTACAGGTTGTGTTTCTGTTTCCACACCTCTCCCTTCAGGGTTACATCTTTCAAGCAAGGATAAGCAGTATCTTGCAGAACCTGATGTCTACAAAAGACTAGTTGGAAGTTGCTTTATCTAAACTTAACTCGTCCTGATATCACCTATGCAGTGCAATAGTTAAGCCAGTTTAACCCTGCATCATCTCACTTGGCAGCTACTCTGCATATGATCAAGTATCTTAAGGGAAAGCCTTCACTAGGGTTACTCTTTTCGGCATCTACACCATTACAGCTTTGAGCCTACAGTGATGCAGACTGGGGTTCATGCCTTGATACAAGGAAATCTCTCACTGGATTCTGTATCTTTCTAGGAACTTATCTTCTATCATGGCGTTGCAAGAAGCAGGATACCATATCAGCCTCCTCCGTTGAGGCTGAGTACAGGGCACTGGGTAGCACGGTACGTGAACTTTAATGACTTTCTTACTTGATGCGTGATTTTGGGATTCCTACTGCTTTGCCTCTTTCCCTATTCTGCGATAATATGGCAGTGTTGCACATCACAAAGAATCATGTCTTTCATGAGAGAACAAAACACTTAGAAATCGACTGTCATATTGTGAGGAATTTGTACTTATCAGGATTTGTTTTGCCTTCATACACACCCTCTCATTCTCAACTAGCTGATATTTTTACCAAAGCTCTACCCCCTTCGTTGTTTCGTCACTTCTTGTCCAAGATGAGCTGCTGGATCTTCATGCGGCGTATCTTGCGGGGGACTATAGGAATCGAGAGTGCGAAGTTGGTGTAGTTGCAGATATGGTGGAAAGCATTAATGGAGAAGTGCACATGGGAGTTAAAGTTGCTGAAATGTCGAGTCTACATGGCTAGGTTAAGTATAGGAATTAATAAAGGCCGTTGATCTTATTTTTAGATCTAACGGCTATTGTGGTTTTGTTCCGTACGTAGAGCTTATATAGCTAAACTTCAATGTATTAGATATAGTATAAAGTATAGTTAGTTAAGCTGCTGACATGGCAAATAGCTTAGGTGGCAAGTAGTTAGGTACAACTGTATTAGCTGTAGTGGCGTGTTCATTACGTTGGTTAGTTAGTATATTTATACTAAATTTGCAATTAACATTTTAGTTGTATCAATACAGAAACGGTTTCCATCTTTTTTTTTCTATATTTTCTCTGCATTTTCATGGTTTTCTATGATTCTAACATGGTATCAGAGCTCGGTTTTTCTCCGATCCTAGGGTTTTTCCGGTGGTGTTGACGTATTCGTCGTCGCATCCAATTGCAATTATTTTTTTTTAGTTCTCTCTCAATTTTTCCCAAATTTGAGGTGTTCGTCGTTCGATGGCGAATTCTGGTGAATCTTCTACTCGCGGATTTGTGCTTCCGCACATTCCTCATATTCAATTGAAGCTTGATCGCAACAATTACGGTTTCTGGCGTGTTCTTGTTCTCTCGGTAATTCGTGCCCATGATCTCGATGATTTTATTTCTTCGACGGCGACTTCGCCATCGCCACTTATTCCATCTGGATCTACTGGCGACATGGTTCCTAACCCTGAGTTTGTCAACTGGATTCGCAGAGATCAATACCTTGTGAGTTGGATGCTCTCTTCTATTGGAGAAAGTATGTTAGGTCATGTCGTGCATTGTCGTTCCTCACGACAGATCTGGATTGCGCTCGAGAATCATTATCAGTCTCAATCAAAAGCTTAGACTATGCAGTATCGCGTGCAACTTCAGACTACGAAGAAAGGAAGCCTCTCAGTTGAGGACTATTTCATGAAGATGCGGGGAATTGCAAATCAGCTTGCTGCAATCGGCAAACCGCTTGATGATGATGAGCTCGTCATGCACATTATGGCTGGTTTCGGTCCAGAGTATGAAGCGCTTGTTGTTAACACTATACATCGTTCTGATTCTCCAAGTCTGCAGGATATTCAACTTGCCTTCTAGGCTTATAAACTTAGACTTGCACAACAACATTCTTCATTTCTGGAGCACTCTGCTAATGTTGCCTATCGTGGTCGTGGATCTGGTTTTTCTGGTGGTTATGCTAATAGTGCTGGACGTGGTATACCTCAGTCTAGTTTTTCTAGAGGAAACAGGGCAAATTTTAGGAAGGTTTTGCTATGTCAGCTCTATGGTAGGTGTTGGTCCCGAAAGTAGCGAGTCACACACGTAGAGGGGGGGGTGAATACGTGTGTAGAGAAGTGTTTAACTTCTCTTCGATTTTTCGGCCTCTTGCGAAGCGTGATGCTTTGAAAGTGTTTCATGCTTTCAAAGCTTCTTGCTAGGCGAGTGGTGCGGTGCGGAATGTGGTGAGCTATTATACTCGCTTTAGTTATCTTGCACTTAAAACAGTTTATCACTTAGAGTGAGTGTGTGTGTTATGGATAATCAAAGCATGAAGAATGTAAAGCGCATAACACAAGAGTTATAGTGGTTTGGAGGTTACGCTCCTACATCCACTCTTACCACCTTCACTCGGTGATGAACTTCACTCTCATCACCTTCACTCGGTGATGGAACTTCACTCAAAGCTTGGGGTTTACAACGGGCACCCAAGAGCCTATGTGAGTTTATGCGATAGGCACTCACAAGCCTATGAGTTTATACGATAGGCACTCACGAGCCTTACAACCTTTACAAACTAAACTCTCAAACTTGGTTTGGGTTTGGGTTTGGGTTCGTATAGTTTCCAACTAATGAGAAATCCTTTTACAATGAAGCATAATGTAGAAGTCTATGATTTCTCTCTAAGGCTTATGGATATAGAAGTGAAGCCTTATGGATAAACTAGAAGGTTTGAGATCCGTAGATCTTCTTGGGAGAGATGTAGGATGGTTGCCACTTTGTGTGCTTACTCTCTCATCCATTCTTCTATATAGCTTGAACCTTCTATTTATAGTAAAGGACACTAATCTATCCGTTGGAGAGATAGAGTGCATGTTCCTTACTTGTCTAATCCGAATTTGAATTCTTCCTTTACAGAGCACAGTCCTAGGAAGATAGTCGTTGACTAGTGGAGCCTAGCCCTGCAAATTCGGCGATTAGACATATCACAGTCCGTTGAGCAATCCTGAGTGGACACGTGGCCTGGTAGCTGTCGCTTATCACCTGCTTGTCAGACGTTCTCGCTCAAGCTGGAAGCTCGCTCTGGCCCTGAGACTGGAAGCGCGCTCTGGAAGAGAGGCGCTTTGAACTTTGGAAGCGCGCTTCGGACTTGGAAGGTGCTTTGAATTTTGGAAGCGAGCTCTGGTTCTGAGAGGCGCTTTGACTGGAAGCGCGCTCTTGTCCTAAGAGGTGCTTTGAACTTTGGAAGCGCGCTTCGGACCTGGAAGGCGCTTTGAACTTCGGAAGCGCGCTTCGGACCTGGAAGGCGCTTTGAACTTCAAAGCGCGCTCTGGCCCTTCCTTTGGTCAGGCGCTCCGGCTTTCCTTCAGAGCCGCTCCGGCTTTCCTTCAGAGAGGCTCCGGCTTTGCTTCAGAGCCGCTCCGGCTTTCCTTCAGAGAGGCTCGGCTTGCTTCAAAGCCGCTCCAGCTTTCCTTTAGAGCCGCTCCGGCTTTGCTTCAGAGAGGCACTCTCACCTAGACACTCTAAAGTTACATTTCAATAAAGAGCTCCCTAACAAGTGAGCTCTACTAATACATTAAAATATACATTGTAACTTGAGCTAGATCATCAAAGATAATTAGGGAAATATTCTATGAGGGTTTTGGAATCCAATTAAAACATAATTGAATCCAAGTTCCCCTTAACATAATATCCCAATAGTAGGACAGGTCATGTAGCGCTTAAATGTTTTAAGCGTTTTGACATTCAATTCACTGGAAATGATGCTATCATTCAGAATTCTAATGCTGCTCCTAGAGCTTTTTTGTCAGATGTGGTGAATGCAGATGTAGGCCACTCTGTGGATGGAAACTATGTGGATGCGGATGGAAATTGGTGTGTTGACAGTGGAGCCACCACACATGTTACACATGACTTCAACAACTGGCTGTGAGTTCTGACTACTCTGGACCAGATGGTCTCATGGTTGGGAATGGTAACTTGATTCCTATCTCATCTATTGGTTCTAATTCCATTTCAGTTCCTTCCCATCCACTTCTGCTTCTGGTTCTCTTGTCTTGAATAATATCCTTCTTGTTCCTCACATCACTAAGAATTTACTTAGTATTTCTCAGTTTACAAATGATAACAATGTTATTATGGAGTTTAACTCAGGACTCTTGTTTTGTCAAGGACAAACTCAATCACAAGATTCTGTTGAATGGGCGTCTCTCTAAAGGTCTCTATCAGCTGGATCTTGCTCCACTTTTGCTTAAGGATAAAGCTTCTTCTGGTGTTGTTTCTGTCTCTCTTCATAATTCAGCTATTCCTTGTAATTCTAGTGTGTTTCTGTCCATATCTAGTAAAGATATTGTTGCTTCTTCTGTTGTTTCTACATGTAATAGTTCTGGTTCTGTACCAAACTCATCTATACATTTTGCTGGATTGTGTAAGCATAGTGCTGATACTTTACATCAAATGTTTGGTCATCCTAGTAATGTTATTTTGTCTATTGTATGTGCTTCTTTAAAAATTCATTTCTCTGTTCAGAAACTCAGTTTCTGTGAAGCTTGCAAAATAGGAAAAATGCATCAGTTTCCTCATGTTTCTACTCCTACCAAAACATTCACAACCATTTGAGCTAGTACACTCTGATTTGTGGGGTTCTTGTCATACTACTTCTAGGGTTGCATTCAAGTATTATATTAGTTTGTTGATGACTATACTCGGTTATACTTGGATCTACCCATTGACCATTAAATCTGAAACTTTCAATATAGTTAAATAATTTGTTGTCATGGTCAAAAATAGATTTGGTGCTACCATAGGTGCTTTTCAATCTGACTGGGGAGGGGAGTTAGACCCTTCTACCGTATTTTCAGTCCTTGGGCATTCATTTCCAACAATCCATGCCCTTATATACATCCACAAAATGGCAAAGTAGAGAGGAAAACATAAACATATTGTTGATATGGGCTTAACTTTGCTAGCACAGTCTCATGTTCCTTTAGGTTTTTGGTGGGAGGCCTTCCATACAGCTGTCTACCTCCTCAATAGACTTCCCACTGCTAGCTTGTACATGAAATCCTCCTTTTCAGATGTTATTCATACTCTTCCAGGACTATTCCTTCCTTAAACCATTTGGGTGTGCTTGCTTCCCTTACCTCAGGCCATATAATAATCACAAATTATAGTATAGGTCAGCTAAATGTCTCTTTGTTGGATACAGTGATTCCCATATAGGGTATAAGTGCTTAAGTTCTTCTGGGAGGTTGTACATTGCAGACACTGTACACTTTAATGTTGATGAGTTTCCATATAATCTGTTATTTCCTTCTTCTCCTGTTGAACAACATCCTCATTCTACTTTCCTTCCTTTTGTATATTCCCCACCAACTCTTGATCCTGGTTCAGCTCCTGCACCAATTGATATTCCTCCCTCTCCTTTGTCATCCTCGAGTGTTGATACTAACCAACACACCCATTCTTCTACTCATTCTGGGTCTAGTTCTCACTCTCCTTCACAGCCTTCTGCAGCCTCTGCTTCTTCTGACAGTTCTTCTTCTTCTTCTTCTCCCTCTGCAAGTTCATCCACCTCTTCCACTAGCTCTTCTGTTCCACAGAACTCACATGTCATGGTTACAAGGTCAAAGAATGGGATTTTCAAACCTAAATGTTATGTGGTTACTACTAAATTACCCTATGAGCCTGTAAGTGATGTTGCAGCCTTGTTTGATCCCAACTGGTTCAAGGCCATGGAGACAGAATACAAGGCTCTCATGGACAATCATACGTGGGTCTTGGTTCCTCCTTCTCCAGACATGAAGGTAATTTCTAATAAATGGGTGTATAAAGTAAAGACTTTAGCTGATAGATCTCTTGATAAACTCAAAGCAAGACTGGTGGCAGAGGGTTTAAGCAGTTTGCTAGGATAGATTTTAATGAAACATTTAGTCATGTGGTTAGGTCTACCACTATTAGATTGGTGTTTTCATTGGCTGCTACAAGGAAATGGGATGTTCAGCAGATAGACATTAATAATGCATTCTGAATAGTCATCTTGAAGACACTATCTACATGAGTCACCTAATGGTTTTGTCAATTCTCAATTTTCTTCTCATGTGTGCAGCTGTAGAAATCATTGTATGGCCTCAAACAGGCTCCTAGAGCATGGTATAATAAGCTGAAAAGTTACTTACTAGAGCTGGGATTCACAAGGTCAACATCTGATTTCTCCTTGTTTTACAGAACTATTGATGGTGCGCTTACTCTCATTCTAGTGTATGTAGATGATATATTAATTACTGGTGATTCACATAGTGATGTGTTACATATTATTGAACTGCTACAATCCAAGTTTAAGCTCAAGAGTTTGGGGGGGTTTGTTGCTTATTTTCTTGGAATAGAAGTACAGAAGTTTTGATTCAGGTTTTGTCTTCATCAGAAAAAGTATATTAGAGAGTTGCTTACTACACTAAGATGCTACTGTAATGTGTGTGCAACTCCAATGGTAGCCTATCCTAAGCTTCACAATTTGAAGGGGAAGTGTTTGAGGATTCTTCACTCTATAGGAGTGTGGTTGGTAAGCTACCAATATCTTACTTTAACAAGACCTGATATAGCATTTAGTGTGAATAAACTTTCTCAATTTCTGCAAGCTACCTACTACCCTTCATTGGTCAGCTTGTAAGAGGGTGTTGAGATACTTAAAGGGTACTAGCTCTCTTGGTCTGCAGTTTTCTTGTGCTCCATCATTTGTGCTTGTAGGGTATTCTGATGCAGATTATGCAGGTTGTGTGGATAACATACGTTCTACTGGAGGTCATTGTGTATTTCTAGGAGGAAATTTGGTTGTATGGAGTTCTAAGAAACAGGAGGTTGTGTCAAGAAGCTGTGCTGAATCAAAATACAGACAATTAGCACTTCTATCCATAGATGTAGTATGGCTGGATGCTGTGTGTGCTGAACTTGGTTTAGGACTAAAAACTCCTCACCAACTCTGGGTGATAATGATAGTGCTCTAGCTTTAGCTGCGAACCCAGTTTTCCATGCTAGGACAAAGCATATTGAAGAAGATGT